>VBSM01001453.1:92073-112748 GCA_008086735.1 Cheirogaleus medius | reverse complement strand
TGTGGCTGGGTTACAGTTTGGTTTTATACATTTCAGGGAGATAGGGGTTACAGGAAAAGTCATAAATCAATACGTGGCAGGCATACATTGGCTTGGCCCAAAAAGGTGGGACATCTCGAAGGGGGCGCTTACAGGTTATAGGTGGGTTTAAAGATTCTTTAGCCTGTAATTGGTTAAAGACATGAAGCTTTGTCTAAAGGCTTGGAGCGTTTCAACATAAGGAATTGTTATCAGAGATAAGCCACTGGACATACATTTGTTGCGTAAATTGAGGACCTGCAGGTTTGTCTTACATACCCTTAAGCCTGTCAACGGGTCACAAAGGACGTCTCCAAGAAGGGAGAGGGGCATGATAAGGCATGTCTGACCTCCTTCCTCCTGGCAGGCAATTTAGTTTTAGGATATTCCTTTGGCCACAAGAGGGTCCATTTAGTCAGTCGGTGGGGGAGTAAGCCTTAAAATTTTATTTTAGTTCACAGATTAAAAGACGTAAATATTGTTAAGATAGCAATACTTCCCAAACTAAACTACAAATTCAACTCAATCTCAATCAAAAACCCCGCTGACTTTATGACAGAAATTGACAAGCCGATGCTAAAATTCATAAGGAAACTCAAGGGACCCAGAATAGCCAAAACAATTGTGAAAAAGAAAAACAAAGTCAGAGGACTTACATTTCCCAACTTGAACACTTATTACAAAGCCACAGCACTCAACGCATCATTATAGGGGCACGTTCTGGACTGAACTGCATCTCCACAAGATTCACAGGCAGAAGCCCTAACCACCAAGTCACTGTACTTAAAAAGGAAGGGCCTTTAAATAGGTAATTAAGGTTAAATGAGGACTTAAGGTTGAGGCCATAATCCAACAGGACTAGGGTCCTTATAAGAAGAAGAAGAACGGGGGGCAGACTAAAAACAGCCCGCATCTTCTGCTCTCAAAGAGAGGATGGAAAGTTCCAGGTGGAGGCCCGCCCACAGCTGGGCCTTCTTGGAGACAGCACTGTGAATCATCAGAAAAGTGACAGAGGACATTCAGAGTGAAGGAAAAGGTGACCACTCGGCAAGATCAGAAAGTATCTGGGGAGGCACCCACACGTGGGGAAGGATAGAAGGAGAGAACTCTGGGACTCCAACTCCCCCAGGACACTGCAGCTCAAGCTGCGAGAGGGCCTCCCACCACCGCAGACCTCCAGACTGATCAGGGAGCTGCTTGGAGTCTGTGCAGGGACACTGCACTGAGAGCAGGCACAGCAGGGACTGGGGGCTTCCATTCCCAGGTTGCTGCAACCAACACCAATCTGAGCTCTCAGGTCCAGAGCGCCACATCTTAAGAGGGCTGGCCTTGCTGAAGCTGCCTCTGCATCGCCCACTGGGCAGAGCAGATGCTCTCGGGTGCCTTATGACTGGGAACCGTACACCCCTCCCCCTCATGGGGGATTTAAGCAGAAAGGGCACCACAGACACCACCTGAGAAGTCCTGCAGTGACTGCCTCTGTGGGACCTGGGTAGGGGGAGAGCCCCAGCCATCTGGGGCCCAGCCTAGCAACACTGTCCTCACGACTCCCACACTGCCTCTGGGCTCTGCGGCCCCACTCATGCATCTCCTGCGCTGCTGCTCCACTTGCATTCCAGGCTCTAAGGCTCCTGCACTGCCCCTGGGCCCTAAGGCCTCACCCCCACAACACTTGGCCCTGCAGCTCTGCCCTCCAACCCCAGGCTGCCACACAGCCCCACCCATATGGCTCCGGCACTGCCCCATGGCCCCATCCCCACAGCTGCCGCCTGGTGGCAAATGCCCCCTCAATCCAACAAGCCATCAGGGACCCACTAGCCTTGAGCTGCAATTGCACCTGGACCCAGTTGGAGCGAAAACCTGCAGCCCTGACATCCATGACCACTGCCTAGGTAGCCTCATCCAGCTGTCACTGTCACTGCCGCAGGGAGACCAGGAAAGAGCAATCTCCTGCAATGCCACCCTCCGTGGAGAGGGTCTCACCCAGCCCACAACCCAAGGTTCCAACAGCAGCCTGGGGAACAACCGACCACTATACATGAAGATCCTCCAGCACCAGCCTGGACTGTGACAATTGTAGGGGGCCAAGACAACCAAAACAGCTGCACTACAGATCCAGTGCATCTGCCTCTCCCCTATCGGGTCAGTCTTCCAGAGTAGGTCACAAAAGCACCATCTAGGGACCTCTCCTTCTTCTCACTAAGTAGGAGAGTTCCCAGCAAAGGGGAACAGGTAGGCTGCAAACCCATCTGTCCCCAGATGAGAGAAGAGGTTTCAGATAAGAAGAAACCAGCAAAAGAACTCTGGCAACATGAAAAAACAAGAAAGGTCACAGCCCCAAGAGATCACAATGGATCTACAGCAATGTACCCCAAGCAAAAGGACACTGTCAAAATGTCAGAAATGGAATTCAGAATATGGATGGCAAATAAGATGAATGAGATTGAAAAGAAAGTTGAAACTCAACACACAGAAGCCAAAAAAGTGTTTAAAGACATCAGTGAAAAAAGTGAAAAAGTTGCTAGAGAGCTAGAAAAAGTAAGAAAGGATATAAGAGAATTTAAATCAAAGAGTCATTTAGGCAATTTCAAAATACAGCAGAAAGTTTCAATAACAGGCTACACCAAAGGGAAAAGAGAAAATCAGAGCTTGAAGACAAGGCTCTCAAACTAAGATAAAATCCAGCACCCTTTCATGATAAAAACCCTCAAGAAACTAGGCACAGAAGGAACATATCTCAAAATAATAAAAGCCCCATATGACAAACCCACAACCAGTATCATACTAAATAGGGAAAAGCTGAAAGCATTCCCCCTAAGAACTGGAACAAGACAAGGGTGTCCACTCTCACCACATCCATTAAACACAATACTGGAAGTCCTAGCCAGAGCAATCAGGCAAGAGAAAGAAATAAAGAGTATCCAAATAGGGAAAGAGAAGATTAAACTATCCCCATTCCCTGATGACATGATCTTGTATCTAGAATACCCTAAAGACAACACCAAAAAACTCTTAGAATTGATAAATAAATTCAGCAACATCTCAGGTTACAAAATTAATGTACCCAAATCAGTAGCAATTCCATATAGTCATAACAGTCAAGCTGAGAGTCAAATCAAGGACTCAATACCATTTTCAATAGCTGCAAAGAAAATAAAATGCCTAGGAATAAACTATTCTTAACCAAGGAGGTGAAATATCTCTATAAGAATTATAAAACTCTGATTAAAGAAATCATAGATGACACAAATGAAAAAACATCACATGCTCATGGATTGGTAGAATCAACATTGTAAAATTTCCATACTAGATGGGTGTGGCGGCTCACACCTGTAACCCTAGCATTCTGGGAGGTGGATCGTTTGAGCTCAGGAGTTCGAGACCAGCCTGAGCAAGACTGAGACCCCATCTCTACAAAAAAATAGAAAGAAATTAGCTGGACAACTAAAAATGTATATATAAAAATGTATATATGAAAAATTAGCCAGGCATGGTGGCACATGCCTGTAGTCCCAGCTACTTGGGAGGCTGAGGCAGTAGGATTGCTTGAGCCCAGGAGTTTGAGGTTGCTGTGAGCTAGGCTGATGCCATGGCACTCTAGCGTGGGCAACAGAGTGAGACTCTGTCTCAAAAATAAAATATAATAAAATAAAATGTCCACACTATCCAAAGTGATTTACATATTCAATGTAATCCCCATCAAAACACTGATGTCATATTTCACAGATCTAGAAAAAATAATTCTTACCCTTCATTTGGAACCAAAAAAGAGCTTGAATAGCCAAAGCATTCTTAACCAAAAAGAGCAAATCTGGAGGCATCACATTACCTGATTTCAAATTATACAACAAGGTTATAGTAACCAAAACAGCATGGTACTGGTATAAAAGTAGCAGCATAGACCAATAGAACAGAATAGAGAATATAGAAATAAAACCATATAGGTATAACCAACTAATTTTTGACAAAGCAGGCAATAACATACACCAGGGAAAGGAAGCCCTAGACAATAAATGGTGCTGGGGAAATTGGTTAGCCACATGCAGAAAAATGAAACAGGATTCCCATTCTCATGCAATATATAAATTCATTCAAGATGGATAAAAGACTTAAATTTAAGGCATGAAACCATAAAAATGCTAGAAGAAAACATACGAAAAACTCGTTTAGACATGAGCCGAGGCCAGGAATTTATGACTAAAATTCATATATATAAATATACACATAGATACATACACACACACACACACACGCACACCAACCATGGCTATACAAAGGAATGAAATAGTGTCTTTTGCAGCAACTTGGACAGAACTAGAGACCATTATCCTAAGTGAAGTACCTCCAGAATAGAAAAACAAACACCACACATACTCTCTAATAATTGGGAGCTAAACAATGGGCACACACGGGCACACAGAAATGTAAAGGACCAAGAAGAGGGTAGGAGGGAGGGGTAAAAACTTACCTATCGGGTACAATGAACACTATTCTGGTGACAGGCACACTAAAAGCCCTGACTTAAGCATTATATAAGTTATACACATAACAAAAACATTTGTACCCCCTTAATATTTTGAAATACAATTTTAAAAAATCTTTTGTACAGCTGAAAGAAAAAAAAAAAGAAGAGGGAGGACACCAGGAACATGTATGCACAGACAACAAGCCACGGGAGGACACATCAAGAAAATAGCCATCTTCAAACCAAGGAAAGAGGCCCCAGAAGAAACCAAAGCTGCTGACAGCTGAATCTTGGACTTCTAGCTTCCAGAACTGTGAGAAAATAAATTTCATTTGTTTAAGCCATTCAATGTGTGGTATTTTGTTATGGTAGCTCTAGAATACTAAATATATACATAAAATACAATAATATATACATAAAATACAAAATATATAGATAAAGATATATATTTTCTCTATCTCCCCCATATATCTATATATGTATCTCTCTAGATAAATTATATTGCTATATATCTATATATATTAACAAATATATATTAACTAATATATATATTAACAAATAAACTGCTACATTTACAATTAACTGTTTCTGACTAAGACTGTCAAGACTATTCAATGGAGAAAGAATATTCATTTTAACAAATAGTGCTGGGACAACTGGATACCCACAGTCAAAAGAAAGAATTTGAAACCCTACTTCATATCATACACAAAATTTATTCCAAATGAATCAAAGATCTAAATGTAAGGGCTAAACCTATAAAGCTCTCAGAAGAAAAAGTGAAAAATGTGAAAATGTGACCTTGGATAAGGCAATGGTTTCTTAGACAGGACAACAATAATCAAAAAGAGAGACAATAACAAGTATGGGTGAGGATGTGCAAAGTTGGAACCCTCCTACATCGCTGGTGCAAATGCAAAATGGTGTAGCCATTTTTGAAAACACTGCCGGTTTCTCCCCACTTTCTAGGGGTAAGGGAAGAAAGGAGGTGACAGCTAATGTGCATGGGGTTTCTTTTCGGAGTATAAAATCATGTTCTGAAATTAGTGATAATGGTTATACAACTCTGTAAATATACTAAGAACCAATCAATTGTACACTTTAATTGGATTTTATGGTATATAAATTCATATGTAAATTCAAAAAGTAAACATAATAGGCATCTATTAATACACACCATGAAGATTAAAAAACTGTCAAGATTTTGTTTTACTTGCTTCAGATCTCTGTTAAAAAATGCTTGCAGATACCACAAAAGCCCTAATTCCACTGATACCCCTCCCTGCCTATAGGAAGGTAACCACGTAATCTAAAGATGGCACATCAGCACTCACATTCAGGTGCACAGGTCTGCACCAGCTGTTCACATGCCCAAAAATGACAGTATCATACACCACCTGTCCTTTTGCAACCTGCTTTGTCAACATTGTCACTAAGATTTATCCATCTTGATGCACATAGATCTAATTCATTCATTTTAATGCTGAATAATTTTTGACTATGTGAATAAAACACGTCTGGTTCCCCTTACTGAGGCCAGCTGGGTTGTTTCTACTGTTTTGTTCTTACAAACACTGTAGTACCATACCCTCAGGCGCCTACAAGTTCTTCCAGAGCAAATGCCTGAAAATGGCATTGGAGGGTTATGTTACGTGCACATATTCAACTCTACCCATGTAGCCAAGTTAGTCTCCAAAGTGATTCTGCTATCAATTTGTAGTCCTAAGAGCAAGGTGTACAATCCCCACATCTTACTAATACATATTAATTGATGTCCTGCTTGTCAATTTGATAAATGTGAAATGGTATTTCATTGTTTTAATTCATATTTCATGGACTAACAGCAAAAATGAATAGTTTTCACTTATTTATAACTGTTCTGGTTTCTTCATTTTGAACTGCCTTTTTGTAGCCTCTATTCATTGCATGCTTATTCTTTCTAGATCCTTAGTATTAATCCTTTCACGTTACATGACTTTCAAACATATACTCCTCTATGTAGTTTGTCTTTTAATTCTGTAAATATCTTCTACCACATACTTTTTCTGTTTCATAGTCAAATAAACTGGTCTATTTCCTTACAGTTTGTGCTTTTTGTGCCCAGTTAAAGAAACCTGTTCGTGCCCAGATATTAATGATAGTCTCCTGCCTTTCTTCTGTGAGTTTTAGCTTTGCCTTTCACACTCAGAATTCAGTCTCATATATGAAGCATTTGGTAGGGATCTAATCTTATCTTTACCATTGAATAGAAGATACCAGTAATATTTACTGAAAAGTCCACCTTTCCTATGGACTTGTTCATGTGACCCTATCATGAATCTGCACACACGTGTGTGTGTGTGTGTTTCCTAACTCTGTTTCACTGGCATATTTGTCAGTCCTTGGGTTAATGCTACAAATCCTTATACCTTTATGATAAGCTTTGACATATGAAAGGGCAAATCTCCTCTTATTTTTTTTTTTTTTAAAGCTACTTATTACTTTGGTTCTTTACTTGCTCTGTCATGCATTTTGGGATCAGCTTTTCAAAACCCATGAGGAACCCTACCAGGATTTGATTTCGCACTTAAGTGACAAATGTCATCTTTAAATATTGAATCTCCACATCATTAATAAGATATGGCTAATATTGTTTATGCCTTCTCTTTTTATTTCCTGATCAATCTTACAAAGGGTTTGAAAATTGTTTTTCTTACAAACAACCAACTTTTTGATGATTCTAATTTTCTTTGCTTTCCATGTCACAAAGTTCTGTCCTTACCTTTACCATTTCCTTTCTTCTACTTTCTTTTGTTCTCCTACCTTCTTAACTTGGACACTTAGTTGATCAATTTTCAGTCTTTATTCTTTTCAAACTCATAACTCTAAAGATATAAATTTGCCTCCAAGTAGTACACCTTCTACAAGTCTTAATTTACATTGTTAGAATCATTCAATTCTAGATATATCCATCTGACTTCCTCTTTAATTTGAATGATTTTTAGTGTTTTTTAAATATCAAATATGTAAGCTTTCCTTCTGTTTTTATTATTGATTTTTGACTTAACACTTTGGCCAGAAAACATGGTCTAAAAAAATGTCAGATTTACTTTGTGACCAAATACAAGGTCAGATTTTGAATATGTTTCAAGAGAATATGTATTCTCTAATTGGCTACAGTATTTTTTTTTATGACCAAGAGACAGATCTTGATATTTGTGTTATTAAAATCCTGGCTGGGCGTGGTGGCTCATGTCTGTAATCCCAGCACTCTGGGAGGCTGAAGTGGAAGGATCCCTTGAGCTCAGGAGTCTGAGACCAGCCTGAGCAAGAACAAGACCCTGTCTCTACTAAAAATAGAAAAAATTAGCTGGGCGTGGTAGCATGTGCCTATAGTCCCAGCTACTTTGAGGGTGAAACAGGAGGATCGCTTGAGCCCAGGAATTCAAGGCTGCAGTGAGCTATGATAATGTCACTGCACTGTAGGCAGGGCAACACAGCGAGACTCTGTCTCAAAAAAAAAAAAAAAAAAAATCTTAATGCTTTCATTTATATGTACACATTTGATCGATCAGTTACTGACAAAGGAACATTAAAATAGTCCATATGATTGCAGATTTATGAATTTTTCCTTGTAAGTCAGCCAAGTTTTCTATGTATCCTGAGGTTTCATTATAAGTATCTTTACCAGTTATTTTATCATCAAATAGAAACTGTATTTTATAAGAAAAAGCTTTTTGTCTCTATATGCATTTGATATTAATAGAGCTACACCAATTTTGCTGTAGGTGTTAATTGCCTAAAAATTCACGTTTTCTATACATACTATCAAACTTTCTCCCAGACAACATCATTAAAAGCACCTGAGTGAATTTTGTAATGTATCCTAAATCCAGTCTTAGGAGCTGCATGTCTCCATGAGCTCACCTGGTGCCCTGAAACATACTTCACAGAGGACTAGACGAAGGGTTTCAGAAAAGTGGCATCCCACATGGCTCCAAGGCTTTGGGCTTAAGCAACTAGAAAACAGAACTGTTATGGAAAGCTCAAGAGTTCATTCTGGACAAGACTGAGAGGCTCATTAGACTTGCAAATGGAAATGCCAAATAGGCCATGGGACGAACAAGTCTAGAGCCGATGGGAGCGTGCAGTCGGCACTGCACCAAGAGAGCAGATGAGACCCCCAAAGGAGTGAGGGCCGCCGTGGAGGTGCAGCCAGTCCTGCTGAAGACAGCGGAGACACAAAGGGCGAGGGCAGCACATCAGGACAGTGCATGGAGACGGCCAGCCCTACGAGGAAAAGATAAACCGGGAGGGCAGAGGTATGAAATGCCCACACTCTTCCATCCCCAAAACCGAGGCAAAGGAAGCACAGCCTGGAGTGCGGCCAGGTAGATGGCTCTGTGCATGGCCCACGCCCACTGTCCTGGCACAGGCCTCTCCCTGAAGCCCACAGTGAAAATACCACATGCAAATGAAGGACACAGACATCAGAAGCAGAGCCAAGACAACAACTCTGGCTCCTTGGGGAGCCACTAAAGCAGATGAAGGAGGAGATGCTGAGCAAAGGCCTGCATGTGAGGAAAGGGTGGCGTAACCTGTGCACGCAGGACAGCCCCTGGCTGGAGTGGACCGCTCACAGCACATCCTCATGTCATTCTCATCAGCACCCAGAGGCACTGGAATGGTGGATGCTCAGAAGAGTCCTGCCCATCCTGCGCTCCCTGCAGGGCCATGCAGGCAGCAAAGCAGGGCATCAGCAGGTACAGGCACAACTTTGGGGAGCCCAGACTGTTTTAAGAGAGAAGAGATGGGTACATGAACAACCATGGTGCAAATAAGGTAGAAATCTCCTTCTGCCTTCCTAAGGTAATCATTAGTGAGCTACCACATTCAAAAGGAGACACTACTTCCTCCCAGGCAGATAAGGAAAACTGCATGAATGGATAAGGCGGTGTTTGTGCAGGCCACGTGGGCATATGCAGTCTGCAGAAGGGACATCCTGGCAGATGGGAAGCTGGAGCATAAATCAACAAAAAGGGAGAAGTGGTAGGTCAACGTGCAGCTCAGAGGGTTGCTGGCTGCGCTTTACTGGAAGACAACAGGATGCCATGGACAACTTCAGAGCAGTGGTGGCATGTTGGAATTTATTACTATTGGAAGTCATTTCCTAAAGTCTAGATAATACATTTATCCCAAAACTCCCATGTGGTCCTAGGAGATGACCTGGTAGTTCACTGCAAAGGCAGTAATAGTTTAATGTAAATTATATAGAAGGAGCAACCCTCACTAAAAATGTATAATCATAATTAGTGTATGCCACAGTTTGGATATTTGACTCTCCAAAGCTCACGTTGAAATTTGGTCCCCAGTGTTGGAGGTGGGACCTAGTGGGAGGTGTCTAGGTCATGGGGGCAGAACCCTCATGAATGGGGTGAGTTCTCACTCTTAGTTCCAGAGAGAGTTCTCTCAGAGCTCACTGTTAAAAAGAGCCTGGCACCTCCCTGCCCTCCTTGCCTTCTTTCTCACTATGTGATCTCGGCACACACAAAGTCCCCTCTGCCTTCTGCCGGGAATGGAAGTAGCCTGAAGCCCTCACCAGAAGCAGATGCTGGCACCATGCCTCTTGTACATGCTGTAGAACCGTGAGCCAAATAAGCCTCTTTTCTTTATAGGCTACTGAGCCACAAGTATTCCTTTATAGCAATACAAATGGACTAAGACTGTGTGTAACAGCTAAAGCTAATAGGATGCTGCCCACAAACCAATGTTTATATTATCAATGAAGACTCAGAGACAAATCATTTGGAAAAGAAAAAGTTTGCCTGAAAGAGATAAAAGAGAGTCAGTTTTCAAAACTGGCTCACCAAATAAAAAAACACAGCAAAATTAGGGAACTGCAAATTAACATATTACCTCACACCTGTTATAATTGTAAAAATCCAAAAAACTGAAAATATAATTCCAAATGCTGGCAAGGAAGTGGAGTAAGAAGAATTCTCACTCATTGCTAGTGGGAATGCAAAACAGTACAGCCACTTTGGAAGATAGTTTGGCAGTTTCTTACAAAACTAAACATATTTTTACCATACAATCCAGCAACTGTGCCCTCTACCACTTGCCCAAATGAATTAAAAACTTATACCCACACAAAAACCTGCATACAAATGTTTATAGCAACTTTATTCCTACTGCCCAAAACTGGAAGCAACCAAGGAATCTTTCAATAGGTGACTGGATGAACAAACCGTGGTACACTCATATAACGGGATGTTATTCAGTGACAAAAAGAAATGAGCTATCAAGTTACGAAGACTTAGGAGAATCTTAAATGCATATGCTAATTGAAAGAAATAAGTCCAAAAAAACTCTATACTGTATGAGTCCAACTATATGACATTCTGGAAAAGGTAATACTACAGAGACAGTAAAGAGATCTGTGGCTATCAGGGGTTCAGGCAAGGGATGAATAGGTGGAGCACAAGGGATTTTTAGGGCAGTGAAACTATTCTGCATGATACTCTAATGGTAACTACAAGACATTAAGTACTTGTCAAAAACCATGGAATTTTACAGTACAAAAATAAACCCTAATGTATGCAAGCTTTTAAAAAGTCATTTAGGAGGTCCAATCCCAAGACAAGATGTGAAATGTGACAAAACAGTCTAACCAATAATATGAAACAATCTTACAAAAGGTACTGATTCTAGTAGTTTTAGAAATGGGTGGAGTCTGTAAGACTAACGGCAAAAGGAAATGTACGTAAGCACTGCGCTCTAGCTGACAAAGTCATTTCTCATGAAGTACAGTTAATAATTCTGATATGGCTATAAATGTATACTGAAAATGAACAATTAAGTAAATGGATGGTGGTGGATGGTGGGAGCCAGGCTCTTCATGTTGGGAGTGGGAGGTCCCAGACAAGCAAGGGGAGAGGGCTAGAATGATCCATGTGACAATGGATTCGAGTTAGAAATGTCAGTGTGAACTGATGTTTAGCTTAATATAGATACAGATGACTACATATAGAAATATTTATAGATATGTATATATGCACAGGTGAGTATACACACATACATGTCCTTAGCTCTGTCAACTAAGATGATCTAAAAGCAACAAAACCCCGGTAACAAGCACATTCAACACTCAGATATTTGTTTCTTATACTTTTCTCCATAAAACAAACCAGTACTCCTTCGAGTAATGGTTGATACTAGGATAGGGCAGGAAATACACAAAATGAGGCTGTAGCATCATCACTTTCAGTAGTACCAAAAAGGAAAGAGGTTCTTAAAAAAACCACCCACACACCCACACACCCCCCCACACACACACACACGATGATGGGGGTACATCAAAGGGACACAGAAGCCAACTAAAAGAGCTGCCAATGGCCAAAGCTGAAACAATTTGAGCAACAACAAAAATGTAGCATAGGACTATAAACCAAAGTATAAAATAAATATCCATGAGTTCATACTGATATAAATAAATAAAAAATGAATAGGAGAAAAGATAAATCTCCAAAGATAATTCCAAATGGTTATATGAACACTCCATTCTCAATAAGGTGGAGTATAACCCTCTACCTTAAGTGTGTACTGCACGAAGTGACTTTCTTCCAAACAGTACACTATGGAAAGGGGGGGAAAAAGAGTCACTTCACAGTGGAGAAATCTGACAACCACCACCTCAGCCAGGTGATCAAGGCCAACAGGAAGAGTTTCAAGTTAATGTTGATAGTGTGCTTCCTTGAGATGTGATAACAATGGCAGTTTACTTCAGTGGTCTTCATTCCAAAAACCCATAACCCCAGTCCAGCCATGAGAAAACATCAGATCCCAGAAGACCCCAGTTGAGGGACATTCTACAAAACACCTGCCCAGTACTCTTCAAAACTGCCTAGGCCATCAAAAACAAGGCAAGTCTGAGAAACTGTCACAGTCCAAAGAAGCTTCTGGAGACAGGACTGAATGTCATGTGGGATCCTGGATGGGATCCTGGGACAGAAAAGAAGATTCGTAGAAAACCGAGGAAATCTAAAGTATGATCTGTGGTTAATCATACTTTCTTAACGTGGGTCGAGCCGTCATGACATATGCACCTTACTAATGTAAGACGTCAGACCGGGTGTGAGGTATATAGGGATTCTCTCTGCACTATGTTCACAATAATTGTGTAAATCAAAACTGTTCTAAAATAGAAAATTGATTTTAAGAAAACAACAAGAAAAAAAGACCTAGGTCACCATTAATCTGTTCATGGTGGGAAAACAGTACCTTGTCAAATTCTGAAAAATTGTCACAAATCTTCAGGCACCGATATTGCAGGAGTTGGGGTGAAGGTGTCCTTTTAGAAGAACCTAGAAGGTCCAAGTTTATAGATATTCAAGATTTTATCATTTAAGGTACCCTAATGCTCATAACACATCTAAGATGCAGAGTGTCTTCCCTCTGACTAAGGTATGTGATGTGCTCAGTTATAACTGAAGCAGAACAAAGTGTCAGCTTTGCCTCAAAAATATTTCTTAATTCTCACACTGAATATTCAGCTCAGGACACCGAATGTTGCGGAAGACAGGGCATAAATTGCGGCCCCTGCTACAACAGCAGCCCCTTCTGTTGAGAATGTACAGTGTGTAGGGTGCTTCCTACACACTGCTGCTCTCCTCACCCCAGCTCAGCAAGATAGGTACTATTATTTTCATTTTACAGACATAGAAACTGAGGCCCAGAAAAACTACATGGTTTGTCCAAAAGTTTCTTTTGGACAAGTAAGTAAGGGAGCCAGTCCTTGAAATCCTGTCTCCCAGGCACTGAAGGGAGGGGCCAGCCTCTTTCCCCATGCTGGTTTCTGCCAGAGGTCCCTTTGCCTCTGCACACAGCCAGGGACGTGCACACACGTGGGCCCTGCCAGGAGGGGCCTCGCCCAGCCATGTGCAGGGCTTTCTGGACAAGTGGACGTTTTTGTGAACAGTGCAAATGCTCCCACAGGGAACAAAGGATTCTTCCTACGCAGAGAAAGATCAAGAGTCATCTTGAATCTGTGCCCTTGAAACAGAGCCAAGGTCTAAAAGCTTTCACGGAACCCACATGAATCACAGTCATCAATATGCCATTAGATCCTGGACATTAATTCCCTAAAAGTATTTTGAACCTTTGAAGGGATTAACCCCTTACTGTATTAAACCCCCCTCCCAAGCTACAGCTGCGGGCTTTCTTTTTCTATTTAAATGAGACGTTGGTTTTTATTTTTCTATTTCACTAAGTTTACTTATATAAAGCTATGTTTTACAAGTGATCCCTTTCAATTTGTTTCCTGAATATTAGCAGGATCTCCCTTCAGCTTCCAAAAGTTCTATGGATCCTAAACCTCAAGCAGCAAACATGATAGTGTTGCTGTCCCTGGCTTCTTGATTTAACACAGTGTGCCTCAAGGGTTCAGGAAGGCAGAGACCAGCAGGATCTGGAGGGTCCCAAAAATCTCCCAGAAGCAATTTAACCTTAGAATGGAATGGGATTTTTAGAAGTCATTTAACCTAGCTGTCCTATACGCAGACTCCCTCCTGGCCTCCTGCGGTACCCACTCCTACAGCGTCCTCTGCCCCAGGGGACACGGGCTGCACTCACACTGTGTTTCTAAGCATGCTCCTGTCACATGGAACCAATCTAAATCTTTTTCCAAATTTCAGCCCTCCAAACAATATGTGTGTGTAACCCCTAGGAAGAGGGAAAAGGAGGGTGAACTGAGTTAGGCTCTCTCATTCGGAATAAACTTCCTCTGCCCCATCGCTTTATGCACCGATGAAGCAGGACATGGGCTTTCCCATCCGAGAAACCTGGGCTGAATCCTGACACCAGTGGCATGACCTTGAGCAAGCTTCTCGATGCTTCCAAATCTCAGTGTCTTCACCTGCGAGGGCCAGCTTCCCAGGGCTGCGTGGGCAGTCACAGGTTGACACGTGAGTGCTCAGCTCTGCAGCCGAGCAGATGGTTCAGTGCACAGCTCCTGACACTTCCCCCACCTGTACACGCCAGCAACAGCCCCACTCTCTCTCCCTCTCCCAGGGGCCTAAGAACAGGCAGGCAGCACACAGAGAAGCAGGACCACCTCCAACAGTGGGATGCCATACTACTATAATACCACCTGTATTTGGCCACTCTCCTCTGGAATCAGTCTGATTATACCTCAGGGGAAGGTGATGTGCAATGGCCCAGACCCTCACAAATGTGGAAGGAGAGCTCAATGCAAACGCAGATTCCCATGCCTCACACCTACTGGATCAGAATCTGCATTTTAAAAACCCAGATGACTCTTCTAAAAAAAAGAAAAAAACAGGTGACTCATGCACACTGATGTTTTGGAAGCACTGGCCTAGGGAGAAAAGTATTCCAATTACAAGGTTTCTATCAGGGAATGTTCCGAAACAGAAAGCCTTCTTCCTTCCCTACCCCTGCTGTCCGCAGCACATGGGCACGTTCAGTTGGCAGGGCTGGCCTTGAGGGCCCAGAGACACAAAGCCGGTGCTGACAGGTCTCACAGACAGGAGGCTTTGTGTCATCTTCTTACCAACCCCTTCTAAGCACTTCCTTGAACTCTAATCAAAGGTGCAGAGATAATTATTGACTTTTTTAATAAACAGACACCCAAGTCCTAGATGTTAAGTCCTACTTGGACGTAGAACAGCATCAACATGAAGCAGGAAGGGAGAAGGGATTCACGGGTGTCTCCTGGCTTCTGGAAGGCAGTGAGCTTATCTCCAAAGAGGAGTGCTGCAGCGGCAGCTCTACCTCAGCACCGCCCTCCGCCTGGCCAGGGCGTCTTAACGTAAACTGCCATTGGGATTTGTGCTAATTGAACCAGCACTTGCTGATCAAGCCAAAAACCTTTCCTCCTTCTAGAGTATTTACAGTATATGGCGGTGGGGGACAGAGAGAGAGAAATAGAGAGAGAGGTGGGGAGGAGGGGATGGAGTGGGGTGGGGAGGAGGGGCAGGGGAGAGACAGCCTCCCCTGGCAGCACCAGCGAGCTCCTGCTACACACCCAGGCATCACAGGCTCTGACCACCACAACTCAGCCATACCAGGCGCTCAGGCAACACCCACACAATAAGTGAACCTGGTGCCAGATGCTGTGAGCCCAGGGCAGGGGGTGATCCCCTGGCTCTATGGTGACGACAGCCGCCCAGAGGTTCTGACTCTCCTGTTTAAGGGACCTGTGCACTGCTATTTTACAAAAGCCCCCAAGAGACACCAAAGGACAGTCAGGTGGAGGAGACTGCTCCAGGAGAGACAGGGTCAGCTCAAGTTCGTTACATCCAGAGTTTCTGCTGTAATGGGAAGGAGTTTCTAAACTATGACATTGCTAATGTAAAGGTGGAAATGACCATTTGGCATCTGCGTGTCCTGTATAGGGGACGTCTACAAGACAGGTGGAGGGTCATTGTCAAGATGGATTTTCGCAATGGCACAAAGGCGCACGTACAAAAAAATGGTATCCCAACACTGGGCGTGCCCTGCACCTCGCTCACCCGACGTGGACTGAGGCAGGGAACACACAGCCACGTCAGCATTTTGTTTCTGCCTCCTGGGCTCCCAGCGGCGTAAGTCATGGCTCACAGACCCTTTTTGTACAGCCTATGAACTAAAAAATGGTTTTCACAATTTTAAAAGGTTGAGGGGGGAAAAAAGAATTTAAGAAACCATGTGTGACCCACATACCTACAATATTTACTACCTGAGCCTTTACAGAAAACATCTGCAAAACCCTGGCTTGTGGCAACCACAGGAGCCTGGCACAGACATGCCCAGCACGAGTCCACACCGGTGGTACCTCCCCTGCTACCTCACAGATAGGAAAGCCCTGAAATGCCTTGAAAGGGTGAAGCCACGTGGAAGCACACTCTCAGTCCTCAACAATCTCAAGAAAAAACACAGCCACTAACTGCGAGGCCCCCAGCGAGCAGCAGGGGCTCCTGTCCCCATGTAAGCAGGTACCACGCAGCCAGTGGACACAGGAGACAACAGGAGTCTCTACAAGGCCCCTCAGCAGGTGAGGCCCTGCCTGTGTACCAGCCCCGGCGGTAACTTACCCACTGTGCCCGCATCTCCTGTCTGGGTCCTGCTGTGACCCCACACCGAGGCCCCTGCTCACAAGGGTGCAGCCTCGAGCTGAAGGTGTGCTGAGGATAAACACAGACGGCAGCACCCCTTGCTGGACCCTGCGGCCAGCGCAGCCAATCTCCATGGTTCGCCATAGAGCCTGGCTGATCACGGGGAAATCAGACACGTGAAGGAGCCATGCTCTGAGGACGCAGTCTAGGACCACAGCCACGCCCCAGCACCAGGCTGCACAGACAGCAACAACCAAGTGCTCCTGAGAAGGGGCCAGCAGGGGCCTTCCCGCTGGGCCTGAGAGAGCTCCTCACACCCAGCGAAGCGATCCTCACAGTAGACTGCGGAATCAGCACACCAAAGCCAGAAACAGAGGCACACTTCCCTAAGAGGGGCTCTGTGGAGGTTAACTGGAGAACAGGTTCCCAGGAGCCAAGAGAAAGATGGTGTTTGGTTATCTTCGAGATCAATTGCCATGATGCATTCAGCAGACAGTGGCGCTCTGTGTCCTATACCTGCGCTATATCACATCACTCTGTAGGTCATTTGGCTCACAAAATTGATTTAGGAGAGATTATTCAATTCCATTTTACATTTTCATGTTTTGGAACTCTGCCAGCAGCAACTTCTGTTCTTCCAGAGGTCAGGAAGCTATGGACAAGGCAATCTCTTGCTGTTGTAAATGGAACTCCATATTCCCTTTATGAATTTCCTGTCAATCTTCAAATTACTTCAAATACAATTGCCCTTCACTAAGACAGTGCTTTATGTCTCCATGTCTACCTCCTTCCCACATCCGATCACCTCCCCAGCTGCAGAGAGCACTCCCTGGGAGCCCCTCGGGGCGCCTGTGTCGGGGTGTGGGGCAAGGATGGGCCCTGCAACCTCCCGTTGCAGCCAGCTCGCCGACCACAGCAAACATAAGCTGTGTGTCTTGAATTTAGAAATTCCTGCTTGTGGTCCCACTTCCCCTGCCAACCCACCACGCTTCCTTACTCTTCTCTGCAGGAAAACTGCATCAACTCCCTCACTCCTGGTGGGCTCTGCTCCACCCCAAACTAAACCTGTCCTCTCGGCCACCAGTGACTCCATACTGCCCAGGGCTACTGGAGCCTACCATGGCCCCTGGAGTCATCCTCTGTGTCCGATGTGGCCATCACCACCACCTGGACAGTGCCTTTCGGGCCTTCCTCCAGCTGACCAGCTGTTCCTCCCGCCCCCCCACACCCATGGAAGGTGTCTTCCCTCTGACCTCCTGACCATCACAAGGCCCAGCCTCAGTCCTGGCTCTTCGTGTCTCTCTGTCCTCCCACTTAGTAATCCCACCCACCCCTCACAAGGCACACCACACATAGACCTCACCTCCACGTCCCAGCAGTCCTCTCTCCCAAACTCGACTCACAAGCAGTATCCTGCTCCTATTTCCAACAGGAAGTGTCCAAACTGCAACCTCGCAGGCTTCCAGGTATGACAACAGCAAAGCTGGCTTTCCAGGGCTTCAGGCTGAGTCACTTGACTCTTCTCCTTTTCATGCCACACATCCACGTTTGTGAGCAAGCCCTGGAAGCTCTGCCATCAAATCCTACCCAGAACCTAACCATCGCAGCCTCCACAGCTACTACCCTGTGAAAACCACCATCACCCTCTCTGGGTTGAGGAAGTGATCTCTTCATGGGAAACAGCACGTAGAGTCACCCCTTTAGAGCCTGGGAGTGTTCAGGTCACTGCTCTGCTCAAAACCCTGCAATGGCTCCCTATTTTCTACAGAGTAAAAGCCAAATCTGCCCATGAGGCCCTAAAGACCTGCTTACACCCCTCCAGCTCCAGTTGGCTCCCGGCCGCCCTCTACCTCCCTGCCCTCTGCTCTGGCAACACCAACCTATCCTCACTGTCCTGGCACTTGCTCCTAGCATTCCCTTCCCTGAAATGCTGGTGTCTAAGTCCCTCATCTACTCCAGGTCTCTCCTCAGATGTCCCCTTCTCCCTGAGGGCAGCTCTGTCCCCTTTTTGAGAAGGTACACTGCCTTCCCTCACCCTGTACTGCTTCTGTTACCATGTGCGAGTGAAGTCTCCAACACACCTTCCTGATCACGGTGACTGTCCCTCGATAGCACATAAGGCTCCTTAGGGGCAGGGGTTTCTGATCTGCTCACTGGCATTGCCCAAGCACCCACGACAGGGACTGGCACTTGGTAGGCACTCCATAAATTCAAATTAAAGAACTGTTGGTCTCCAAACCTGATGTTTTTGAAACCAAAATAAAAATAAATACAATGAGGTAGGGAGGCACTGTGTGTTGGTGTCTGAGGGACAGCAAGGCTGCTGCTATGGTTAAACGAAGCACTCAGGGCCAATGGCAAGAAAGGAGTCTGGGAGGCTAAGAGAACCCAGGCCAGGGAAGCTCAGAAGCCTTTGCCTTACACCATGAGGGACACAGGGAGACTCCAGAGAGTTCTGGAAAGAGAGACAGCATGATGACACTCCTATTTTTAAATCAAACTTTTGATGTTGAGATAACTATAGATTCACGTGCAGTTGTAGAAATAAGATACTCCATTTTCCCTTAACCAGTTTCCCCAGATGGTGACATCATGCAAAATTGTAGTACAGTACCACAACCAGAATATCAACACAGACACAGCCAAGATAAACAACACTTCTTCCATGACCAGGATCGCTGTCCTTATCAGTCACAGCCACAGCCCACCCACCCCCACCACCTCCTTAACCCCTGGTGACCCCATTTCTGCCACTGTCTCATGTCAACAGTGCCATACACATGCACTCACAGCATGTAACCTTTTGGGGTGGCTTTTTCCACTCGGTACAATCCTCTGGAGATTCACCCAGGTTGCTGTATGCATGGGTAGTTCCGTCCTTTTATTGCTGGGTAGTATTCCACGCCACAACGTGCCATGGTTTGTTTAACCAGTCATCTATCAAGAACATCTGGGTTGTTTCTAGTATGGGGCTATTTCAAATAAACCTACTGTGGTTTCTTGAGATGGAACCTACTCCTGGTGAAGATGCTGTGAATACTGTTGAAATGACAATACAGGATTTAGAATCGAATAAACTTAGTCTGATAAAGCAGCAGCAGGGTTTGAGAGGATTGACTCCAATTTTGAAAGAAGTTCTAGTGTGGATAAAATGCTATCAAACAGCAGCACATGCCACAGAGACGTCTTTGAGAAAGGAAGAGTCAGTAGATATGACAGGCTTCATCATCATCATCTTATTTTCACAAATTGCCACAGCCACCTCAGTCTTCAGCAGCCGCTACCCTGGTCAGTCAGCCGTCATCAACATCGAGGCAAGACCCTCCACCAGTGAAAAGATTATGACTCCTTGAAAGCTCAGATGGTTATTAGCATCTTTGGCAATAAAGTATTTTTAGTTAAGGTATGTATGTACATTGTTTTTTTAGAAATAATGCTATTGCACACTTAATAGACTGCAAAATTGTGTAAACATAACTTTTATACGCCCTGGGAAACCAAAAAGTTCATGTGACTCATGTTACTGAGAGATCTGCTTTATTGCAGTGGCCTGGAACAAACCCACAGTATCTCCCAGGTATGCCTGTACTTAATGATGTTTCTGATGAACTCAGTGGTGATATTAACAAATGTGATTTTTTTTGACATTGCATATGAAAATGTGTTAATACTTTGAAGATCTACATAACTCAGTGAACTCATATTTTCCAAATCACTAATGTATGATATTACAAAAATCAAGCATATATAAAATATTTGTTCAAAGGGCAAGACTGATAGATAATGGGTTTTAATAGAGTCCTAAAAGTTTATTGATAGTGTTTCAGATTCCATCTGGCAACTAACCTTTAAGAAATTACCACTTGTTAAGTTTTGATATTGTATCAAACAAGCATATCTGCAATGATGGGTTTGGGCTATTGAAATACTCCTCCCCTCTGGCCACATGTTTGTGTGATGCTGAGTTTTCTTCACATAATTCAGTCAAAACAACACATCACAACAGATGATGCAGAAGCAGATATGAGAATCAAGCTGTCTTGTATTAATTCTTTTTTTTTTATTTCAGCATATTATGGGGGTACAAATATTACAGTTAC
>VBSM01001453.1:53436-85342 GCA_008086735.1 Cheirogaleus medius | reverse complement strand
ATAGGGACTGCATTGACTCTGTAGGTCACTTTGGGTAGTATAGACATTTTAACATGTTAATTCTGCCGACCCATGAGCACAGTATATTCTTCCACCTGTTTACATCCTCTGCTATTTCCTTCTTCAGTGTTTTATAGTTCTCCTTGTAGAGGTCTTTTACCTCCTTAAATATATTCCTAGGTACTTTATTTTCTTTGTTGCTATTTTGAAGGGAATTGAGTCTTTGATTTGGTTCTCGCTTTTACTGTTGATGGCGTATATGAATGCCTCTGATTTCTGTGTATTGATTTTGTATCCTGAGACTTTACCAAATTCATTTATCAATTCAAGGAGTCTCTAGGTCTTATTTTCGGGGTATGGCTTATGTTGTGCAAATGCTTAGAAATTCTGCGAGGGCTTATTTTATGTGTAGGTCTTATTTTCGGAGAAACACGGTACTTGTTCATATATTATATTTACCTTTTCTTATGTTCTTCATTCCTCCTGTAGTTCTGTGCCTCCATTTGAGAATATTTCCTTTCAGCCTAAAGAACTTCCTAAAAGTATTATGATGCAGGTTTCTTGATGACAGATTCTCTCTGTCTTTGTCTGCGAACACATTTATGTTGAAAAATATTTTGACTGAGTATGGAATTCTAGGTTGACAGTGGTTTTCTTTCAGCATTTGAAATGTTTCAATATGGTCTCCATCTTTTGGCTTTTTTAGTGCCTGCTGAAGAGTCAGCCTTTGTTTTATTGTCGTTCCTATAAAAGTAACATGCTTTTTTTTCTTTGCCCAATTCTAAGATTTTCTGTCTTTGTGCCTGTGCATGTGCATGTGTGTTGTAGTTATCCTACCTGGTGTGCACTGAGCCTTTAATCAGGTTTGAGGAATTCTCAGCCATTATCCATTCAAGTGTTGCTCTTGCTTCATTCTTCTCCTTTTTGTGATTACACATTAAACTTTCTGACTGTTTTCACATATCTCTATGCTCTGCACTGCTGTTTTCATTGCTTTTTACATTTTTTCTTTCTAAACTTAAGTTTGGACATTTTCACTTGGACTTGAGTTTCTCTAATTATATCTTCATTTCTGGCTACTTTACTGTTTGAGACATCCAATAAGTTCTTAATTAAAGATATTATATTTTTACAGTTATAGAATGCTCACACTTGGTTACTTTTCTATAGATTCCAAGACTACTGAAATTCATCTTTTTACCCATTTGTTCCTCTTTTCTAGTTTTTAAATATATTAATATTTTTCTTACCAAATTTATTGAGAAATGAGTTACATAAAAAAACTACTTTCCTTTAAGGTGTACAACTTAATGAGTTTTGATGGTTATGTACAGCCATAAGACAGAGCATTTCCATCACCCCCAAAAGATTTCTTTATAGACCACTCCTTCCTCTGCTTCTGGGTCTAAGGAAAACACAGACACACTTTTTGTCATTTTAGATTAGTTTGCATTTCATATTAATGGAATCATACACTATGTACTCTTTTTCTGTCTGGCTTCTTTCACTTAACATAATTTTGAGATTCATCATGTTATTCGTACAGTGTTAAATGAAAGTGGAGAGAGCAGACATCCTTGCTTTGTTGCTAGCCTTACAAGGTAAGTAAGTGTCTGATATTTCACTTTTGAGTATCAAGTTAGCTGTACATTTTCTGTAGATGCTCTTTATCGAGTTGAGAAAATTCCTATATGTACCTAATTTACTGAGAATTTTTATCATCAGCAGGTGTTTTAAATTTTGTAAAATGTTCTTCTGCATCTATTCAGATAATTGTCTGGTTTTTCTCCTTAGTCTGTTAATATGGTAAATGACACTGAATGATGATGACTATAAAACCAACCTTGGTTGTGATCTTTTATCCTTTTAAAATATTCTTGGAATTGATTTGATAATGTTTTAAGGACTTTAGTGTCTATTTACATGAGGAATATTGGTCTGTAGGTTTGTTTTCTTGTAATATCTTCTTCTGGTTTTGGTTATCAGTATAATAATATTGGCCTTATAAACTGAGTTCAGAGGTGTTTCCCTCTCTTCTGTTTACTGGAAGAGTTTGAGTAGAATCAATATTAATTATTTTTAAAATATCTGATAGAATTCACCAGGGTAGCCTTCTAAACCTAGAGTTGTTAAGTAGGAATTTAGTTTATATAATAGATATGGACCTAAACTATTTATTCTTGAATGAGCTTTATTAGTAGTTGTCTTTCAAGGAATTTGACCAATTCTTTTGAGTTGCTGAACATGCTGGCCAAAGTTGTTCAAGGTATTCTCTTACCCTTTCACTGTAGGATCTGTAAAGATAACTCCTCATTCATGCTTGATACTTCTGTTTGGTGCTTTCTTTTTCAAAATCTTGATCATTTTAGCTATCAGTTCACAGATTTTGTTGATATTTTCAAAGAACTGGCTTTGGGCTGAATTTTTTCCATCCGTTTTAAATTTTGCTGATTTCTATTCTTTATTATTTTTTCCTTTAACTTACTTTGGATTTATTTTGCTGTTATTTTTCTCACTTTCTAAGACCAATGTTTAGAAACCTCTAGTTTGTCCTTGATCCTGAGACTGGCCTTCCTGGGGCCCTGAGAACTCTGCAGGTCCTTATCTCCTAAGTCTTGAAAGTTAAGTGATTTTTGAGAAGTTAGTTTCTCAAATGATTTTGAGAACTGCAACGGCAATTCAATGGAGGCGGATAGCCTTTCCAACAAATGGTGCTAGAGCAATCAAATATCCATAGACAAAACATATGAAACTCAACCTAAATCTCGTACCTTATGCAAAAACTAATGCAAAATGAATTGCAGACTCAAATCTAAAATGCAAAACCATAAAATTCAGAAAAAAATAGGAAAAAATTTTGTGCTCTTAGGGTTGTATTTGACACCAAACCTTGTGCAAGTGAAACACTGATAAATTGGACTTCATCAAAATTAAAAACTTTTATCTGCAAAAGACTCTTAAGAATATGAAAAGAGCAGCTACAAACTGGGAACATATTTGCAAATCACATACTGAGAAAAAGCTGGTATTGGAATATAGGCATACCTGGGAGATTCTGTGGGTTTATTCCAGGCCACTGCAATAAAGCAAATCTCTCAGTAAAATGAGTCACATGAACTTTTTGGTTTCCCAGGGCATATAAAAGTTACGTTTACACAATTTCGCAGTCTATTAGGTGCGCAGTAGCATTACGTCTAAAAAAACAATGTACATACATACCTTAACTAAAAATACTTTATTGCTAAAGATGCTAATGACCATCTGAGCTTTCAAGGAGTCGTAATCTTTTCACCAGTGGAGGGTCTTGCCTTGATGTTGATGATGGCTGACTGACCAGGGTAGCGGATGCTGAAGACTGAGGTAGCTGTGGCAATTTGTGAAAATAAGACGCTGATGAAGTCTGCCACATCTATTGACTCTTCCTTTCACAAAGACGTCTCTGTGGCATGTGCTGCTGTTTGATAGCATTTTATCCACACTAGAACTTCTTTCAAAATTGGAGTCAATCCTCTCAAACCTGCTGAGTTTATGTGGTATTCTAAATCCTGTATTGTCATTTCAACAGTATTCACAGCATCTTCACCAGGAGTAGATTCCATCTCAAGAAACCACTTCCTTTGCTCACCCATAAGCAGCAACTCCTCATCCACTCAAGTTTCATCATGACATTGCAGCAATTCTGTCACATCTCCGGCTCTACTTCTAGGCTAGCGTCTTGCTACTTCCACCACATCTGTAGTTACTTCCTCCACTGAAGTCTTGAACCTCTCAAAGTCATCCATAAGGGTTGGGATCAAATTCTCCCAAGCTCCTGGTAATGCTGATATTCTGACCTCTGCCCATGAATCACAAATGATCTGAATGGCATCTAGGATGGTGAATCCCTTTCAGAAGGTTTTCAGTCTGCTTTGCTCAGGTTGACCAAAGGAATCACTCTCTATGGCAGCTATAGCCTCGTGCAAAGTATTTCTTAGATAATTAGAGTTGAAAGTTGAAATTACTCTGTGACCTGCCAACTGCAGGATGGATGCCGTGTTAACAGGCATGAAAATAACATTGATCTCCTCATACGTATCCATCAGAGCTCTTGGGTGACTGGGTGCATTGTCAATGAGCAGTAATATTTTGAAACGAATCTTTTTTTCTGAGCAGTGGGTCTCAATGATGAGCTGCACACATTCAGTACACCATCCTGTGAACACACGTGCTGTCAGCTATGCTTTGTTGTCCCAGTTACAGAGCACAGGCTGAGTGGATTTCCTATGCTTCTCTTATAGGGGACCTAGGATTTTCAGAATGGTAAATGAGCATTGGCTTCAGTCACAGGTCACCAGCTGCATTATCCCCTAACAAGAGACTCAGCCTGTCCTATGAAGCTTTGAAGCCAGGCACCGACATCTCCCCTCTAGCTATGAAAGTCCTAGACAGCATCTTCTTCCAATGGAAGACTGTTTCATCTACATTGAAAACCTGTTTTAAGTGTAGCCACCTTTATCAATTCTCTTAGCTAGATCTTCTGGATAACTTGCTGCAGCTTCTCGATCAACACTTGCTACTTCACCTTGTACTTTTATGTTATGGAGATGACTTTTTTTCTTAAACCTCAAGAAGCAACATCTGCTGGCTTCAAACTTTTCTTCCGCAGCTTCCTCACCTCTCGTAGCCTCCATAGAATTGCAGAGAAATCCCAATCCTGGATTGGGCTTTGGCTTAAGGGATTGTTGTGGCTGGTTTGATCTCCTGTCCAGACCACTGAAACTTTCTCCGTATCGGCAATAAGGCTGTTTTGCTTTCTTATCATTCATGTGTTCACTGGAGTAGCACTTTCAATTTCCTTCAGGAACCTTTCCTTTGCATTCACAACTTAGCTGGCTGACTGGCACAAGAGGCCTAGCTTTTGGCCTGTCTCAGCTTTTGACATGCCTTCCTCAGTAAGCTAATTAGTTTCAAGCTTTTGATTTAAAGTGAGAGGCGTGCAAGTGTTTCTTTCACTTGAACACTTTCAGGCCACATAAGGTTATTAATTGGCCTAATTTCAATATTGTTGTGTCTCAGGGAATAGGGAGGCCCAGGAGGAGGAGAGAGATGGGGGAGCAGCCAGTCAGTGCACAGTCAGAACAGACAACATTCATCAGTTAACTTCACCATCTTCTATACACACCCAAAATAATGGCAGCAGTAACATCCAGGATCACTGATCACAGATCACCATAAAAGATATCATAACTATGAAAGAGTTTGAAATATTATGAGAATTACCAAAATGTGATGCAGAGACACGAAGGGGGCACATGTTGTTAGAGAAATGACGCTGATAGACTTACTCACTGCAGGGTTGCCACAAATCTTCACTTTGTAAAAAACACAGTATCTGCCAAGCGTGATAAAATGAGGCATGCCTGCATTGGGAAGCTATCAAGCTCACCACAGCAGATACAGCTTTCCAAAAGTCTAATTTTTGCCTTAAAACTCAATTTTGTCACTTGCAACAAATACATGCAGTTACTTCCTTTGAAGTAACAGACTTATGTCTGCCAAAACACAAGTCTGAATAACCATGGTTTTTCTGTCAGTTGTTATTTAGGGTAAAAACAGTGTTTCATGAAAAGAGGAGCTAGTTTAGGTCCCCATCCAAAAAAAGCACAAGTGCTTTTCCTCGAAATAATCATTGTAATTCCACCTGCAGAAGTACATCATGCAAACTTTCAATTCCATCTCACAGAATATTAAAAAGATAATCATTCATGGGTCAAAATTTGATAAACTTAATAATTCTTACTGCTTCATCAAGGACGTTGTTAAACAGTGATGGCTTTTTGTATGCGAGTGGGTGGCAATGAAGAACAGCATGACTGTCGGTAGAGTTTGGTGCCACAGTCATGATTTCTGCCCAAGCACTTGCCATCGTTTTTGCACCACCAGTGCAAATGTCCACACCGTGAAAAAGGAAACAGTGACTTGGCACCATCATAAAAACAGTTTTTACCTTACAAGCCCCCTGAAAGGTTTCCAGGGAGCCCTGAAGCTCCACAGATCACAAGAGATCTTGCAGATGTACTGTGGGTGTTATGGGCTAAGGAGAGGGCTTGAGTCCGGCTCTGCCTTCACTGGCACTGCAACATGACTCACGCACCCAGGCAAGAGCCACCTGACCACTCATAGATATTACTGCCCTCACTGGGTCGCATTTTAACCCACTATTCAGCAGGAGCTCATAAGCTCCCTTCCAGCTCAATATTCGAACCTGGTTCTTTGCCTAACGAACACCACGAGTAACAGCATTGGGGCTTCACCTGTGGGTTTCCTTGGTGGTGCCCACCTGTCTGTAGGGACATGCTCACCCAAACAAGATCTGTCCCTGCAATAAGGACATGGGCAGACAGGCCCAACCCAGGACGTCAGCTCAGCTGCCCCAGAGGTAGAGGGCTCTGCCTCCCCATAGCATGTGCTCGCTGAACTAGCCCCCCACTGCCCCATGCACTTCCTTCTGGGCCTAAAGGAAGGCAGGCCAGAGAGTCAGCTTCACAGCAAGTCCTGTAAAGCACAAGGCCTCACCTCAACCATGCCCTGTTCTCCAGATGGGAGTTTCTTGGAAGCTTACCACCACGCCTCAGACAGCAGAGACACCCCACAGGCCCAGGGCATCTCTATCTGCCCAGGAGACACTGTGTCCAGAGACACAGAGAAGTGGTGCCCAGAGCAAGAGGCCCCAGTGGACATACAAATGAGCCAGGGGAAGGCTGACAGCATGTGGAGCTGGAGCCCAGCTCAGGAGATGAGAACAAGAGCCAGCCAAGCCTGGTCACAGACCACTATGGAAATCAACAGTCCACATTTCATTCCAGTGCCCTCATATAAAAGCAAGCTATTATACCCTCTCTCAATATCAGCCTCTACACCAATCATATGGATAACACATGGGTTATCTTTAAAAAGACCATTAAACCAAAACTTTCAGTTCCCTAAGTGGACCTAGAGAAGTATGGCTACCTCAAGATGAACAATTTATCAGTAAGAAGAATAATCTACTTCATTATTATCTGTTTAATTAATGAGATAATTAATCAAGTCAAGACAATCCTGTGACACTTTAATCAAAAGACGTTACAGAAGACATCACTAAGAAACACTGTTCTATTACAAAATCTTGAATGTTCAAGATTCCATGAAACTCAAACCACCAGTCTAGGACCCTAAGTATAATCGATGATTATAAACTGTGTCATACCACAAGTAACTATAAGCTGCATCTCTAGGAAGTGTCACCACTTTGGACTGTGTCTTATTTGCTTAAGGAAAATTAGGAATAGACTCAGGACTCTATGGAAAAGCACCTGACTCATAAAGCTCACAGAGAGATGTGCTCACTGGACCTCTTCTCTCTGCAATGCTGTAAATTTCCAGAGTTGGTTTGGGTTCCTTATGGTAGAAACATTTGGCCTTGGAGATGAACTCAGTGTACTAAATAAATTATTTAGTCCTCTCAAAAGTACTTCAGGATGAAATAATAATGCCTTCTCCACCCAGAGAGATTCACTATTGAATGAGTTTGTATGTCAGTCATCTCGCTTTGCTTCCACAACGGCCCCAGGAGAAGCTCAGGCCAGGTACTCGCGTCTGCCTTTCCTCAAAGCAGAAACAGACTCAAGACAGAGGGCCCAGGCACCAGGCTCCTGCAGGCAGGGAGGGTCCCTCTGGGAGTCACCCACAGCACCTCAACTTGAATGCAAAACTCTTTTCTTCATCAAATTTGTTTATCTTATTTATATAGCACCTTATTAAAAACAACTGACTTATCATTTTTTCTTCTTGTAAGAAATCAGAAAAGGCTTGATTTTCCCATGTGAATAAAGTTAAAAACAAAAAGACAAGCTGCCCTGCCACATCTTTGTAATGTCTACTTAGAAAACTGCCACAAATGTACAGCTTCATTTCCAAGCAGTGGAGAGGCAGAAATAGGAAATGGGTCAAAAAAATCCCAAAGAAAGAGTCTAATCAGACATTTTCTTCTTTTAAATTCTCTATCATTAAATACATATTTCAACAGAGATGAATTAATACAGAACTGTATTCTTTGAGGAGGTGATGCCACGATAAAAACCATTGTCAGACAGTTGGTGACGCGGAAGACCTACTTTATGCACTGTGCGGTATTTAGTGAAATCTCCCCCATCACCTGAAGACAGGCCATACGCACATCCAGCCGCCAGCTTAGAGGGAGGAGAAAAGGGAACGCCAGTCATCTAGGTGACTGTTACCCACTTTGCTTAGTTGAGCATCACGGAAAGAAACTAGCTTAGGCACAAACTGGCCGACTTGAGAAAGACAGGAAAGCATCTAGAGGGTCCACAAGCACAGGCCTCACCCCAAGAGTAAAATGTGGGGCTGAATGTGTTCTAAGCGGCAAAGGCCCAAGAAGACTCCTTGAGAAGACAGGGAGCTGTGCACACGGATGAGATCACAGTTCTCCCACCCACACCATGCCTACTGCATTACATTACACATCAAGATATCCTGAGCATGGAGAGACAGAGCATGCGAAAGCAAAGGTGTGAAGCAGGCTGGAGGGTGGTGGCCAGGAAAGAACTTTGGGTATAGTTACTGGCACATGGAACTGCCAGAGGCAAATAGTTCAGAAGCTACTAGAAGTGGGGAGAAATTGCATTCCCCAAATAACAAGAGTCTAAAATAGAGTCAGATAACTGTCAGGCTTCCAAATTTCCATAAGCAAGCTGTGGGATCTTATAGCCCCGATGCCCCAGATCTCCCTACCTAGTCAATTTTCTGTTGCTTATAACAGAAAACCTAAAACTGGATAATTTATTATATTAATAACAGAATTTATTTCTAGTTATGAAAGCTGTGAAGTCCAAGGTCAAGGGGCCATGTCTGGTGAGGACCTTCTTGCTGGTGGGACTCTCTGAAGAGTCCTCGGTGGCACAGGCAGCACAAGACATCCATGGTGAGGGCTGAGCATGGTAATGTTCCAGCTCAGGTCTCTCTCCCTCCTGTTATAAAGCCACCAGTCCCACTCCCATGATAACCCGTTAATCCATTCACCCATTAATCCAAGAGTGGATTAATCCATTCGTGAGGGCAGAGTCTTCATGGTCCAATCACCTCTTACAGGCCCCACCTCTCAAAACTGCCACATTGGGGATTAAGTTTCAACGTGAGTTTTGGAGGGAACAAATACTCAAACCATAGCACTCCCCAAGGCCCCAGCCAGATGTGTCCATGAAGGACAAAGGACAAGGATGAGGCTCCCAGGAGCAGAACAAAGAGGCCCAAAGGACAACTGACCAGTTCTTCCTGCCCCCACTCCTAGGGTAGGGGATCACAATGGATCAGGACAAAAATGAGGCTGTGCCACAATCCCTCTCCCCACTAACGTGAAAGACGACTGCTTCTTTACCAATCACAGCTTTAGTCTCACTCTAGTCCACTTCCCTACAGATAAGATCTAATGAAATACCTGATCATAAAATTGTCCCAACTTACTTACAGCACTCCACTTTCCTGGACACTCCCCCCAATCACCTGAGCAAAGTCCAAATCCTGTTAACAGGATCTTTCAAACACCCTCTTACCACAACACCCATTACCCATGGTGCGTGGTACCAACTGTTCCATCACAGGTGCTAGGCAAGCTCCTAGTGGCCTTTGCTTAGAAGACACTGATAGACGCCTTCATAGTACCTGCCCACGAGGTGTCACTCTTGCTTTGGACCTAGGAGTGATGTTTATCTTCCTTTCTTCCCCTTCCAAAATGGACATTTTTAAAATTACAATTGTCCTAGCTCAGCCTCGCTGTTGTGTAGTGTGAGCAGGAGATGACCTGTGTGTCAGTTCAGTCAGCAAACCACAAGAGTCACGTCTGGATTTGATTGAGCCTATATAACACTAGAAATCCCTCCTTTGTACAAGATGCAGTAACTAGAAGCAACCCTGGATAATGTCCCTGAGAGATGAGTGCATGATGGCTGTGAAAGACAGGTGTGCCAAGGAGACAGACTGAGGCAGAGACAACAGTCCACAAAGAGCCACACTCCCCTTTCCCAGGACAGCCTCACAGCTGGGGAGCAACACCTTGCAGATTTCACACTTGCATCTAGGCAGGGCCCTGTGACTAGATCTCACCAGCGGAGTGTATGTGGTCCTGGTCCATGCCACTTCTGGACCAACATGACTGAGAAGCATGTGTGCCTCCTCCATGGACATGCCCCCATCTGCCAGTGGCACAGAAAGGAAGCTGGGCCTAGAGCACGCCACGCACCCAGCAGACGGCAGGACCACACTGCAAGGAGCTAGGCCAGCTCACCACACAGAGGAAAGCTGATCACTTACCAGGAACATCCACGGCACACTGTGACATGAATAAGAAGTAAATTTTACTATATAAGGCCCTGAAATTTGGGGGTTTCGGATTATTACCCTAAATAATCCAAAAATTGGGGGCAAGAAGTACAGAGTAAAAGCACGAATCAGATGCTGAAACCAGCCCTCGATTGGCACCAGGAACACAAAAGGCCAAACCCTACAGTCAGAGAAGTCCTGAGAAGCAAGCTAGCCCCTGCGCTGTGGCTTCGTTCTGCCCCTATGGCTGGCCTCAGGTCCACACTGGGATTAAGGTGGCTCCTTTAAGAATAAAAAACCTTAGAAGTACCTGATGAAAACCTCTCGAAAAATAATTATCATTCCAGGTCTCAAATTATTCTTCAAAATAATTCTGCAAATACAAACGTCTAGCATACACAAAGAAGTTAGTGACACACTGAGGAAGAAACAACAGAAATCACAGAACACAAAACAGATCCACAAAGACACAAGAAGTTGGAATTACCCAATATAGACTATCAAAAATCCTGCAATTGTAACAAAAACCTAAACAAACCAATTAAAAATTAGGCAAAAAACTTAAATAGACATTTCTCTTGAGAAGGTATAGCAATGGGCAATAAGCACATGAAAAGATACTTAACATTACAAATCATCAGAGAAATACAAATCAAAACCTCAGTGAAATACTACCTCACACCCATTAGGATAGCTATTATCAAAAAAAAGAAAATAACAAGCGTTGACAAGGATGTAGAGAAACTGGAACCCTTATGCACTGTTGGTGGGAATGTAAAATGGTGGAGCTACTGTGGAAATGACATGGTAGTTCCTCAAAAAGTTAAACAAAGAATTAGCATATAATCTAGCAATTCCACTTCTGGGTATATGCACAAATGAAGTGAAAGCAAAGACTTAGATATTGTACACCCATGTTCATAGAATTATACACTATAGCCAAAAGGTAGAAGCAACCCAGTGTCCACCAAAGAATGAATGGATAAACATAACCCCTTATACATATACAATGCAATATTATGCAGCCTTGAAAAGGAAAGAAATTCTGACACATGCTACAACATGGATAAACCTTGAAGACATTACGCTAAGTTAGATGACCAGTCAAAAAAGAAAAAATATTTTATGATTCCACTTATATGAGATACCTATAGTAGTCAAATTCATACAGACAGAAAGTAGAATGGTGGTTGCCAGGAGTTTGGAGGAAAGAAGTTATTGTTCAATGGATACAGAGTTTCAGTTTTACAAGACAAAAAAATTCCTGGAGATGGATGGTTGCAGGACAACATGAATGTACTTAATGTCACAGAACAGCCTTTAAAAATGTACATTTAAAATGGCAAATTTCATGTTATATATGTTGGACTATAATTTTTCAAAAAACTATACTTGCTATGGTTAAAAACATAAACAAGAAATTAGAAGTTATAAAAAGTAACATAGTTTTAATTTCTTTAAATCTAAAACCCAAAAGCAAAAAAGTCAAGGATGGATTTTAAAGCAAATTGAGAGTTGCTGAAGAAAGAATTGGTGAACTGGAAATGAGGTCAAAAATAAATATTCAAATTAAAGATGAGAGGCCAAAATCTTGGAATACAAAAGAGAAGGCATAAGAATATACAGTGAGAAATCTAATACACATTTAACTCAAGTCCGAAAAGGAAAGAAGACGATACAGAAGCAACGTCTGAGGATAATGGCAGTGAACTTTCCAGACCTGCGAAAGACATTATGCCATAGACACTAGAAGCGAACATACCTCAAGCAGGGATGTGTAGAACTTAGTGAACTAAAGAAACCCAAGGGTGATAAGAAAATCCTTTAAAAACAATAGTAGACACACAGATTACCTCCAGAGGTAGCAGTTACATTGACTATTGACTTCTGAACAGGAACAAGAAAAGCCAGATGCTGTGGAAATATATCTCCAATGTGCTGCAAGAAAATAATACCAGTATTAAATTCAATATACAGGAAAAAAACTTTTAAGAATAAATGTGAGGGGATGATGTCAGTGAAAACAGCAAAGTAAGAGCCTCTAAAAATCCCCTCTCATAAAAGCAATTAATAATGACAGAATTATCAAAATCAACTTTTTCAGAAATTTAAAAATTTAACCAAAGGCTTGTCACAATCTAGGGAGCATTTGTTAAAGATAATGGTTGAAGAGTCTAAGAATTAAAAATTTGTGGTGTTTTAACTTGCCCTGTTCCCAATTATCCCCACCCCTATACCCCAACTCTACAGTAGTCTTGAAAACCAACAGACTGCAATTATGGTGTAAAACAGCCACCCAGAAGCCACAGAAGGGCCTCGACAGAACAGTGCTGGAATTCCTTCAACGCCTTATTATTTGACATGGCTAATGGGTTCCACTGGCAAGGTTTTCTTTATTTGACCTGACTCATAGCTCACTGAAAAGTATTTTCCTCGAATGTGTCTATTAAAATAGTTAGAGGCAACTATTTAATTTTGTGACTACTTGAGACAGTGAACAACAGTTGGAGAAAATAATATATTAACCCAAAAGCTTAAAAGGAAAAGCTAGGGAATGAGATGCCCATAGGGTATTTGAAAACTCTGACATATTCCTGGAAATCTAGAAGGCCACATACATAGATAGAGCTGTGCACCTACTCAAAGCTGTATGAATGCCCAGGCAAGAAGTCAGAATGCCCTGAGACAGTCCTCAGCCCTCACACTGCGCTGACTTTGAGACTTTGTGCAGTCAGGAAGTGAAGACTAAGGCAGAGCTGTAAACTGACAAGTTAATGGTTGATGCATGTCCCAACACATACACAGGGCTCTTTGGGAAAGACTTACTCATTCCAGGCATTTAAAGAAATCTCTGCCCAATTATTAGCTGAGTACTAAACTAGCTATGCAAAAACATCAGTGGAGATACATGACAAATAATAGACCTTACAGAGTTATTTTGGGAAAGTCACTAAATAAACAGAAACCACTACAACAAGTACCACCACCACCAACAACAAAAAATCCAGGGAAGAGAGGAGAATCAGATTCCTAGAATTCCCACATTACATTATTTAAAATGTACAGTTTTCAAAGAAATCATTATAACACATACAAAGAAACAAGAGAGTATGGCCTATACATAGGGGACAAAAAGCAATCAATAGACATTGTCCCTGAGGAAGCCCCAATGTTGGACTTATTAGATGAAGACTTTAAGTGGCCTATTTTAAATATGTTTGAAAAATTAAAGGAAACCATGTCTAAAGGATTAGAGAAAATGATTACAATGGTGTCTCACCAAACAGACATCAATAAAGAAACAGAAATTATAAAAAGGAAACAAATAAAAAGTTAGGAGTTAAAAAGCACAATAATTGAAATAGTAGATTCATTAGAGTAATGGAGTGATAGAAAACAAAAAAGACATTGAATGGAGAAAACAAATAGCAAAATAGCTGGCATAAATCCCACCTTATGAGAACTGCATACATGTAAATGGATTAAACATTCCAATTTAAAGGCAGAAATTATCTAAATGGCCTTTTTATAAAGTATCCAATTATATGCAGTATACAAGAGACACACTTTATATATATTTTGCGGGGAGTGAAGGATGAGACACACCCAAATTCAAAGACATATATAGGCTGAAAGCATGGAAAATATACATAATATGAGCAATAACCAAAGGAGACCTTAAGCAGCTATGCTAACATCAGACAAAATGGTCTTTAAATCAAAAATTGTTATTAAAGACAAAGAATATTTCATAATGACAAAAAGGTCAATTCGTCAAGAAGACATAACAATTATATACATATGTGTCTAAAAATACCCACAGAATACAAAAGAAACAAAAAGTTAGCAGAAATGAAGGGAGAATTACACATTTCAACGGTAATAGCTGGAGACTTTAATACTCCATTTTCAATTCTGGATGCAACACAAGAGAGAAGATCAGCAAGGAAACAGAAGATTTAAACAACACTATTAACCAGTTAGACCTAATAGACATTTACAGAATGATCCATGCAAAAAACAGAAACTACATTATTCTCAAGTACACATGGACCATTCACCAGGATGGAGCAGATGTTAGGCCAGAAAACAAGCTTCAAAATTTAAAAGACTGAAATCATACAAAATATGTTCTCCAACCACAAAGGAAAGATATTATAAATCAGTAACATAGAAATTTAAGAACTTCACAAGTTTGTGGAAATTAAACAACACACTTCTAAATGACCAAAGAGTCAAAGAAGAAATCATAAGAGAAATTATAAAATACTTTGAGATAATTGATAATGAAAACACAACATACCAAAACTTAGGGAAGGTACTGAAGGCAGTTTTTAGAAAGTTCTAGCTATAAATACCTATGTTAGAAAAAAAAATAGCTCAAATTAATAACATAACCTTCCACTTAAGAAATTGGAAAAGAACCAACTAAACCCAAAGCAAGCAGAAGAAGGAAAGAACAGAGATTGGAGCAAAAATAAATGAAATAGAAAAGAAAAAAAAATGAAACAAAAACTGGTTTTTTGAAAAGACCAACAAAACTGACAAACCTGTATCTAGGTTGACTGAGAAAAAAAGAGAAAACACTCAATTCACTAAATTCAGAAATGAAACTACTGACCTTACAGAAATAAAACGATTATAAAAAAATACTATAAGCAATTGTTTGCCAACAAATTCAATAGTCTAGGTAAAACAGACAAATTCCTAGAAAGACACAAAGTATTGAAACTAATTTTAAAAAAATAGTAAATCTGAATAAACCTAAAACAAAAGTAAAAAAAAAATAATAATTGAGTCAGTATTCGACAATCTTCCCATAAGGTAAAGTCTAGGAACAGATGGCTTCGGTATTGAATTCTACCAAATGTTTAAAGAAGAATTAACACCTACCCTTCACAAAGAGAAAAGGACACTTCCCAACTCATTCTATAAGGCCAGTATTATTACCCTAATACCCTAAAAGCAGACAAAGATATCAAAAGAAAAGAAAACAGATTAACGTGTTTTAAAAATGCAGACATACGACGTCCGCAGATCTCGTCGGGGAGGTGACCTGAAGCCGGGGGTCGGCTTCTTCTTCACGGATAAACAGAAAGCAGAAGATGAACTCGCCAAGAAGCGAGCAGCCTTCCTCCTGAAACAGCAGCACAAGGCCAAAGAAGCTCGCGTGCGGAAGCAGCAGCTGGAAGCAGAAGTTGAGCTCAAGCGAGATGAGAGGCCCAGCGCAAAGCTGAGGAAGATCGGATACGCAAAGAGGAGGAGAAGGCGCGGGGAGAGCTCATCAAACAGGAGTACTTGTGAAGGAAGCAGCAGCAGATCTTAGAAGAACAGGGACTTGGCAAACCTAAATCAAAGGCGAAAAAGCCACGGCCAAAGTCAGTCCATCGGGAAGAGTCGTGTAGTGACTCGGGAACCAAGTGCTCCTCGACGCCTGATAACCTGAGCCAGACTCATTCTGGGTCCAGCCTGTCCTTGGCCTCCGCGCCGATGACGGAGCCAGAGAGCGTTCACTCAGGGGGCACACCTTCCCAGCAAGTTGAGTCAATGGAGGCCTTGCCCATACTGAACCGCAATGCCAGTAGGAGCACGGACCGAAACTGGGAGACCGCCTCCGCAGCCTCCTCCCTGGCCTCGGTGGCAGAGTACACAGGTCCCAAGCTCTTTAAGGAACCCAGCAGCAAATCAAACAAGCCTATTGTTCACAATGCGATATTCCATTGCTGTCTGGCTGGAAAAGTGAATGAACCGCACAAGAATTCAATATTGGAGGAGCTGGAGAAGTGTGCACCAATCACTACATCATACTGTTTTGCGACGCTGGCTGCCAGTTCAGGGCACTCTACTGCTACTACCCCGACATTGAAGAAATCTACAAACTCACTGGCACGGGGCCAAAGAACATCACCAAGAAGATGGCTGACAAGCTGTATAAATACAGCTCAGACTGAAGACAGTTTAACTTGATCCCTGCCAAAACCATGTCTGTCAGCGTGAACACACTCACGATCCACAACCACTTGTGGCAGCCCAAGCAGCCTGCAGTGCCAAAGAAGACCCAGACTCATAAATGACACGGACACAGCCAGGTGTCAGAAGGACATGCCCACGGGATTCTTATTTATTATTTTCATCCATTTGGGTATGAAGTGTGCAAAGTCCCAACAGACCTTTTACAAAGAGGCTTCTAGACAACAAAGAAAACCCCTCTCTTAGCTCCCAGCTCACGCAGGGCTGCCAGGCGGCGTGAGAATGGAGAAACAAACGCCGTGTTCCCCGTGGTTCCTCCTGCTGTGGTCGCTGCTCACCACTGAGGCTCCCGAGGAGAGGCCCCCATGGGCCGCCGGCCTCCCTTACTTGAAGTTGTCTGTCAGTACGAGTTGAACGCAATCCACTTTGCTTTCCCACCTCTCACCTTGCCCCTTTGCACATCACCCGGCACCCTCGTGTTGGCCAGCTGTAGCCTCCTGCAAGTGTAGGACAGACTCGCTCTTGGGTTGGGTGTTTGAATGTCTTTAGAGAAGGAATTCATAGTGGGAAATCTTTTTCATTTGAGAAGTTGTATGATAATTATTATGTCTACTGCCAACATTTATATCCAAGTGTAAGATTTCCGAAAAAATTCTTGTTCCCTGCTGCTCAGAAAAAGTTTACTGAAAACACCAGTTCACTGAAAACACTGAAGTCTGCAAAGTCTGTCTTCTGCTAGAATAATGCTTTCCAGTATGGCTGTGATTCTTTCTGACACTTGATCATGAGGACGGTGAATGGTACTCTTAGTGGCATTTGCCTCGTTTAAAGTGGCAGGCTGAGCCAACCACAGTCATTGCTAATTCCATTTTGGATAGTGCTCTAATGCTTTATATTAAAAAAAATAAAAATGCAGACATAAAAATCCTCAACATCCCCCTTTTAAAAGCACTCAAGGGTCCTTTTGCTAATGCCCCATTGAGCCATCAAGAAAGTCACTTTTGGGTGAAGTGGCAGCATGTTGTTTTGCTTCAATAGGTGATGTGGCAAGGTGAAGAAGGAAAAAAGATCCTCAACAAAATGCTAACAAACTAAACCCATTCATATATAAAGAAGATTATATGCCATGACCAAGTGAGATTTATCCAAGGAATACAAGGTCAGTTCAACATACAAAAATCAATCAACGTGATATGTGACATTAATAGAATAAAACACAACAACCATATAGTATGTCAATAGATACAGAAAAAGCTTCTGACAACATCCAACACCCTTTTCCTGATAAAAACACACAACAAAATAGGAACAGAAGGGAATTTCCTCAACCTAACCAAGGGCATCTATGAAAACCCACAGCTAACTACATACTGAATGGTGCAAGGCTGAAGGCGTCCCCCTAGGATCAGGCACGATTCGACATTGTGCTGAAGGTTATAACCAGGCCAAGTACACAAGAAAAAGGCATCCTCAAGAGAAAGGAAGAATTAAAAGTATCCATATCTGTAGATGATATAATCTTGTATGTAAAAAATCCTTAGGAATTCACTAAAAAACTATTACAGCTAATAAGTCCCATGCTTATGGAAAATGTAATATTGTTAAGATGGCAATACTCCCCAAACTCATCTACAGACTCCATGCAATTCCTATCAAAATTCCAGCTGCCGTTTTTACAGAAATTGACAAACTAATCCTTAAAATTATACAGAAATGCAAGAGACCAGGAATAGCCAAAAGAAGCTTAAATAAATAGAACAAAGTTGGAGGACTCATACTTCCCAATTTTAAAACTTACCATTAATTCAAAGCTGCAGTAATCAGGACTATGTGGTGCTAGCATAAACACAGACATATAGGTCAATGGAATAGAATTGAGAGTCCAGAATTAAGCCCAGATTTCATGGTCAAATGATTTTTGACAAAGGTGCTAAGACCATTCAATGGAGAAATAGTCTTTTCAACAAATGGTACTACGACAACTGATAGCCACATGCAGAAGAATGAAGTTAAACTCCCTCATGCCATATATAAAAATAAATTAAAAATGCATCAAAGACCTAAATTTAAGAGCTAAAACTATAAAACTCTTAGAATAAAAATGAGGTGTAAATCTTTGTGACCTGAGATTAAGCAATGCTTTTAGTATGACACAACGCACAAGCAACAAAAGAAAAAGTAGATAAAATGTGCATTATCAAAATTGAAACCTTTTGTGCATCAAAGGATACTGTCAAGAAAGTAAAAAGACTACTCACATTCGGAGGGGAATATTTGTAAATAATATATCTGATAAGGAACTAGTATACAGAATATACAAAGAACTCTTAAAACTCAACAATAAAAAGATAAACAATCAAATTTTTAAACGGTAAAAGTATCTGAATAGCCATTTCTCCACAGAAGAAACACAAATGGCCAATAAGTACATAAAAAGGTACTCAATATCACCAGTCACTAGAGAAATACTAATCAATACCACAGTGAGATACTATTTCCCACCTACTACGATGACTATAATCAAAAAACTGAAAAATAACAGTGGTAGAGAGGATGTGTAGAAATTGGAACCCTCACCCAGTGCTGGCGGGAATGTGAAATGATGCAGCATCTCTGGAAAACAGTTTGACAGTTATTCAAAAAGTTAAACATAGAGTTACTGTATAACCCAGCAATTCTACCTTAGGTATAAACCCAAGAGAACTGAAAACATATAGTCATATAAAAAATGTGTACATGACCGTTCATAGCACATTGTTTATAAAAGCCAAAAAAGTGGAAACAACCAAAATGCCTACCCACTGATAAACAAAATGTCATATATCTATACAACAGAATATTACTCAGCCATAAAAAAGGAATGAAGTACTGACACACACTACGACAATGGATGAAGCTTGAAAATATTATGCTTAGTGAAAGAAGCCAGATACAGAAAGCAACATATTGTATGGCTTCAGTCATATAAAATGTCCACAATGAGCAAATCCTTAGAAACAAAAACTAAATTAATGGTTGCCAACAACTGGGGAGAGAAAAGAATAGGAAGTTACTGTTAATGTCTATCAGGTTTCCTTTTAAGGTGAAGAAATGTTCTAGAATTACATAGTGAGAATGGTTGCACAACCTTGAAAATACACAAAAAAGCACTGAATAGTAAACTTTAAAGAGTGAATTTTATGGTATGTAAATTATATCCCCCAAAATTTTTTAATGAATTAATTTTTAAAAGGTGAAATAAAAATATCTGTAAAAAAATAGGGAGTGTTTACTACCAGCTGACCTGCAATAAACAAATTTCTAAAGAAGACTCTTTGGGCAGAAGTGAAACAACCCCAGAATGAAAGTCAGAAATATCAAAGAGCAATGCAGAACAAAGAAAGGATAAATATGTGAAAAATCTAAATGAACATTGAGTATTAATATTACTGTTAATATAATGCTGTTAATATTGTTAATATAATAATACTGTTAATATTATTTCACTGAGTTTAAAATAAAATATAGAATTAAAATATGCAATAACAAGCACATATGAATCTGGAAGGGGTGATGGAGTTCAAGTTTCAAGAAACTATGATTTCTGCATTGTCTAGGAGGAAGACAAAGGTATAAATAACTGTGTTATCTGGATAAGTTAGTAAACATTACCTAATTTACATGATAACCACTAAAAAAGAAAAATAGGATATAACCTCCCATCTATATGGAGAGTGTGGAAAAATGGAATTATTTTTTTTTATATCACATTTTCAGTTTAAAATAATACAAGAAAAGAGAGAAAATAAGCACAGCAAATGTGGGACAAGAGAAATACATTAATAGGATTTTGGATTTAAACTCAAATAGATTAGTAATTGCATTTAATGTAAATTAAATTTAATTGGAACTGAATGTTCCCATTAAAAGACAAGGATTGTCAGATTGGATGAAAAAAATCTAAGTATACCCTTTATAAGAGACATACTTAAGTATAAGACTACAGTAAGGCTGAAAGTAAAATGATAAACCACAAAGATATCACACAAATACCAGCCTAAAAATTCTGGCATGGCTATATTAACCTCAGACACATCATACCATAAATGCAAAGATTCATTACTATAGATAAACAGGACCATTAATAATAATTAAAAACTCAATTCATCAGGAAGACATAGCAATTTTAAATTTGCATGCCCCTAAAAACACACTCTCAAAATATATAAATAAAAATTGACAGAGCTACAAGGAAAATAACAAAAATCCATAATCATAATCATAAATAAGACAAATCCATAATCATAATGAAACTGGGTAATTATCTTAGTAATAGATATAACAACCAGACTAAAATCTGGTGAGAAAACAGATATAATACACTTATCCACTCAGCTAAATAGCATATATGTTGACCCCAATCCTTTTCAAGTACATAGGACTTTCTGAGAAAACTTATATACCACATTCTGGGCAATAAGGCTTATCAGCAAATTTCAAAGGATTAAAATCACAGAAAGCAAAATCTTTGGGCAATATAATTCTGCTGGAGAACAATAAAGTGATAAAAAAGTATGCATATGTTTGGAAATTTTAAAATATTCTTCTAAATTACCTATAAATCAAAGAAAAAAACATAATGGAAATTAGAAAACATATTAAGCAATAATGAAAATACCTTAAATCATACCTTTTATGATGCCACTGAAACATTATTTATAAGAAAATATATCACCTTATATGCACATATTACAAAAATAGAAAAGCTGTAAATTATAATAATAAATTAAATATTCATCTCAGATTAGAAAGAAAACAGCTATGAGAAAGGAAAAGTATGGACCAATTCCACTTATAGACATGAATGTAAAAATCACCAAAAAAATTAGTTACCAGAATCCAGCTATATATTATAATAAGCTGGCATGACCAAGTTATATTTATATAGTGGTCATCTGTGGGTGGTAGAATTATCAAGATTTTTATTCTGCTTTTGATGCTAACTTTTATTTTAGAAATTTTCTAAACAAACAACCATTACTTTAGGAATCAGGAAAAATACTTCTGAATAATTGATATTCTGCTGATCTCTCATCTTCATGAGGTCAACCAGTTAATAAATGGGAAGAAGAAAAACAAGGACTGGCTCAGAACAGCCATTTTGTCTGAGTAAAATAAGGATACACGGCCTTATATGTCTCAGTGTCTCTATTTGGTTGACTGAGAACAAAGAAGAGTGGATAGGAGTAGAAAAGGATTTACAAAGATAGGGATGTGATAATAGTAATTTGTAGGCTTTTCCCCAAACATTAAGGGAGCAATCTTATACACAAATGTGTCTATAAATAGAATCCATATTGCACTTTAATGAATAATTTAAAAGCACTTTGCAAACAGGGTTAAGAAAACAGGAACCTAAATGCTCAAAAATCAATAGTTCTGTCCTAATCCCAACCTGGTGAGTTACAGAAACAGATGTCTAAGTTTTATATTATTTTCTAGAAATGTTGGAGGCTAGAAGGTTAAGTATCAAAAGGCTTAAAAACATTTACAAGCTTTGACCTAATAGTTCCGCCTTCAGAAATTTATCCTTCAGAAGTAGTCAGCCATACACCCATGATTGTTGTATAGGATACTTATCAGAGCACTATTAAGGATGGTAAATATTTTAAAGCAATATAAATGTCCAGCTATAGGGAAATGGTTCAATAAATTGAGACACCCTTTGGAATAGTATGCAGACATTAAAAATCATATTTTAGAAGAATACATCATGACACAGAATACATCATGACACAGAACACATGACACAAAAATATTTTTGAATTAACAATTAATGTTCTTAATTAAGGAAATGCTCATGATCCACTAGAAGGAAAAAATTTTGTTCATAAAACATTACGGAATGAATCACAACTTCAGGACATGTATATCATACATCTATGTAAATAGGAAAAAACACTGAATATCCTTATGTGGTAAGATATGGATAATATTTATCTTCTACTTCATACATTTCTGTTTACTCCAATTTTTCTACACAAAAATTTGTATTACTTTGATAAATAGAAAAAAGTTTCAAAAAAGGAAATAAATAATAAACTGATTATCTCAAAAAGATTGAAACACCCTTCATCAACCCAAATCCACTTCTAGTGAGAGTAACTAGAAAGTCAGTAGAGATCTAGTACATTAGTTGTTATTGCTGCATAACAAACCATCACAAACTTAACAGCTTACAACAATATACATTTATTATCTCACAGTTTCTGTGAGTCAGGAATCTGAGCAGGCTTCACTGGGTCCTCTGCTTAGGGTCTCACAAAGCTGAAATCAAGGTGTCCCCAGGCTCAGTTCTCACCTGAAGGCTTGACGGGGGAAGAATCTGCTTCGAAGCTAACTCAGGTTATTGAAAGAATTTGTTTCCTTCCAAGACTGAGGGCCCCCTGCTTCCTACTTGCTGTCTCTTGCAGCCACCCTCCACTCTTACAGACCACCCACAACTCCTTGCCACATAGGCTTCCCCAACATAGCCGCTTACTTCATCAAGTTAACAAACAGCATCTCGAAATCAAGTCTTCCAGCAAGACAGAATTTTACATAATGTAACATAATAATGGAAGCAACAACCTATCATATTTGTCACATTCTGTTGTTGAGAAGGAAGACACAGGTTCCATCGCACTCAGTGGGAGGGGACTATATGCAGGCATGAACACTAGGAAGCAAGGATCATATCAGGGCTGCCTGCATAGAGTCTTTCCACCATATGGAGCCTCCTAGCACAGAGCCCGGGCCAAGGAGGAAAGCCTGTACTTGAATCTGAAGACTCTGCTGATCCACTAACCACCTATAAATAAAACAGAACCCTGTTCTTTGTACTACTGAGGCAAGATGGTCCTGCATGAAGCAGAGAAAGGACAATTCACCATGGGTCAGAGTTAACACAGAGAATATCAGCATCAAGATGGGACCTGCACCAGCCCTGAAGGATGCTTAAGATTTAGATCAATGTGGAGGAATGAGAAAGGGAGACTTTTCCTCTGACATACGGAGAAGCAGACAGGCAGGAATTCCCAAGGCAGGTTCTGGAGAGAGTAGGCAGATAGTTTGTGCACAACACAAACCACAGATGACACAGCTTCACATTCTGATTGGCCCCTTGATGACCAACACACTTGCAAACCTATGAACAAGATCTAGAGGGGAACACAGTACAGCTTTTGGCTAATTCTGCAGCACTGACATCAATCAGCCTCCACAGTATGGAAAATGCTACTAATATTTACCAGTATTCCGTTTTCCTATACTTCCAGGAAATGGAAGATTCTACCTCCCTGCTCCATCTGAAATTAGGTATGGCCAGAATGACTCCTACTAACCAATGAAATGTTAACAGAATGACCCACAACCCTTCCAAAGCAATTAACTGCTGGTGTAAGAGTCCCCATGTTCTAAACAGTCCAAATCCAGACCATCTGAGAATCAACTTTGCCAAATTTGGGGGGAACAAAAACTCCTCCCTTTCAGAAACTATTACAGAGATAATGAAGTATCACCTTGATGCCAAATCTGAATAAGGATAATACAAGAAAAGATTATCATTGGTCAATACCTCTTATGAACATGTATTTCAAAATCCTAAATGAAATATTAGAATATTGGATACAATAATATTTTTAATGTAGTACATCATGAGAACGTACAGTTTCTCCTGGGCAATCAATGACAGTTTAAATTAAAAGAAAATATTTCGAGGGAGAACCCGCTGGGCCTGTGCGAAGTTCGTAAGCAGGCAGTATAAAAGACTTTGCTTCCCAGAACAGCTTAGGTCACCCAGTTAATCAAATCACTGGGGCTGGATCTCCACCCCCCCACCCCCCCCCACCCCCATCAGTGGCCAACAGTCAGGGCCGTGGTCAAGGATCAAGTCCTCTGTAAGTGGCCACAATAGGCTCCACAAGAAAATATTTCATCTCAGTCACAAATTAAAAAGGAAAAAACATAAAATTATCTAAATAAATAAATATACTGTATAGAAAACCATTTGATAAAATTCAAAATCTGTTTATGATTGTTTAAAAAAGCTGTTATCTGCCGGGCACAATGGCACACATCTATAATCCCAACATTTTGGGAGGCTGAGATGGGAGGATCACTTGAGGCCAGGAGTTCAAGACCAGCCTGCGCACCACAGAGAGACCCTGTCTCTACAAAAATTAGCCAGACATGGTGGCGTATGCCTACAGTCCCAGCTATTCAGGAGGCTGAAAAGGAGGATGGCTTGAGCCCTGGAGTTCAAGGCTGCAATGAGCTATGATCATGCCGACACTGCACTCCAGCCTGAGACCCTGTCTCTAACTACCAGTAGATGAGATTATCCTTAACCTAATAAAAGCAATCTACCAAACAACAATAGCAAAGTTCACAATTAAGGCTTTAACAGCATTCCCTTTAAACTGAAAAATAATATAAGGATAATCTTATCACAATTTCCATGCAACTTTGTCTAGTATTCCAAGAAAGGGAAATAAGACAAAAAAAATAAGTAAAAGATTTAAGGACTAGAAAGAAAGAAAATATCATTATGTACATGGAAAAACTAGAAATTGACACATACATTTTTGAAATTTGCTATGTTCCAAAGGTGGCCTTGCAGATAACTGGGAAAATGACGGTACTCAATAAACAGTACTGGTACAACTGGTTATGCATTTGGAAAAACTCTAAAATTGGATCTCTACCTCACACCCCACACAAAAATAAGTTCCAAGTAGAATATAAAAAGCAAATAATTTTTTTAAAGAGGAAGATATCTTATGACCTTGGAGTAGCATAAGATTTCTTAAATGAGATTCAATAACCACAAACCATAGGAAAAGATTGATAATTTTGACCACATTAAAATTAAACATCTGTTCATCAAAACAGCATTTTTAAAAGGATAAAGAATAAGATACAAATAGCATTCAGAATATATAAAGAACTTCTCAAAAGCTATAAAAAGGACAACCCAGACAATAAATGGACAAACAATATAAGAATACATTTTATAGGAGAAGAAACCCAAGTCACCAAAAAATGGATGAAAAATCCTCATTCTCATTAGTCAAAGAAATGCAAATTAAAACAGTGAAATATTTCATACCTACCTGACTGAACAATTAAAACATCTGAAGATCCAAAGGATTAGTGAAGATGTAAAGAAATAAACCTTTGAGAATTTGACCACAACTAAGAGCCTAGAATCAGGCCTAGAGGTGACCCCCAAATCCCAGATGTAGGTGTATACCTGGTCCACTCTTCCCCAAGTGCCCAGCACAGAGCAAGGATGAGCCAGTGGTGCAAGGCAGTCAGCAGGGGTACAGGCTGAGCAGGCTGCTGGGAAGAAAAGCAGAGTGGGATTCAGGCCAGATAAGGCAGCCTCAGGTGCCAGTCCCACCCAGGAGGTGAAACTGGGGTTAGAACCAAGTTTACCTGGGGTCATTTTGTCTTCTAAAGCCAATCTATGTTACTTTCTCCTTGACTCTGCCACCTAAGACTGCCGAGAGCAGAGTTCCCCAACTTGTATCAGTTTCCTATTGCTGCTGTAACAGATATCCATAAAACGTAGTGGCTTAACACAACAAACGTTTATTATCTCACAGCTCTGGAGGTCAGAAGCCACTCATGGGTCTTACTGGGCTAGAACTGAGAACTGTGTTTCCTTCTGGAAGCTCTAGGAGAGAATCCTTGTTCTTGCCTTTCCCAGAAGCTGCCTGCATTCCCTGGCTTGTGACCTTCTACCATACTCAAAGCCAGCAATGCTGACTAGAGTCCTTCTCACTCCATGTCACTCTGACACTGACTCTTCTGCCTCTCTCTTCCAGATTTAAGGACCCTTGTGATTATTCTGAGCCTACCTAGATGATCCAGGATAATCTCCCTATTTTAAAATCAGCTGATTAGCAACCTTCATTTCATCTGCTACTTTCACTCTCCCTGCCACACAACATATTCACAGGTTCTGGAGATTAAGACTTGGACAGCTTTTTCTACCTACCAGACAACCCTCCTGCACTCTCCCCAACATCTCTAGCAGATTCCTACCCATGTCACAATGGCCCCACCCACATTTCCAGTGGGGCCCAGCTCCTTCCCTGTGCTTCCCCATACCTCCAGCCTCTGCACCACCACACACTCTGTTCTCCAGTTATACAAACCTCCTAGCCTTTTCCTAATCAATTTATGCCCATACATGCCTAAACAATCACAACTCATACCCTAAGGCTCAACCCAAAGGCTACCTCCTTTCTGAAGCTTTCTCTGATTCCCAGCCCAATGAATTACCCCTCCTCAACACATTCACCCAGCTTTCTACATATTCCAACTGCAGCACTGAGCATGGCCCCATGTAACTCCCTGTTTACATGTCCCCTTCTCAGTCCAAACTGAGCCCTTCAACAAGAACTCTCATCCCCTTGTGGGTTCCCAGATCATACCATGGGAACTGGCACAGAGTAGGCACTCAGAGAGGATTTCTGAAACTTGGATGAGGCAGAATGAAGCATCTCTGAGTCTCTCTCAACAAAAGAATCGTCAAAGAGGAACCTGGGTTAAGCAAATGGGGCCAAAGAACTAATGCAGATGATCATAACAATCAACAGCTTAGCCTGATGTACAATTTACTATCACCTGGAAGAACCTCTGTACCACAAGTGATACCTATCATTATTTCTTATTGCTAACCTGTGGGGCAATTACAAAGTAACTGACAAAATTAGCCTCAAGAGAAACAAAGGATTAATTGAAAATGATTTACACACATGTCCTCAAAATTGTAGAAAAGACAGATGTTACTCCAACACAATAGGAATGCCTGGCAACCACCCTATAGCTCCACATACTCAGACCCTTCTCCAGGAAAGGCTGGGAAACACCATGTGGGAGGATACGAAGGGTGCTACAATCGACTCTGTTTAGGGACAAATTGCCCCTACATATAGATATATGACTATAGGTCATTAAATATGAAATGTCTGATTTTGAATAAAAAGTTTAGCTTATTATATCTCAAACAAGAAGCAGTACAATTAATCAAAGTGTGCGCCTAAACTATTGACACAGTTTTGTCATCTTTATTAAGGATAGCTTGTTTCTGCCAGCAGCAAAGAAGCCTAGAGAGCAAGTAGTGATGAAACTGCCAAAGGCATTTTCCACAGCTTGTTGAGAATGGAATATTTTTCCTTGCAAGAAGTGGTCCAAAGCCTGGAAGAAATGGTAGTCAGTTGGCACAAGGTCTGGTGAATATGGTGCATGACAGAGAGTTTCCAAGTCCAGCCTCTGTAGTTTGAGCAGCATTGTTTGGGCGACATGTGGTTGAAAGTTGTCTTGTAAGAGGATTGACCTGTCTCTATTGACCATTCTCAACTGCTTAATCGCGAGCATCCTCATCATTTAATCCAACTTGTTGCAGCAGACATCTGCTGTAATCAACTGACCAGGTTTTGTGAAGCTATAGTGGATAATACCAGCACTGAACCACCAAACAGACACCATTAGCTTTTTTGATGAATATTTGGTTTTGGACTGTGTTTTGGCACTTCATCTTTATCCAACCCTTGTGCCGAATGCTTGCAATTATCAAAAAGAATCCATTTTTCATCAAATGTAACAATACGGTGTAGAAATGGTTCACCTTTATGTTGTCAACAGCAAAGGCCGGTAAGCTCTTCGAGACAATTTCTCTTCTGATGTTAATTTAATTCATGCAGTACACATCTATCCAGCTTCTTTACTTTGCCCATTTTTTGAAATGGTTCAATATTGTTGGAATAGTAACGTCAAACTTTGCTGCTAATTTACATGTAGGTTGAGATGGATTCGCTTCCACTATAGCTGTCAGTTCATCATAATTCACATTGGTTTCAGGTCGTCCATGTGGCTCATTTTCAAGATTAAAATCAACAGAATGGAACTTCTCAAACCATTGATGTACTATGCATTCATTAGCCATATCCTTCCCAAACATTTTATTGATATTTCAAGCTGTCTGCTCTGTACTTGTCCCATGACAGAACTCATATTCAAAACTACAAATTTTTGACTTATCCATGGTTTCACAAAAATTGTTTTAAAAAATTTTTGAAAGAAAATCACAAGCTAAAATGTGCAATTTGAAAAAATGAGGATGTACCTTCACAATAAAAAAAAGAAGTGTCAAAGTGAAATGTCAGAGATATCAACTGTCAAACTTAGTACTTAAGGAAATCAGACATTCCATACTTAATAACCTATTATAATAAAGGTGCTATGGTTTGAATGTCACCTCCAAAATTCATGTTGAAACTTAATCTCCAATGTGTCAGTATTGAGAGGTGAAGCCTTTAAGAGGTGATCGGATCATGGGTTAATGGATTAATGGATTATCATGGGAAGGGAACTGGTGGCTTTGTTTCTTTGTAGAAACCAGGTCTCTCTCTGTTGCCCAGGCTGTTCTGGAACTCCTGGCCTCAAGTGATCCTCCAACCTCAGCCTCCCAAAGTGATAGGACTTCCAGTATGAGCCACTGTGTCCACCCCGGTGGCTTTATAAGACTGATCTGAGCTAGGACATTCAGCTTCCTTGCCATGTGATACCCTAAACTGCCTTGGGGCTTGCAGAATTCCCACCAGCAGGAAGGCCCTCACCAGATGTCCTCCTATACCTTGAACTTCTCAGCCTCTATAACTGTAAGAAATCAATTCCTTTTCTTTATAAATTACCCAGATTCAAGTATTTTGTTATAAGCAAAAGAAAATGGACTAAGACAAAGGGGCATTTTTTTAAAAGGGTGTTTGTTAAGAAAACAGAATCTAATTTAATTTCAATGATTATTTGATGTCCACACTCCAGCAAGAAAACTCTCACCTGGAGAGAAGACAGACTAAGCAAAGAGCTGGAATGAACAATATTTGCTAGCACAACAAAGTGACTATAATCAGCAATAAGTTAGGGTATACTGTAAAATAACTAAAAAAGTGGAATTGGAATGTTAACACAAAGAAATGACAAATGCCTGAGATGATGGATACCCTGATTTGATTAATTCACATTGTATGCCTGTATCAAAACATCACATGTACCATATATACAACTACTATGTACCCATAATAAAAATAAAATTTTTAAAAAACATTGTTTCAAAAGACTGTGCATAGGAAAGGCAGTGCTGTCAGCACGATTAGCCACTTTTTAAAAAGAGACAACACATGGCTTGACTGTTTTAAAGGTATGCTCCCATTCGGGTTAAACAGAACTTCCTGTTCAAATTTTCTTTAATAATGTGAATTCTGAAATTAATTTTACAACATACTCCAAAAAGTACTCTCACACTGGAAAGAAAGTTTGAGGCAAAAACAAAAAATGACAACAGAGGCCACTGATTCAGCACCATGGACAGTAGGCCCAGCATTTGCCTGCAGGAGTCCCTGCTACCAGGGCAGAGAGCTGAGAAACACCAGAGCTGCCCAAAAATCTACAGTATTCATTGTAATGTTTAAGTTGGGGCAATTCCAATATATGCGCAAGTATTTTTCCTGGTTATGGCCCAAAGCACGAGCTTTCTTCACCAGGGGACACACAATTTCCATCTACCAAAATCTGCTTCAGTGACTGCCTTTACAATACAGCCCGGAGATTTCTGTGAAAATGGGAATGACTTTGCCATTGACACGTGGCTAAGGATCAGGACCTGAAGTCATTGAAACTGATACACAAAATCCAAATTTGAATGGCTAGATTATTTTAAGGACCTCATGGGACTTTTCACATTTATAAATGCAGCCTGCTCTCAGCCTCTCTTCGACAAGAGAGAAAAAGCTTCTCTAAAAGGTAACAAAATGTACCTATGTGTTGAATTTTTTTCTCACAAATAGCTAAAAATGTAACCATAATGTTGTGTGGATTTTCCCCGACTCTGAATAATAGAGATATCTAGAAAAGTTGTGTTGTAAGGTCCAATACCACCACTAATCAGTACCACCTAAGGCAACAAGCAGCCACAAAGCCTTGAATTCAGGTCAAGTTGTTCAAACTTTTCACTTATAAAGACCCCATTTACTAAGAAAACTTTTAAAAATCCTTTTAATATTAGGGATCAGTTAAGAAAATACATGAAGTCATATAATTTCTAAAACATCTGTAATGAGCTTGCACTGCCTAAACATCATCATCTAAATACGAGTGAAAAACAACACTGCTCAAAAGTGAAAGTCACCAGTTGGTCAGTTACTGCCCTTGCATGTGAAGACCCCTCACTTGCTGACGGATCCCCAAGTCTGAAAACACCGCCCCGAACTCCTCCAGCTCCTTTCATGTGAGGGTCAATCGAGTCTTTTCAGAACTTGCCAACGACCCTCCCCGGAGTGCCACTGCTCTGCAAATACCCCCTTCTGGAGCAAAATGGATCTCTCTGAGACATTTTAAGATGAGGCATTGTTGCTGAATGTGAGGGGACTGGGAGTTAGTTCTCCTCGACAGGGAAGCATCCCTCTACACTTCCTTTGGGATCCTCATCTGAGTAGTCCAAAGAACAGAGAGGAGGAAACAGTTGGCCCCTGAAGGTGAGCTCGATTTCGGAGGCATGTGCGAGGAGGGCCCGTGCCGGGAACGCGTTGAAAGGGAGGGTCCGTGCGTCGCCCAGTCGAGCCCCGGTCGGTCTCCCCGCGAGGCCCTGCTGCCCACGACTCCCCTCGGCGCGCCGCACACCACAAATCCCCGCCAGCCCACAGGGCGACTGGCCTCCACGGTCGGCTAACAGGACCCGCAAGCCCACGTCGCCTTGAAGGCAGGCAGGAGGGGGACAGCCAGCCCCGAGCCTCCATTTAGGACCTGACTTTGCGTTAACTTTGAAATGTCTTATGCAAGCAGCGCGCTTCAGAGCGGGGGGGAATATTGGAAAACACCACCAGGCAAAAAGGAAAAATAAACACTTTCACTCAACAGTACTTACGAGCGGAACGCTTGCGGGGACGGTAACAAACACGCTCTAACCCCACCACCACCACCACCACCAAAATAATAAAAGAAAACACAGCGACCGAAGGAGAGGGAGCTGCACCCGCCCAGCCAGCTGTGCCTCGCTCCGACCCGGGTCCCCGAGAGGCCCTCGCGCTCCCCGGCCGGCGGACGGGGTCCAGGAGGCCGCCCGGGCGCTCGGTCCCGGCCCGGCCCAGCCCAGAGCACGCTGCCCGCAGCCCGCCCTGTGGCCCGCACCGCCCCGCGTCCCGCGCGCCCCTCGGCTCCCCGCCGCTCCCGCCGCCCCGCGTCCCGCTGCGCCCGCCCGCCCGCCGCGGCTGTTTCAGGTTAGTTCCCCCAGAAGCTCCTCTCAGTCGTGAGAGGAAATCTGTGCCTTTTTCCCGAAAGCGAAGCGTCGTGAAGTCCGCTCCCAACCCGCGGCGCGGGGCTGCGGCGGCCGCGGACAACTCCCGACCCGCGGCGGCGCGGACTCCAGACGACGCCTGGGGGCCGGGCCCGGGGCCGGGGCTGACGGCGGGACCGCGCCCGACGCTCGGGCGAAGTTCGCGGGGCCCGCGGGGCGCCCCGTCCCGCCTCCGAGGCTCCGTCCGCCCGGACGTGAGGG
>VBSM01001453.1:22728-33051 GCA_008086735.1 Cheirogaleus medius | reverse complement strand
CCCCCCCCCCCGAGATCTGCAGAGTACCCACTTGCAAGCAGACCCTCAGCAGACACAACCTCTCAACTTCGGACTTCGCAGCCTCCACAACCATAAGAAATAGATTTCTTTTCTTTCTTTATAAATCACTCAGTCTCAGGCATTCCATTATAGCAACAGAAAATGGACTAAGACAGCACACCCAGCAGTATTAGATTGGTAACTCACATCCCCCAGGACACAATTTTACCACCCGGAGTGCAGTGCGTAGGTACAGCTCCTTTGCCGTCAGTCTCCTGGGCTCCATTCATCAACAAGTTTAGCCACTCTTAATTAGGTCAGTGCCTTTTCCTTCCTTCCTTTAGTGAGGATGTTTCATATATTTGTAAACAGATTGTTTTGTTGCATTCTGGATTCCATCCTGAGTTCCTCAACCTCCTAAGTGATTTTTTCAATTTACATACATTAAAGTCTACTCTTTGTACTATAAATTTCCATGGGTTTTTGACAAATTTGTAATGTCATGTATCCAGCATTTCAGTATCATACAGAATATTTAACTACCCTAAGTAGTCTCCTCTGCTTCACCTATTCCATCCCCTTGCCCTTCCCACAAGCTTCTGGCAACCCCTGACCTTTTTACCAGCACAAGAGTTTCACCTTTTTCAGAACATCATATAATTGGGATTATATAATATGTAGCTTTTCTAGCCTGAGTCCTTTCGCTGAGCCATGCACATTCAAGATTCATCAGGAATGCAATGCTTTTCTATATCTAATGAAATGACCATATGGTTTTTCTCTATTTATATCTGTTATTGTTGTGAATTGCATTGATTGCTTTTCAAATATTAAACCAACCTTGCATTCTTGGATAAACCCAAATAGGTCATGCTGTAGCTTCCTTTTTATATGTTGCTGGGCACAATTTGATAACATTTAATTGAGAATTTTTGCATGTACATTCAACCAAGGAGAGGGTGGGATGAAATATTTAAAGGGTAAAGGAAATATCCCACCAACCTGGAATTCTACATCCAGTGACAATATTCTTCAGTGTGCAGGAGAGGTACTTTCTCAGACAAATAAAAGCTGCAGGAATTGATCACTAACAGACATACCCTACAAGAAATATTAAAAGAAATTCTTTAGGGAGAAGGAGATTATATAGGTTGGAAACTTGAATCTACATAAAGAAACTAAGAGTGTTTGAGAATGAATAAATAAAAGCAAAATTAAACCTTTTCCACCCTTATTCTTCATTGATCAAAAATATAGCTGTTTAAAATACTAATGGTAACAATATATTGGGTGATTGTAGTGCAAAGATAAATGAAACCAATGACAGCAACAATGTCGGGAGTGGAACAGAGGACTGGGAATATTCTATCACAAGGCACCTGCACCGCACATGAAGCAACACAGTGTTCTCTGAAGGTGAACTTAGCTTAGTTGTAAATATATACTGCAAACTCTAGGATAACCACCTAACACTTTTTAAATAAGAAAAATTGATATGCAAAGATAAGAATCACATATGATAGAACGTATATGGAATCATATGAGACACTCAGTTAAAACCAGAGAAGGAAAAAGAGAATCTCTCAGATTTTGATATGCTGTGTTTTCATTTTCATCCAGTTCAGAATACTTTCCAATTTCCCTATTGATTTTACCTTTGACTGGTGGGTTATTTAGATACCCACTTTTAGTTTCTAAACATTAGGAGATTATCCAGAAATATTTGTGTTATTAATACCTAACTTATATCCAATGGGTCATTCATTCTTTGAATGAATTGAATCCTTTAAGTTTATTGCTAACTGTTTTGTGGCCCAGAATATGGTCTATTTTGGTAAATTGTGTGCAACTGAAAATAATGTGTATTCTCCTATTGTTTGGTGACATATTCTATAAATATGAATTTGTTTGATAGTATCATTCAAGTCTTCTATGCCTTTACTAAGTTTTCTGTCAATTCGTTCTATCAATTATTGAAATAGGGCATTGAAATCTCTGACTATAATAGTTGATTTGCCTGCTTCTCCTTGAGGTTCTAGCAGTTTTTGCCTCGTGCATTCTGAAGCTTTGTTATTAGGTGCATAGATGGCAAGGGCTGTCAGGTCCTCTTGACAAATTGACTCATCTATTACCATGAAATAAACCTCTTTATTCCCTATAATGCTCCCTATCTGACACATCCTTTGATATTACAATAGCCACTCTGGATACATTTTGAGTGGTGTTATGATGGTGTGTATTTTCCCACCTTTTTACTTTTAATCTATTTGTATGTTTATATTTAAAGAGTTTTTCCTGACAGCAGGATAGAGTCAGGTCTTGCTTTCTTATCCAATTGTACATTCCCAGCCCCACTTGGAATGTCTGTTCTATTGGAACATAATTGTGATTGTTAATGTGACCGGGTTTAAATCTGTCATCGTGCCATGTGTCTCACATGTCCCCTCTCTTCCTCTGCACAGAAACTCTTTCCTCCCTCCAGCTGATTGTAAGATTTCTCTGTTTATCACTATTTTGAGCAGATTGGTTATGACGTGACGTGGCTTGGTGCTGTTTTCTTCATATTTCTCATGCTTGGAGTTTATTGAGATTCTTGGATCTGTGGGTTTATGTTGTGCAAATATTCCCCCTTCACTTTTGGGGACCTTAATTACACACATATTAGGGCGCTTTAAGTTGTGCCGGAGCTCACAGATGCTCTGTTCGTTTTTAAAGTATGTTTTTCTCTGTGTGTTTCACCTTGTACAGTTTCTACTGCTATGTCTTCAAGTCCGCTAATCTTTTCTTCTGCAATGCCTAATCTGCTGGTACCCCACCCAGCATGTCTTTCACCTCAGACACGGCAGTTTTCATCTCTGGAAGTTCGATTTGGGTCCTCTTTGTATCTTTGATGTGTTTCCTCATAATGCTCACTCTCTTCTCTACCTTCTTGAACATAAATTTAAGTTATAATGATTATTTTAATGTCTCTGGCTACTAAATCTATCTTCTTTGTCATTTCTGGATTTATTTCTATTCATTAATTTTTATCCTCATTTTGGGTCATGTTGTATTTTTCCTTTCCCTCCCTCCCTCCCTTCCTCCCTCCTTCCTTCCTTCCTTCCTTCCTTCCTTCCTTCCTTCTTTCCTTTCTTTCTCTTTCTTTCTTTCCTTTTTTTTCTCATGCCAGAGGATTTTTGATCAGATGTCAGACATTCTGGTTTCACCTTGTTGGAGAGTGGACATTTTTGTGTTCCTATAAATGTTCTTGAGCTTTGTTCTGGAATGCAATTAAGTTACTGGGAAACAGTTTGTTTCTTTCAAGGCTTGCTTTGAACTTTTTGGGCAAGATCAGAGCAGCTTTTATCCTAGGACTCGTTTCCTCCCCTGCGGAGGCAAAGCCCTTGTGAATACTCTACTCAGTGTCCCGTGAACGATGAGATTTCCCGCTCTGCGGTGGGAGCAGGCACTCGTCCTGCCTGTGTGGCTCTGAGGACGGTCCCCTCTGCCCCTTTGCGGTGGTTCTTTCCCTCACCTTGAATACTGTCCCCGCACACCTGCGATGATCTGTGCTCACCTGAATCCTGGGGAGGATCCACGGCAGAGTTTGGGATCTCCTGTCTGACAGCTCTTTTCTCAGGGGCTCTGTCCATGACTCCAGCCACTGCTGCCTCTCAGACTCCAGCTCTGCTCCTCGACTGGGGACACCGGCCTCTCTGCCAGCGTCCCCTCCCTGTGCTGCAGCCAGAAATCTCTCCTCGCCGTGGGCTTGGGCAGCTGTAGGGCTCACCAGGTTTTTCTGCTATCTCAGTGGACACTGTACCGCACTGCCCGAGGTCCAGTCTCTGAGAAATTTTGTTTCACATTTGATTAGTTTTTTATTTGTTTCATGCGAGGGAGTAAGTCCAGGCTCTGTTACTCCACGCTCACCGCAACTGGAAGTTTTCAGAACTGGACTTTTGAAAACCTTTCCAGAGACCATCTGAAATCTGAAGTAGCTACTGGGGCTTCCCTGTAAGATGCACGCATGGCGGGTGTGTGTGGGCGCGTGTGCTGCCGTGTCCGTGTGGGGGGAGGTGAGTGCTGATTGTGTGTGTGTCATTTTCCACAGAATCAGCACTGGCTCAAGCCTGAGCTCTCTGAGTGATAATGTGTCTTAGAATCAGGGACAATCCCTTGGGTTCGGCGTACATTTCTGGAAGCTTTATCTTCCTCTGCCATGCAGGCTCCCACCCTCACTTCCAACGCAGACCCCGCACCTGTAGCCAGTGTCCCCTGGGCAGGGTCTCCCACCCCCCAGACCCACCTCCAGCAGCCCTGTTCAAAGGAACCTGTGAAACATCAGTGTTCTGCTGAATAATGTCATGGAGGACAGAGGCAGCCCTGCTCTGGCTCAACAGAAACTTGAGCTACTGCAAATGGGAGGCAGCTGCTAACAGGAATGCCTGCATTTCCACGTTACACGCTGCAATTATTCTTAGCATGTAAATCAAGGTCACTATTTGTGCTTTTGCTTTGCGTGGGTCCTGGCTGTGTGAAGGTGTTTGTCCCGGGCTTGCTCCTCAGCCCGCACTCCCCTTGTCTTCCCAACAAGCCCGGGGACGTCCTTTCTCCCCTGGTGCCACCAGCAGAAACGAGCTGTGTGACTCCGTGGCTGGGAAAGTGCATGGGGCTCGGCAGCAATGTATTCTCTTTCTTCCCTTTTTCCTTTTCTTATGCCATGAGTGGTTGGGACATAGTTATATTTCCAAGGACGGCGAGGACGCAGCAGCGGCAGGAGCTCAGTGAGTCCCGCCGTGGGTCCTCCGGCCACATCCACACGCTGCACCAGCGAGGAAGGCTGCAAAGCTCTGTGCCCTGAGCCCTCCTTCTTTTCTTCCTCTTCCTCTTCCTCAGTCTCGCTCTGCCACCGCTCTGCACCGGGGCTGGAGTGCAGTGGCATCACCACACCTCACAGTAGTCTACAGCTCCTGGGCTCGAGCCATCCTCCTGCCTCAGCCTCCCCAGTCGCTGGGACTACAGGTGCCACCACCACACCCAGCCTCTCCTTCTTTCTTGTGTGGCCTCAGCCCAGAGTCCCGCTGTTGTCCTGTTGTCCTAGCTCGCTCGGGCAGGGCCCTGCCCTCCTGCTCACCGTCGTCCCCGCCCCGCCGTGTGGCACAGCCGTCCTAACCTCGCGCTCCTGTTCTGGGAGAGCGTGTACCGCCTTGTGCACACTCCGATGGCTTCCGGGGGGGACGCTGCCAGCGCCACGTCCCGCCCCAGTGTTGTCTCCAAGACCCAGCGCTGTGCAGCGCACTGACTCCCTCCTGCAGGGACGCCAGGTCGGCACGGAGTGCACTGGGCCCGTCCCTTGCCCAGGTGATGGGCGCAGTGTCCTGCTCAGGCTGGCCCAGGTGCCCTGGGCACGTCCTTGTGTGCCCCAGGTGGCCCTGGGGGAGGGGTTGCCGGGCTGTGCTGCCCCCCCCCACCCAGAACGGCTGCCCCAGGGCTCCGCTGCCACATTCGGGCCACACGCGCGCAGACCCGTTTCCCGCATTGCTGTCTCCCACGTGTACCCAGCGGTCTGTTCACGCTGATCCTGCCGCTCTGTGAGGCTGCAGCCTGTTTACCAAGGCGCAGAGGGCTGTCTGCCCCACTGTCACCGAAACCGGCTGGGACAGTTAATATGAATCTGGTGGCACTCTGGGGCCACTGGACAGCAAACTCCATGCCTAGCAATTTACCTTATAAATGACTGTGTGTCCGCCAACAATGATACTCAGGGTAATTAGTTCCTTGTTGCTGTTAAAAAAGAACCTGCAGCTCTTGTGTGTTGATTAGGAACTGTCGCGAGACGTCGCGGACAGAAGTGGAAACAGCCAGGCGGGCGCGGCCCCAGCCCCTGAGCGGAGGGAGAACCAACTGCGCATGCGCCCTGCACGTCGCCGGTGCTGCCTGGGCTGGTCTGCAGATCCAAACTCGGTTCCGCGTCAGGGGAGAGGACGGGCCGGGAGGGCAGCTTGTCACCTTGTCGCCTGCTGGGCTTCTCGATTTTTGAATTATGCAAATGTATTACCTATACCACAGAAAAAGACTTAACCTGAAAAAATAGGTAAATTTAAAATTCTTTGCAGGTTGGAGCATCAGCGCGCGGCGTTCTCGTGGTTGTAGCGTGACCGTTTCTAGTCCTTATCTGAGCCGCTGTCGCCGCATCCCTCGCCCACTGTCCCGCGCGCTCCGTCCTGGGGGTGCACGCAGCGCTTCCCGGACAGGCGCAAACACGCACGCGCGTGCCGCGGGCACCCCACGGACGCCAGCGCGGGCCTGGGCTCCCTGCACCCGTTCCCGCGAAGCCGGCGACTTGCAGTTCTTGCGGTGCTTTTTGACTCAAAGTGTTTTTAAGTTGAATGTGGGCGTGTCTAACAGCCTGGCCTGACACCGGCCTCCGGCCCAGCCCTCCCCCGCTCACTGCTTGGATTGTCACCACCTGCAGCTGTCCCCATGGCAAACAGACACAAGAGATCCAAGAGAGCAAGCGGTGCCCCAAGGGCCATCCCTCCAGGTTCTACCCGTGCTCAGGGTGGCCTGACCGGCCGGACCTGCTTCAAACAGCCCTTCAGCAGCTCAAAGGCCGTGAGCACATGCCCAGACAGACCATGACCTTCCTCCCCAGGCCCCCAACCAGGGAGTGCAGGGGGGGGCGGTCGGAGCATGTGGTGGGAGGGGCTGGGCTCTTCCAGAGCTGCCTGCAGCGGTCACTTCACACCCCAAGTAAACCTGCACAACCTCCCACCCCGTCACCATGCACAGGCCACCTCCAAAGAGCAAACACCCTCTGCTAGTTCGAGGCACCTCCCCTGCAGGCTTGCTGGGGGGGAAAGGGTCCCAAAGCACCCCCTTCTGCAGAGCCACCCTCTCCCTGGGGTCCTTGGGGTCCTTCCCTCTCTCTCAGGACAAAGGTCAAAGGATTCCACTCAGGGTTTCTCAGCGGCCAGAGCCAAAGGGCCCGGGCACAGTGACCACGCTGCAGAGCGGGCTGCGGTCCAGCAGGCCCTGGCCCCCCCCTCCCCGGCTGGGAGATCAGCCCTCCCCTTGCTGGGCCAGAGCCGTCACCTGCCCCTTGGAGCCGGGGGGAGCCCCCTGCCCTGGCAGGGCCTCGAGGTCCCTCTCAGACCTGAGCCAGTGCACACGCTCACCACTGGGACAGGCTTGGAGCAGGGTGCACAGTTGTTCAGGTACAGAGCCACTCGGCACAGCCTAACTTTGAGGTGGGACCCTAAAAATGTCCCCAAGTAGGTGGTTTCACCATTATGCTCTCTGAGGAACAATCCCCGGTGACAGAGACATGGCAGCTGCCAGTGTCACCGTTCTCAGGGGGCCAGAGTCAAGTGCCGCAGGTGCCGTCGTGAGCACCTCGTTTTCTCCCAGGTAGTAGCGCCTGCGCCTGCTGGGAGCGGCTTTGCTGGTTAAGTCAAAGTCCACACAGGAGCTGCCGGGGGCTCTGCGCTGTGGGCATCGCACCCCAGGACAGTGGGTCCAGGGACGAGGCTCTCCCTGAGGCCCAGAGCCTCGGCTGGGCCCCTTCCCCCGGCTGGTCACTGCACAACCCCCGGACCCGGTCCCTCTGCTCTGCCTCCTGTGCCCAGGCCAGTGCCTGAGTGCCATTCTGGGGCCCGCCCCAGCAGACAGGTGTGTGGGTCGGTGGCGGGTTTAGTCTGCACTGTGTTTTGAAAGGAATTCAATTAGTTTTAATTAGTACAAATTTCATCAATTTTAATTAATTTTAGCTAGCTCATTTTAAGCTTTTAATTAGTTAAAAACCAGGGTTTTCACATAAAAATTTCAGGCTCCAGGCTCCTGTTTAAAAGGAGGAAGCACCAACCACACAGGCCACTCCCCGGGTGGGTTGGGAGCAGCTTCGGGACAGAGCTGCAGACCAGGCAGCCCCGGCGCCGTCTGTCCACCCTCTGCCCCGGGGCTCCCGCAGTCCTGGGTCAGCCCGGCATTTCCACCTGGGGCTGGGGCTGCGTCTCTGAGACTGGAGAAACTGTGAGGGCCTCAGCCCAGGCAATCACCAGGGGCCGGAGCCACCCTCTCCCAGGGGCTGGGATGAGCATGGCTGGGCCTGAGGGGACACTGTTGGTGGCCCCTTACCAGTTCTGTGTGCCCACCCCCAGCTTCTGTTCTTGGCTTCCACCCTTGACCTGCAAATTCCGGAGGCTGGCCCTGCGCATGCGCTGATGCTGGCAGGAGAGCTCCCTAACCCCTCTGCCACATGTCCCCCCCACCAGCCCCGCCCTTGCCCGGTGCCCAGATGTCCTGCCCTCCCCCCACCCTCGGTGCCCTCGGTGCCCTCGGTGCCCTCAGTGGCTGGGGGCAGTGGGTGGGCCTGCCTGCAGCCTGCCTGCTGCCACAACTGCTACGTCCCCAGACGAGTGGCTGAGCCAGGGACCCAATGCCAGGAGCCGCCTGCCCCCTGGTGGCCACGTCCCCGACGTGGGTCCATCTCAACGTCTTGCTCAGAAAAAATAACAGAAAAGCAAATTCTAGAGCCGGAGCACAGGATGATGCCACTTACACAAACTTAAAACCGGTCAGATAAGAGGACACAATGCTTTGGAAATGCAAAGCCTGGGGTGTCCCTGAAGCTGATGCCACGATTCCACCATCCGGGCTCCCTCCGGGGTTGGGGGCGAGGCCATGGGACCCTAGCAGCATTTGTGCACAGCAGAGACAAGGCAGGCTGCTAGGACACGGCAAATCCAGGCGCAGGTTCAAAGTAAAATAGGAAAAACCCAAACACTAAGAAAATTTTCACCTATCGATTTGTCAATAACCATCGCAGTAAAAATAATCCCATGGCGGCATAGTTGATACAGCCCAAAGGGGAAGCGACCCACATGCCCAACAGCAGGTGGTGGGGACGAGATGGGGACCCCACACTCAGATATTGCCCCACTGGAAAGGGAAGGGGGTTCGGACACAGGCTGGACACGGGCGAACCTCTCGGACATCGTGCTGAGTGAAACAGCAGGCCAACTGCTACGTGACTCCATAGCCGTGAGGGCCCCAGAGCTGTCAGAGTGGCGGAGGCAGGAAGCAGGGTGGTGGGAGCCCAGGGCCGGGGAGAGTCAGTGTGTGACGGGGACAGATTTCCAGTTTCAAGATGGAAAGTTCTGGAGACAAGTGGTGGTGAGGGTTGCACAGCAATGTGAATACGCACGGTTGAATAGGGCTAGAACGATAAATTGTGTGGTGTGTATAATTTACCGCAATGAAAATGCAAATCGTCGTGATAGCAAGGCTCGGAGTGGCAATGTGCTGGACACCAGGTCAGGACCCGGCGAGCAGCCACCTGCCCTGACTGCTCAGGGCTCTATCCTGGGAGACCCCTGTGGGTTGGCGGGAGGACTCAGCATCGAATGTGTCCATCGCATCCTTGGGACAGCACTGTGACTCTCCTGTCCCCTCAGACTGGTGGGATGAACCGAGGCAGCCACATGATGGGGCCATCGGCACTCACAGAACAGGGGTGTGGTGGCCGCCCACCCCCTTCCGGGGAGCCCCACTGCCCTCCTGCCACCAGCCCCACACGGCCAACGTGAGAACACCTGTCCTCCTGGATTTGCTGGAGGAAGCACTTTCTGCCCCAGGTCTTGCGTCAAGGTGAGTAGACAGCAGTCATGGGTTTTGCAAAGTGTCCTCCTTGGGCAGGGTGGACGGGTGCCAGGTAGGACCTCATGGCCCCTTTGCAACCCACGGGCTCAGCGTTTGGGATGGGGACCTGCCGAGGGCACAGCTGAGACTGTGGGACTGAGGCTCCACCTCTGGGCACCTTCTCTGGGCAAGGTGCCGCCTGCCTGTGACTGCGGATTATGGTGACTCACTTGTCCCTCCTCGCTGGATCCTCAGGATGTGACCCCCGTCGTGGGTGGGGGTCCCTGCACATACCGGGTCTGCCAGTGCCACCCTGGCTGAGCCTCCAGGTGGACACTGTCCCCCCAGCTGTGCTCCCTGGGGCACCCCTGACCCAGAAGGATGCCCAGCCTTGTCCCCAGTCGTCCCCTGCAGCCAGCGGCCCTCCCCACCTGCGGCCATTTCCAGCGTGGGTTGATGTTTGTCCCGGCTCCTCATTTGCTGAGCAAACAGCACAGGCTGTGCAGCCTGGAACGACCCCAAACGCACGTGGCCGTCAGGGCACATCTGCGGGACCAGGGTCTGCTCAGCTATTCCTTGGAGCACGGCCTTCTCCTGGGCCCCAGGACAGTCCCCGAGCTCCTGGGACTGCATGTGGGGGAGCTGACCGGTGACAGATCTTCATCTGGGAGCCGGAGTAGGCCCCTGAGAGCAGAAGGAGGGGAG
>VBSM01000142.1:14960295-14979569 GCA_008086735.1 Cheirogaleus medius | reverse complement strand
TTTTTTTTTTTTAATTTAGATTATAATTTTAAGTTGTTTTCCAGTATAAAACTTAGAGATTTATTTTTTGATGTGTTAGTAATTCAGAATATGTAGGCAGTCCCATTCAAATTCAGCCTTCTTTTCCATTTAGAAACAGTCTGTTGTTTTTCATTTGGTGCTTAATGACTGGAACACATAAAGATGTATCAGTTCATAAGCAGCCCATCAGAAAAAAAATTGAGCGAAAAGCAGGTTAAAAGAGTCGTGGAGGTCAGGAGCTGAATAGAAGAGTTCTTTTCAATGAACTACCACTCGTACTAACTACTTTCCTATAAAATGATTTAATCTCCCTAAAGAGGAACGTACTGTGTTAAAGGCATGAAACGGGTATTTTGTATTAATCTACCAGATACTCAAGTGATACGTGCTGTGTGAAGGGGTGGGGAATCAAAGAAGTAGAAGCAGCCCCTTTCCTAAGTGTGTGTGTGTGTGTTAATATATATAGTGTAATGGGGTATAGGCAACATTTCCACATCCTTAGCAAAGATATCACAGGGACATATGCAAGAATGCGTTTACAAATGGATAATGCAGGCACAAAATATTATGAGCTCAAAACAGCATAATCCTGTGGGCTGGAAAAGTTTCATGAGGGAGATAGGATCAACTTCAAGGGACTTGAGCAGACCAGCTGCATCTCATGTAGGAAACGAAAGGAGCAAAGTCGTTGAGACATGACAGTATCTCACAGGGTCCTCAGTTGGCCTCTTGGGTTGGGCTGGAGAATTGCTGTAGGCAAGAGTGGCACAGAAGCCTGGATTAAGGAGGCTTTGCTGACTTATCACAAAGAAAAATTTCCACTGTATTTATAGCACATCATTATAAATACATTTATATTATATTTTTAAATTCAAGTAGTAAGTTTTAATGACGCTTTCCCTCGCGTGTGTACGAGAAATGTTGTTTTGGTGTATGGGGTTATCTCCCCAGGGGATGAAATGCCCAGGCTTGTAAGATTTGTGGACAAGCGCGGTTTGTTGGTGTGGTTCAGCAGTGAGCCTGCTGGGCGGTACTGCTGGTTTGTTATGCACCTTTTAATTGTTGTTTCGTTTTTCCCCACAGGTGCCTGTGACCATCAGGGCTCCCTGTTGGCGGTAGGTCATTCTTAATATATTTGGTTTATGTCTTTTGAATGTAAAATGGTTGATTGAGGTTACTGAGTGAGTAAGGTGACCTTATCATTGTAAAATATGTTTATTTTCCTTCAAAGTTTGAGAATTAGCCTTCATCTTGGCACAATCGTGCTCGATTATTGAATACCTTTTCCAGAGTGAATTAGTTCCATTTCGATGCTCGGGTATTGGAAGAGAAGTTCAAACACCCAACACGCACTTTGCATGCTGTGGCTGTCTTTTGTGTTTTTTCAGTCGGAGAGAAAATTAGATCCCGTCCTCTTGCCAGATACAAACTGGGGCACAGATTGTTTATCTTCCTGTTGCATTTGCTTCCGCCTTTGAACCCTTCTCCAAAAAAAGTACGATTATTAAATTCAGTAGAATAGGAAAGATTCCTGGTTGTTAGTTTGAATTATAAACTTAAGTTTTGGAGAATAACAAACAAATTAACATTTTATCTCTGAACCTTGCCATATAAGGTAGACTTGACTTTAAATTCAATGTCAGAATGACTTGGGGGAAAAGCTGATGTCAGTCTCTTGCATTTCTTTTCATTAATAATGCACGATGGTGCATAACAGTGTGTTAAAGCCCTATTGAAAAGACTGTCTACACTCCACCAACTCTAATAAATGGTGTGACAAGTCATTCTTCACCAGTTTTTTATTTTGGTTTAATAAATGCTATAATAAAACAGAACTAAAATGGTTGGGAAGGGTCTGCTCATTTACATCACAGACTGCTATTGGCACGTGTGGCGTTAGTAAGTCATCTTGGATTACCCTAGTGGTGTTGAAATAGATGAGGAATATCTTAAGTCCATGAGTCTAGATAACTGTAGATATTCGCAGTAATATTCTTGAATCTGAACTTTACATACTACAGTTACTGCTGTGGAGATTTATGTTCTTTTCGTCTTTGTGTTTTTCTATTAAAGAATCAGGAAAAAGCCATTTTCCTTCTCTTTCTCGTTCCATGCCCATAAAAGCAGACTTTTCTTTCTGTTTATTTTTTAATATATTTTAGGAATCATTTTAAAATCAAAATCAGTGCTCTAAAATCATCAGTTTTGGGGAGCTATGGTAGATGTTACACACAATTCAGTTATCCATGTTAATGCAAAGAAAATTGTTTATTGTATAGAATGCTACATAATTTTACAGTATACTTTCATAGCTGTTGATCCATTTGATACAACAGACTAATAAAATAGGCAGGCCACATATTATTTTATACCTTCCTCCTTTTTGGTGGAGAACCAAGGATGAGAGAGAGATGAAGACGTTTGCTAAAGGTACTTGACCATTAAATGGTGGACAGGAACAAGACAACCTGTCTTTTTTGTTGTTCTGCCTGTGTCTGAAGATAAGCGGCGAGACCATCTTCTATAATTGACTTTGCTATGTGCTATTGTGCATGTGAACACGAAAGCATGAAATAATCGGAGAGGTTATTTTGATCAAGTTAGAAGGAGAGACTGTGCAGCCAGCTTGCATTTAAGGACAACCCGTTCCCCGTGCGTGCCCGGGTGCCCAGGGCTCTCGGCTGCTCGAGGCGAGTGGGCCGGGCCCTCTCAGCCCACTCCTAACCCTCCGGGTGACCTCTTTGCCTGCCAAGGCTCTGGCTGCATTTGTTTCAAAACCTCTTCACAAGCCTGAGGTACTTACTATGGTAGTTATGCAACTCAGTCTGAGAGACAATACATTTAACATCATGATAAAGATTATTATTAAACAAATTTTTATTGAGTGACAACTACAGACCTGCTATTCTAGGCACTGGAAGGCATCAGGGAACACACAGATAAAAATCCCTGCTCTTGTGGAGCTCGAGTTCTGATGAGCGAAATATATGTAGAGCGTCAGACAGGTAGTCCGGCATAGGGACGAGGGCGGCTACTGTCAATAGGGTGATGAGGAAGGCTTCACCGAGAAGGTGGCATTTGCTCAAAGACAGACTGAAAGAGGTAATTACAAGAGCTAGCCCCCTGGATATTCAGAAGAAGAGAATGCCAGAGGGGGGAAACAGCAGCTGTAGCGTCTGAAGCGGAGCCTGCTTGGCCGTTCGAGGAAGTGTGCGGAGGTCAGAGTAGCTGGAGCCGTGGCCAAGCGGGGAGGACGGCAGGAGAGCAGGTCAGAGAGGCAGGCGGGCCAGGGCACCCGAGCCTCGTGCAGACTGCAGCCTGTCCTTTTGGGAAGGTGGGGGAGCCGTTGGAGGTGCTAGCGAAGAGGAATGACAAAATCTGACTTATCATTTAATTGAACTGCTGAAACGAGAGTGTGAAAAGAAATAAGTGTTCTTGTTTCTAGGGAAACTATGTTGAATACTTTAAAAAGACTCCACAGAGATGAGTCGCTAAAAAAAAAATTGCTGTCAAATTAAGTGTGGGAGAAACAGCTATAAAAGATTTGGGTAAAAACTTGGAAATCTAGAGAGATTCTGCATTCGGATTTATTTGTAACCACTTCTCATTTTAAGGACATAGAAACTGGAAATAGCAGATGATGCATTGTGGACGTTGTCAGCCATCTGCATAATTCGCCACGGCGCTCTCTCCACATAACCTCGAGTTAGAGACAGACATGGCATCTGCAACAGTGAAGTCGGGGAATGGATGCACGTTTATGTGTTTGCAATCAAAATGAGGAGTTTAGGAACATTTATGTGCTATTCTAGGAGTCCCTGGTTATACGGCTCTTTGGGTGAGAGGGTTTCTGTTGTACGAGGCTTCACACTTCACAGCTGGCTCTGGGAATGGTGATTTGGTGTCCTTGTGGGTGATTCTACCCGCATGTTCACTGCTTTGAAGGTATAAGTGACTTCAGAAACCTCGTAGCCCAAACTCTCCGTTTTGTCAAGGAGGAAACGGGGGTAGGGGTGTGAGGTTCTTGAGGGTCGTTCATTTCTCAGGTCAGTCACTGGAAGTAGAAGGTTGGTCTGGTTGAAAAGTGGCAAAGCTTCGGCTTTACCCAGATGACCTTGTGAAATATATCAAGCAAATGAAAACATGGATTTAGGCTCTTGCTGCTGCTTTGGTGCTGTCGGCCTGTCTTGCCAGGATCCCCTCACTGGTAGCTTTTCAGTCTTACCGCTCGTTGCTTAGGAAGCTGCCAGGTCAACATCGGCAGCCCTGGCAGCCCGACAGACCCGGGTTTGATTCTTTCTCCTCTGCTACAAACCGGCTCTGTGGCCTAGGGCAAGTTACATAACTTCTGGAACCTCTGTCACCCCCCGTGTGACATGGGGACGGGGGAGCCTCTTCCACACCCGGATGCAGTCCTTGACACGTGCTTTTCTGCCATGACAAAATGCCTTTGACAACCAAGAAGAAGGAGCAGTTATTAAGCACCTACTGTGTATTAATATTTAATACTCTCAACAATTCAGGAAAGAGGTGTTGTCTTTACCGATGAAGAAGCTGAGGCTCAGAAGGTTTAAGTCATGTGTCCAAAGTTTCACAGTAAGTGCTGGAGGAAGAGGGTTCAAACCCGGTTCTGAGTCTTCAGCCGTTGCGTTGAGTATTCTGTCTCTCACGGCCAAGCCAGCCCACTTGCTGTGTCTGAAAACAGCTGGCTTGCGTCACCACCTTCAGGGCTGGGTGCCCACCCCTCCCTGCCACACCTGCCACGCAGTTGTCTCTACCCGTCTCTGTCGCAGACCTCCTGCAAAAGCCAGCTGTCCCTGGCTAACCCCTTCCCGTGCAACCGAGGCTCTCCTGCACTAGGGTGCACTAGATCCACCACACGAAGCAAGACGTGTTTAGAGGGTCACTTCATCTTAAAAATATACGTAATATACAGTATATTATATGTGTATGTGTGTATACATTTATTTATATAAGTATGTGTATTATTAATATATGCCCCCAACTTGTGTCGTGTTGTGTCTCCCAACCTTGACAGCTCTCTGGACTTGCACTGAGGTCCTAGGAGGGTCAGGTCCTAAGCCACAGGGAGCCCTCTCTCAGTCGTGTGCTGAGTTCAGCTCTCTTACTTCTCCTTTCTTAAACAGTCTTCCTCATCTTTCTCTTCTTTCCATTCCTCAGATCAGAAATTGCCAGAAGGGACTAAAAATACCGTGAGAAGCACTGAATAATCTATTTTCAGATGCATTTCGTACCCCACGATACCCATGCACCCCTGGGCTCACGAGGCTTTCTCTCAGTTCAGCCCTTGTGGAAGAGAGAGTGACTATGTTAAATCAGAAATCCATCCGAGGGAAACTACCTAGGTAATATGTTTAACTGTGACAGGGGCATCCAATGTGAGGAGGAAAATAAAATTTTTATTTCAAAGTTTTCACATATCTTCAGTTCTTTTCCAACTATATGAAGTAAAAAAAAAAAAAGTTTGTTTTTGCATCACTGCAAGCAAGCACTTCTGCTTTTTCCTGGGATGGATGCATTGACCCTTCGGTTTTTCTGTCTGTGAAATGGAGATGAAGTAGTTACTTCGTGGGATTGTTGTATGACTATTCAAATTTAAACTTGAATCAAAATTAAACAGCATTTAAAATTCAGTTTTTCAGTGTCGCTAGGCAAGATTAAAGATCGGCAGGAGGCACTTAGCCCAGTGATTGTGACCTGCGGTCCGTAGTAAAGGTTGGCTGCTATTATCGCTACTGCGAAGCAGTTACAGTTAGCTGGACAAAACTCTTCTTCCCTCCATCAAACGTGTTCAGTGTTGGGATTTTCCTACTTGGGATACTTCTGCTGACAAAGTGTCCTGTAAGGCATTAACTTTTAGCAAATTTGGAAGAAAGTTTTTCACGGATAATAAAAAGTGTGGGGTGCTGAGTATATATGATATATAACAGCAGAAAGATCCAGGCTTTGGAGTTTGAATTTCAGTACCACTGTATACCTGCTGTGTGGTCTCAGATATGATACTTTATATAGTTGAGTCCTAATTTCATCTTCTATGTAATGGGGATTATATTCCTCGTTGGGTTAAACGTGACGATTTATGGAGATCATGCGTGTGAAAGAACCTCGAACCGTGCCTGCAGGGAACAGGTGCTCACATCACCTAGGTGACGACAAGACGTTGGATGGAAATGAGTGAGTAACACACGCCAGAGTATCTTGTTCGGGTCCTGGCCTTGTAATCACTAGCCGTGTAGCATGGAGTAAGTCACTTGAATGAAATGAGGTCTCAGTTTCTAAATTTGTAAAATAATTGCTGTGTTAGATTCTCTTCAAGATTCCTTGACGAAGTGTTGTTCAGCAGAACTTCTGCAATCATGGGAATGTTCCACGCTTGTGCCGTCCACATGTGGCAGCCGTGAGCCACGCGTGGTTATTGAGTACATGAAAGGTGACCAGTGATGCTGACAAACTGAATTTTAAATTGTGTTTAATTTTGATTTAAGTTTAAATTTGAATAGCCACACATGGCTAGTGGCTACTGAATTGGATAGTGCAGCTTTAGGGCCTTACAATTCTTTTAACATACTCCAGTATTTAAGCTTGAAGTGTGGCTTCGTGGATGGTTCTCACTCTGGGTGGAAACTTACTGTAGAGTTTTCGGCAGTTGTGAGAAAAGTAACAAGAAGTTCGTTGTATACCTGAGATTGCTGTTTGTGTGTTCGTTTATATAATTTGAACGCTTTTAAGGTCAACTCCGTTACAACACTGCTCCCCCCCATTGCTGGATATGTTTTCTTGAATAAAAGAAAAGGGGTAGAGTTAGAGCTGACCCATCGCCTGCAGTCAGTGTTACGTATCCCTTTAACATTTTCATAAGATTTTTTTTGATGTTTTGTCAAAATCTAGTGTACTCCTGGGAGTGCTATCCACTGTTTATATTGCAGGAAAAAAATTGAGAACGTCTGGTCTAATCTGTAGGCGTTGCGTATTAGGGTTAAGGTTAAGGATGACAGAGCTCTTTAGTACCAGTCTTTAAAAATTGATGCGCAATAGTGTTACTTTGTTTTATTTGAAACTGTAACACAAAAGAGAGAGTTCCCTAGGTAGGAAACTGACTCCGAATTGTATTTGTACTGGTATTCATCAACATGCTCAAGAGATTTTAGAGAGAAGAGGAAATGAAAAAGTTTGGAAGTTTTCCCTATGACTGCTCAAAGTTCCCACAGTCACTTAGTGAATCTTGGTCGGTGGCTGCTATGGAAACATCCGGAACTTCTCGGCAGTGGGGAGGACACTTGGCATCGTCGAGGAGGCTTCCCCAGAGGGGAGCGATACAATCAGCCATTCCTTAATTTCCCTTAAGGGTGTTGGGTGTTGTAGGATGTCTCTGTTTTTAATTATAGCTTAACAAGAATCCATCATTTTTTATGCCTCTAGTCCTCCTTCATTTATTTTAAAATACAGGAATATGCTTTTAAGTGGGAATGTCACTCTATATTAAAATGTACTTATTTTGTGGGGAAAACTTTTTTTTTGCAACACATCATTACTGTGCTAGGTGCTGGCATATATTTAGAGAGGTAGTGAGCTTCCTGTAACTAGAGGTATTCAAGTTGAGACTAGACAAACAGAGTCAGGAATGAGATAGTGGTGGCTTGGTCTAGATGGCTTCCAAAGGCTCTTTGAATTTGAGTTCTCACCTGTGGATGGAAGGTTAGAGCTGTGAGCTTCTGCCTTGGGAGGGAGAGGGTGAGGAACCGCTCCTGACCCCCTGGTGTTCGAGGAACGGTTTCTCCGTGCATTTTTCACAGGAAGAGACTCTGTCCCTTGGGTGCCAGGTAGGAGAATTGCACTCTGGGTGCCTCAGAGAAGTTTCTTTTCCTTGCTGGGTTTTTATAAATTGCTCGGCATAATTAGATGTGCTGGTTTCCTATTTGGGAATTTATATCTTCTCAGAATAATTGTGTGAGAAGAATAAGACAAGAGATTTTGTATTTTTATTGATGAATAATCCACATGCATTTCTATTCCTATTCATATTCTTGTAGTAGGAACAGATGTTTTAAGTTAACAAACACATTTCTTATGCTTTGTTTTGAATTTAGAAGATGCAACTGAGCTTGGCAGCTGTATTAATCTGCCCAAACTGTGCTTTGCGTGATCATACATCTCAATTTTCTGGTCAGACCATACGTTCCTCCCAACTTTTTTTTTTTTTTTAAAGTTTGTGTCATATTTGCTCCAAATTACCTAACCACATAGTACCTCATTTTGTGTTTTTCCCCATTTCTGTTTATAACTACAAAATATATACGTGCACATATGTCTATTTTATACATGGTGCATTTATATTAAATATATGCATGCATATATATGTATATATTGCCTAGAATAGACCCGTCACTCATTTATGATGCCTTATGGTATTATCATGTTATAGCTTGCTTACTTTTTAAGGTCCTTTGCTTACTCAGGGAAAGATAATATATAAATAACAAATGACAATTGAGTTAAACCAGCTTACATTTTCTTGGAATTTGAATTACAAATGTCTAAAGAAAAGTTGCCTTTGAAAATTTCGTATGGATGGCATTTTGCTTCTGTGACAAGAAGGGACACTTAAATGTAAAATTGGCACAAAATAATTAAAAAAAAAATCACTGATCAGTTTTATGTAAAATAAGCGTAGCGCTTCTGGTATCCCATCTAAGTTCTTTTAGCAATGATTTCTTAGGCTCCCAGAATTTATAAGCTAAATGAAAGGAAGAAGGACAGGAAAAAGCTTTCATAGTAAGAAACAGTTTATTGTCAGTGCCGAGGTGGCTCTTGAGTTTGGGCCATGACCTGTGGGTTCTTTCCTGACAGCTCCCAAGATTGGTTATTTATTAAATTTATGTCATTCTTTCCCTCTAAAGGGACATTGAATGGGCGGGGGAGGGACCAGGCAGGGGAGAGTGTATTGGAGAGTAGATTTCATTGTTCCTTGTACCTTACATTCTTGAAATGGTTTGGTAATAGTGAGCAGGAGAGAATCATTAACAGAAATACACACTTATTCTTTGGTGTTCTTGCTGTGTTGAGTTACCCTATAATCTAGAATGAACCTGGTCTAAGGAATGAGAAATCCAGGGACAAAAGGAGCCTGAAATTAGAGGCTAAGAAGAAACTTCTCCCTCTCATATTTGCCGTAGGTGTGTGTAGAAGTAATGATCCAACTTGATTCCAAAGCCATTTATCAATCCACCACCGCGTGCTAGGCCCTGTGGTGGGATGTATGGGATGCCGAGATTAGTAAGACATGAGCTGTATCCCTGGAATATGTTGCCTAGGCCTCCCCTACTTTCTTTGTTGGGGGAGTCCTGATTTTCTTCCAGTCTTCCACCCTTCCTTCCTCATGTGATTCATGCAATCCTAGTTGTGAGCTGATCAGGACATTTATATTCCCTTGCAAGGGACTGGTTTAGGAGTGGGTATGTGACCTAGTTGTGACCAGTGACACACGCGTGGAAGTCTGCTAAGACTGCTCAGTGTTCGAAAGGACCCTGTAATGGTACCTCCTTCCCCAGTTCTGAACAAGTTGAAAACTAAAACAGAGTAAAATACAGAAGTCAAATATCACCTTTTATGTTTTAACAAGGGAAGCTAAGTTGGGGGGTATAGCTTTAGTTCTCTTAGCTAGGTGGGTTGCCGACCCCGAACCCCCAGAGCCGGGTAGACGCGGGCTTCACAGACAGTCTTGCTGGGGCGGCCTTCCCCATAGAGCGGCTGCCCAGGCGGGAGTTACCGCTCAGTGAAACACACAAGAACGTACGCTCTTGGTTGACAGGTTTGCTCCCTGGAAGAGGAAGGAAGACAGAACTGAGTTAAGCATGCCTAGTTGCTCGTTTAAATTTAGCAGTTAGATAACTCACGCCACCTTCCCGGGTATAAGAAAGGCCTGGAGTTACATGTTGATATCCCTTCACAAAAAGGAACCCTCAGCAGTGGGGAAGAAGAATTCTCCGTTAATGGGAGACTTTGAAGTTTGGTCTCTGAGCACCGGCACATGAAGACGCGGTCTTGGGCAGTGTCGCCGTGATTCGGCAAGCATTAGAACACCTGGCCGGCACACACAGGCTGGGGGGGGAGAAAGTGGGAAGCGTTTGATGCCTTCAGGAGTTAACCAGCCCAGACACTGGCCTTCCTGGGGAATTACTGCGTAAGCTAAGACATTCCCTTATTGTTTAAGCCAATATAAATTGGATTTTATGTTACTGCAGCCAAAGCATTTGAACTAGTATTGTATAATCAGGTAATTAACTTAGTCCACACACTTTGGGATACGTGTCAGTAAACAGGAGCAGGCAGCATGGTTAGGGCTGTGAGTTCCGATTTTTGGGTTTAAGTCTGAGCTCTTCACTGCTGTTCGACCCTGGGCAAGTTACTTCCTCATCTCCGAAATGGAGACGATGGTTACGCAGGCGTATTACAGAGGTGTTGCAAAGATAAATGAGATAATGCATGAAAGTACTCGAGATAAAGTAAACACATGTCAGCGATTGAGGATACTGTCGTTCAGGAGGAAATCTCTTTTGATCTTGGCCTTGAAATATGGGTCAGTTGAGAATTGAGAGAGAGGAGAGAAAGGCTGTTAAGAGAGAGGATCAGTCTGAGCAAGGGCCTAAGTGGCAGAAGGAGTCCGGTTTGACTGGAGCGAGGGAAGTGATGGGGAGAAACGCGGAGAGGAGAAATTTAAACTCCAGATCACATCCTGGAACAAGGCATTCGGAATGCATCATGCTGGCCGTGGGGACCCTTCGAAGTGGAAACCATTTACTCTTGCATTCAGACTCTGTCCCTACTGACGGATCGGCGTATTGTTGGAGACGAGGTATCCTCGCACCAGCCTCTGCTGCGTCCTTCCTCTCCTAGTCCCCGTGTCGGGACGTGGTTGCTCTGCAGTGCCTCGCAGAGGGTGCGGGTGGCTCCACGTAGCCGGTCATCGCGTTGAAAAAGATGAGCTTGCAGACGTGTTCCAACAGCGAGTCAGAACTGTTAAGTCCGTTATTAGTTCAGCAAACATGAGTCCTCCTGGCATCATATCAAGAGGACCTCCCCGTTAATAGGCATTAATGCCCCCACTTAATACGTCCACAGTGATGTTCTCCCCTGTCCTTGAGGTGGTGGTATCGTCTTTTTCCTTCCTCTTTAATCTAATTGGTATTTCTCGTTTCTCCTTTACAATTTGCAAAGATTAAATTATGTTCTGGATAATACTAGGATTTTTTTAAAGAGCACATTTTGTTGTATTCAAATTTCTTTTTAAAATGGAAGCCTGCTTCTGTATACTACCCCCGATGTTGAAGAGTATAGTTTTTCTCTAATGCTGAACAACAGAATTATATTATTATTTGCTTCCAGAATTTTATCAGATATACCAATTCCTACACCTAAAGTGTGTTTTTTCAAAGAAAGATCAAGTGTGGTCATATACTTTAAGGAGTAATAGAACCTCTTGAAAAACATGAACTGCTAGAAAAGATTCTTAATATCCTGAGGTCTTGATCTTATTCTTATCTGGGATTCCCTGAAAAAATACCTCCTCATAAAATGTAAGCTCAACCTCTAAAAAAAAATCCTGAGGTCTTAGGATGAAAAGAGAAGAAGATTTTATAGGAATAAGATGACTCAAGTGCATATGGAAAGGAGAGAGACTCATGTGAAATGGCTGTTTTGGTTGCCACTTTAGAGGAATCAGTTAGCTGTTGAAGGTAAATAAGTATCTTTTTATATTTCTTACTCTGTTCACTTATGATTAGGAGGAAAAATTCTCAATACCAGTCAGGAGATAAATATAAAGTATAATAAAAGAAACACTGTGAACATCAGGGCATGTGTATTCCTGTAAGGTGTTTTTATACAACTATGAGGGATACTAAGTAAGGGAGATTGTATCTTTAAAACTATGAATTCCATTTTTTTGGTATTATAAATTATTAACTTAGAGAGAAAGCAATTTAAAAAGGTAAACAGTAGTGTTTTTTGAAAACCAAATCATAAAATGCGGAATATCATTCCAACTTTTGAGTAATGAGAGCTTTGTTTCTTGTTTTTCTCAGTGAAAATGGCCATATTATTTTATTTATTATATTGAAAGTAATACAGACTGCCCTAAAAGAAAAGAAATCAGACAAATATAAAAAGAAGGGGGAAAAAACTCCATTAATCCCAATAATTCCATAAACAAAAATAATTATTACTAAATATTAGCTGAATTTATTGCAGAACCTTTTCTATTCATGTATGTGTGTATTTAACATAAACCAGGCATTAAAAAATGTGTACTGTTTGGCCACCTGCTTTTCAAACTGGATACTGTTTGATAGATATCTATGTCGATACACACAGATTAACACCACTATTCATCATGGATAGACTGTAAGTTATTTTTCCCTGTTAATTGGTATTCATATTAATCCAATATTTAGATTTTGTAAACAACACTTTGATGTTCTTGTACACTTTTTAATTACTTCTTTAGGTACGTTTAGTCCATTTTGCGTTGCTACAAAGGAACGCCTGAGACTGGGTAATTTATGGAGAAAAGAGGTGTGTTTGGCTCACAGTCCTGCAGGTCGTACGGGCTGCTTCTGGTGAGGGCTTCCGGGAGCTTCCGATGGAGGCGGAAGGCGAAGGGGTGAGCAGGTGTCACGTGGTGAGAGAGGGAGCAAGGAGAGGGAGAGATGCTGCCGGGCTTTTCGAAACAACCAGCTCTCGTGTGAACTAATGCAGCGAGGACCCATTCGTTATTGGGGGTGGGGAGACACCAAGCCATTCACGAGGGATCTGCCCCCATGACCCCAACACCCCCCGCCCCACCTCCAACACTGGGGCCCAAATTTCAGCATTAGCTGTGGAGGGGCCAAACATCCAAACCATATCAGGTGAAGTACAGCTTTTGAGTCATATGGTATGACTCAGAAGTACATATGGCACATTTTTAAAAAGATTTGTGTACACATTTAATATATGTTACCAGTTTTCCTTTAGGGCAGTCATACCAATTTGCACTGCTATTGGTTTATTCTTACATCCGATAGAAGGATAAAGCCAACACTCAATTTTAGAATGATTGATTTTATTTTTGAATATTTACTAATTTATTTTTTAGAATGATTCACTTTTAAAAATCGATGGTATGCGAGATGGTGTTGACAAACTTGATAAAATTTTAAACATCTCTAACAGTGTAAAACTAAAGAGAAAAATTCAATAGAATACAGGTTTTCAAATATTTAGTGTTATGAAGAATTAGTAAAACTTATAAAGAATTCATGCAGATATTTAAGAATACCACCAAACTTTAGGAATTAAACTGGCTAAGAGAATAGAATAGAAATAGAAATAGAAGAATAGAAAGAAGAATAGAAAGTTCATGTAAGAGAAAATACAAGCAGCAGACAAATATATAAGAAGAATCCAGTAAAAACTAAACTGTTAATGGGATATCATCTTATAACTATTTGAAAAAAATTAAATTGAGCCCAGTTTTGATGAGACTTCTGGGAATTTGCCTTAAGGAATTACTTTAGAAGAAAGAAAAGTTATATATAAAGAAGTTTCTTTCTGATATTATTTATATTATGAAATAAGTTGTCTAAATGTCTATACTAGAGAAGTGGTTGAGTAAATCATCATAGATTAGCTCGACGTGGGATGCTATGGAGCCATTAAGGTAATAGATTTGAAGAGCATCTGGCCGTGTAGACTTATTACGAGTAATGGTAAGTGAAAGGCAGAGTTCTCAATGTGAATCTTGTGCTTAAAACTATTTTTAAAAATGTGCCTTTCTGGGGTTGGAGCCTGATAAGAGGGGAAAGCTCCAATTTTATTTCAACAGGAAAGAGCGATCGTGAAAGCAGAGGGTATGGAGCCAGTGGGGAGAGAGGACAGAGTCGTAAGAGAGAAGAGACAATGGATGGAGAAAGATGAGAAGGGACAAGAGGGACAAGATGGTGGGGCGGGATCAAATCACAAATGGCAGAACAGCCCACACAAAGTGCTTTCTCAAGATAGGAGCAAAGCAGGAGAAAGTATCTGAAAATCACATTATTTAGAGCTGTGAGTGTGAGTGATGAAAACTCAACTCAAACCAGCTGAAGCCAAGTCTGTAATGTTTTGCTCCCTCAACCTGAAGTCTAAGGGGATAACGTTGGCTTTAGGTGCAGTGCATGCATGTGTCACGTGGTGTCTCATGATCTTTTCACGCTCTCTCTCTGTCGCACTTATTCTGCATTGGCATCATTCTTCGGCAGCCTCTTTGTGATGGTTGCTTTGATTTTTACAGTTCAGATAACTCATATTCCCAGATAAAAGCAAGCCTCTTTTTGGGCTGCCATCTCCAGCAAAAGTTCTAGGAAAAACTCTGATTGCCCTGGCTTGAGTTAAGGCTCATACCCCCAGGTAGAATCCTACCCTCAGTGGGGGAGAAGAAACCTTATGATTTACTTTGCCAAGTGGAGGAGAGCAGTTCTGGAAATGAAAGCGTGCTGGCCAACAGAGCAGATGTTCTCTACGAGGATAAATAGACATTTGGAGGCAGGGTGGCTCGTGTACCAGGTCTTAAGTGAGGCCCACCATCTGCTGGATTGGTCTAATCAGCGCTGCTGGAGAAAGCGTCATCCGAACCTGGTCCCCTTTCCCTTCCCTTCCCGCTTGGCCCCTGACCCAGTGTTGCCCTTAGGAGTTTTAGATTTCTGGCTCTTCCGTGGATTGGCTCTGCCAACCTCCGTGTTTGGATGCCCGTGCCTTGTGCCCACCTGGATCACAGTTCATGTATTCCAGCTACCAGCTATTGTACCTCTAGACTGATATCCGTGTTCACTTGCTTTTATCTGGAGCTGAGGAGGAGATTAGCTGGACACATTTCACTCTGTAATAAACCTTCACTTGCTTGAAAATAATGGTCGACAGAACATGGACATATTTGATGAATTAGGGCCACATCGACCTCCTTTCGGGTGATTTGGAGGGGTGGGTAGTGAAGTAAACAGGTGGAAGGTTAGATGTTAATATGTTTTGAAATGGAATGGCTTATTGTTTTGTTGAAGTGCTTGTTTGGAACATTTCCTGGGTACTCTGTTTCATTTATTTTCCTTTGATAAATGACTAACAGGAAGAGAAAACAGTCTGTAATGGAGACTGAAAATGTATTGACTAGAAGGGTAGAGCTTAAAGTGTATGGGGCCGAACATTTTTCCAGTCCTCTGAGAGGAGTTGATGACTTGACATACAGCCTCCGTGGCAACATCATCGCCTCTCCGCCAAGAGCGAGAGCAGAGTGAGAGGTATCGGGAGCTTTAAGCTATTATCTGAAAGAGCTATCTTTGCTAGCCTTTCTGGAGTTACGGTGTCTTCTTTCCCCTTTTGTCTCCTGAAAGTGTGGAAGAAAGGCAGATAGAAGTCTTGTGACGTTAGAAGTTAAGAAATCTGATCATTTCTCTATCCTTCATTAGTACCATGTAGTGACTGTAAATTAAGCTTTCCTTTCCCAACATACAGGAAACGTTCTCTGGGAGATCTAACATACTGCTTCTGTTCATTGACCAGGCGTCCTCAAACTACGGCCCACGGGCCACATGCGGCCCGCCCAGGACATTTATCCAGCCCGCCAGGTGTTTTTGCCCGTTTTGTTTTTTTCCTTCAAAATAAGATATGTGCAGTGTGCATAGGAATTTGTTCATAGTTTTTTTTTTTGTTTTTTTTTTAACTATAGTCCGGCCCTCCAACGGTCTGAGGGACAGTGAGCTGGCCCCCTGTTTAAAAAGTTTTGAGGACCCCTGATTGAGACCCTCAAAGACTGCTTTCAGGGACAGGAAATAGAGACTCATTTATATGTATAAGACAGAAAGTTGGCAATGCAGGGTTTAGAGGGGAGGTAAGTTGCATCTCATGCTGGTGCTGATGTTTTTCAACACGGGTTTTCTGTAGTCAAAGAGAGTTCTTAAGGCTCAGGGATTACAGACGCCACCTAGATTCGAAGAAAGTAGAAACGGGCTGGGTTTCGGGACTTAGGCAAAGGAGCCTAGGTGGGCGTTGGGCAAGAAAGAATAGCATGTTGAGGGCGAGCCGTGTGGAAAGGCCCATGCAGTTTCTGCCGGCGTGAGATCACCATGTCTGTGAGCATTTGGGCGAGAGGACTGGGGCCGTGCTGGGGAGAGAACAAAGGAACAGAAATGTGAGGTAAAGGGATCTTTGGGAAAAGAACTTTGGGGACCACCTTCATAGCTCGGCTTTAAATAGAACAATTCTTAGAAACTGGCTTAGTGGTTTGTTTCATTTCTTTCGTTGCAGTTTTATCTTATCTTAAGGACTTTGCACATCAATGTCAGGAGTAGCTTGAGAGTGGTGTAGATGTTGGTCTACGTCTTTGCTTTTAGATGTGTTCTCTAAACGCAGTATTTCTTCTTCCTCCTCTTCTTTTTCTCCGCCGCCGCCGCCTCCTTGTTCTTGTTTTATATATATGCCTCAGATGTTTTCCTCCACATCTCTCTCTGCTAACATCTCAGTTTTTACCCTGAAGCAATGGTGTAATAAACGTGAAACAAGTGAGAAGCTAGAACTAAGAGCCTTCATTTTCAATATTTATAATCATCTCCTTACTGTATATGATGATTTTTTTGTGAGTGGAAAAATGAAAACTGTCCTGTCATTAGCTCTGTCTTGGAAACTGCTGTCTCTGCATCTCTGAGTGGCCTCAAGCTTTAATAGGGGTGATATTATACACAGCCTGTGTCACTCTGACGGAATGGTGTCTCACCTTTTGGTAACTCAGCCCTCTGGCAAGCTCACCTGTTTGGAACACAGCTCAGAAACAGGAACTAACAACAAAAGGCCAGTGAGGAGCCAAAATAAATACCACAATGTCTGCGCCTCAAAGGGCCTGATAGATTTATCCCCCTGAGGCTGCAGGAAGCGGCCTGCCGGGTGTTGTCTGCCCCTACCCTGGGCCGGAGGAGGAGTCATAATTGCAGAATTCAGCACTGGATTGGAGAAGAGGCTGGTATGTTCAGGTGTTTAGGGGAGAGTTGGATGCACAGGAAAGCACTTTGGCCAAACATTTTGAGGCTTGTTTCTTTGTAATTACATAGACTTAAAATCATTTTTCTGTCTTAGGCAGGAAGTCAATAAAATATCAAATCTTTTCTAAATGGGATAGGTTTTGTCTTAGTAAGATCCATTCCATTGTCCAGAATTTGTGCATGTAAACAGCTGGTATGTTTCTGCTTTGGGCAACACTGTGTGAAATAATATTTTCTGTGCTCAGTTCTGCTTTTGCCATAAAAACATGTTATACATCTGTTGTACAAGCAGAGGCACGTAAGCATTCTGTAAGTGCATATTAGGACACATTAATTTGGGGCTCACGCTTTACCACCTGAAATTCCTTTATAGTTATGGAATATTTAGTTTCACTTCTAATCTTCCATAGGTGTGGCAAGACTGTGCTTTTTTTTTCTTTCTTTTTAAATTCTTCATGGTTACATTAGCTCTGAAATCTGTCCCGGGATATCTTACTGGATCAGACCTGAAACTGGGATATGCAGGCACGTAGAAGTGGGATATGCCCCCCTTATATCTGTCCTGTCCTGAGCTGGAGAAACACAACCTGTCTTGCTGGGAGCTTGCGTAGACGTTAAACTGGCATTCACATACCTTGACCTGCTTGGGGTCTGGGGTCCGCTTGGTAAAGAGCTTCCACTCTGAAAACAATTGGAATTCAGACACCTGAGGTCATGGTCTGCGGCTGGCTGGCCAGGGGGGCAGGCAGGAAGCTGGGCTGTAAGCCGACAGCAGGCTCCCCGAGAAGAAAATACCCACAAGTGAGGATGTTGTCCGGGTGAAAATCTCCACCAGCACCTCCAGTAGAACTTTCCGCAACAAGGAAAATGTTCTGTATCTGTGCTGTTTGCCGCTCACCACATGCGGCTGCTGAGCATTTGAAACGCAGGTAGTGTGCAAAGGCGCCTGGACTCTATGTTTTATTGATTAATATTGTGAACTAAAGCAAAAGTTTAAGGCCCACCCCCCACCGGCTGACTGAATGGACCCCCTCGTAGCCAAAGAAATACCCTAAAATTAAATTGTCTGCCAGGAGGAGGGAGGTCAGACATGCCTTATGCCCCCCTCCCTTCTTGGAAGCATCCTTGGTGGCCCATTAACAGATCTAAGGGTATGCAAGACACACCTGCAGGTCCTCAAAATATACAACAAATCTGTGTCTTGTGGCTTATCTCTGATCACAGCTCCTTATGTTGAAACATTCCAAGCCTTTAGACAAAGCTGCATGTCTTTAACCAATTCCAAGCCAAAGAATCTTTAAACCCACCTGTAACCTGTAAGCTTTGCTTCCAGATGTCCCACCTTTTTGGGCCAAGCCAATGTATGCCTCCCACATATTGATTTATGACTATACCTGTAACCCCTGTCTCCCTGAAATGTATAAAAACCAAACTGTAACCCAGCCATAGCGAATCCACTTGCTCAAGGCCTCTTGGCAGTGGCTCTGGGCCATGGCCCTCCAATTTGGCTCAGAATAAATCTCTTTAATATTTCAGAGTTTGGATTTTTCCATCCACAATATTTAATATTTTTAATTGAATTTAAATAGCCATATGTGTCCAGTAGCCACCATGCTGGATCGTGCTGGTGTAGACTTTGTAGCCAAACCGTGATGCCTGAAGAAAGCAACGATTCTAGGTGGTTTGGGGTGATGTGTGAACTCCCCTCACCCAGCCTCTCAGAGCCGTTTCGTACCTGGAAAGGAGAGGGCTGGAGGGCGGGTGGATAAAACTGGAAGAAACACGTTAATTGGAATTCAGACTCTGAGAAGCCTGGGCAGTGAATTGGCAAGAACCTTGTCACCAGCTGTCTCAGCTCCGCTGTGGTGGCCCTCACCTGCCGCTTCCTCTCGGCCAGAGAGACCCTGGAGCCTGGGTCAGGAGGCGGACAACGAGGACATCCAGGCCTTGGCAGCCGTGCCAGGCCATCGCGGCTCAGGATGGGCGGATGACACTCTGGTTACCTAGGAAACCTTCACTCCTCTTTCCGTTTCCCTCCTTCCTCCAAGAACCCTGACTCTTTTTTTCAGGCATTCTCCTTTCTCATGTCCATATCCTTTGGAAAAGGTGGGCCTCTCCTCAGGTTCAGTGATGAATTGTCTTTGGTTTAAGTCAGTGCTCTTCTTCTTTTAACTTTTTTTTTTTTTTTTT
>VBSM01000142.1:14946522-14960138 GCA_008086735.1 Cheirogaleus medius | reverse complement strand
TCCTGACCTTGAGCAATCCTCCTGCCTCAGCCTCCCAGAGTGCTGGGATTACAGACGTGAGCCACCGCGCTCTTCTTCTTCTTTTAACTTTTTTCCCTCATTTTTACTCATATCCAAATAGTTTTGAATACCATGTACTTCCTTATGCATTTAAAATATTATATCTACATTTTTTTTAATCCAAAGATGCATGAATTGCAATGCGTGTAATTTTTTTTGCATATGGAAAACATTGACATTTTAGGATAGAACTATTACATCCTTAGCAGCCGTGTCCAATTCCCACTTGCATCCATAAAAAAAAGACAGACAAACTCATCTTTAACTATAGAAAATATAGATTTCTATAGTTCTTTTTCTCCTTAAACCTTCATTTCTGATGTAGTTTCCCACAGCATTTATCTTAATGTAATTTATTTTAATGCTTGGAAATGTTTTATGGATCACTGGATTATACTTCTCTGCAACAAAATATGTATATAAATTTAAATTTAAAGCATTTGTAATGTTTCCTGTGAACATAAGGCTCTAGGTGTTAAGTAATTTCTTTTGGATTGAGTTATCACAGTTGAGCAAAACAATATAAATACATTAAAATTTTTGATAAATACTTGTTAAATGTTAGAAAGTGCAGTTTGATTGGAAATGCATCTCTTAATGAGATGGATGGGGCTTTTTTCCCCTTCTGTTAGTTCATGCAGGGTGCGTATATTTATTGCTGGGTGGAGATGGGATTCAGCATCAATTCTCCAATTTTTCACTTGTGTAGAGGCAAACCCTGTGAAATCTGTTCACAGAAGAAGTATATGGGAAGGGAAGGAATTTGTTATAGTCTCTTGGAACTCCTGAATTATAGGCTGGAAATCGATTGTGACTGATCATTAAAAATTATTTTTAATGATCAGCTGAAAACTTGATTAGATCTCTCTTCAATTTGGGTAAAAGCAAGGATTGATAACCACCTAATTTGCAGAAGGATTAGTTGCGGGTTATTAGAGGAATTTACTTTCTCAGTACCTACACTGATATTTCAAAATGCTCTTATGTTTGGTGACTCTGAGATTTTAACATACCAGAACAATACACCGCATAAAGGTTCGGGATGGGTAAGAGGTGTGCTTTTCTATTGGAGTATGAGAAGGAAGACGGGGAACATGTTAGCTTATTCATAGGAAAGAATAAATATGGTACTTTAGATTGCCTATTCTCACTGTATCCTTGAGGGGGCTTCATGTAGCCCCAAGGGTACAGTATCTAGTACCCTCAATTTGAAGGCTGCTGGTCTGGGATCAGTTTCCATGGTTCCCTTTCCTCGGGCTGTGATTGGTTGTGGCCTGGCGTGTGATGCGGTTCTGGACAAGGAAAGATGAAGGGAAGTCTGGTTCGAGACTTCTGGGAAGTGCTTGCTTGTTCTCAAAAGCAGATCCAGGAAAGAGTCAGTCTCGTGCTTCTCTGGAGGTAGTCGTGGCTGGTATTGTGGGGCAGCTGCAGAGATACTTTGATTATCAGGGGACCTAGCTTAAGGACAAAGTGTTCCTCTTAGCACGTTGGAACAGAAAGAACAGAATTAGGGTCTTTCATGTTTCTGTGCCTCGTGAAACTGAGCGAGCCTAGAAACATCCTCTCTCTGAACGTCTTAGTCAAGAAAGAGATGTTTCCTCGTTGTTTAAGCCACTTATTTTTGGTCACTACGGTATCATCATCATCATCATCTTGATAATCATCAATCACAGCTTTATTGAGGTAGAATTCAAGTACTATACATTTTATCCATATAAAGTTTACAACTCTTTGGTTTTTAGTATGATCGCAGAATGTGCAACCATCCCCACAATCCATTTTGGAACATGTTCATCACCCAAGAAAGAAGGCCCGTACCTGTAGCAGTCAACTCGCCTCACGCTTTTCTCCTCCCTCCCCGCCTCCCAAGCCCTGTGCTCTGCTTTCTGCCTCTGCAGATTTGCTGTGCTGGATATTTCATATTACCGAAATAATTCACTCTGGTCGTTGATGGCTAGCTTCTTTCACTTAGCATAGTGTTTTCAAGGTTCATCCATTGTACTTTGCTCCTTTTTATTGTGAATAATATTCCATCGTATGGACAGACCACATTTTATTTATACAGTCATCACATGATACACGTTTGGGCTGTTCCTACCCTTTTCCTGCACTATTTTAAATAGTGCTGCTATAAACATTTGTGTGCAGGTTTGTGTGTGAACATACGTTTTTCATTCTCTTGAGTGTGTGCCTAAGAGTGGACTTGCTGGCCATACGGTAACTCTATGTTTGTTTAATCACTTGAGGAACTGCCCAAGTGTTTTCCAAAGTGGCTACGTCATTTCACAGTGCCATCTAAAATATATGAAGGTTCTAGTTTTCCCGCATGCTTGTTAACATTTGTCATTTTCTGAGTTTTTGATTGTAGCCATCCTAGAGGATGTAGAGTAGAATTTCATTGTGGTTTTGATTTGCATTTCGCTGATGGCTACTGATATTGAGCATTGTTTCATGTGCTTAATTGGCCATTGGTATATCTTCTTAGGATACTGTATTAGTTTTTAAAGCCTTTTTTTAACTTTAGGAAATTTGAAACATACACAAAAGAAGAAAGAACGGTATAATAAACACCTGTGTACCCGTAACCTATCTTTAATAATCATCAGTTCACCGTGGAGCACTACTCAGCCGTAAGAAAGAACGAAATAATGTCTTTTGCAGCCACTTGGATGGAAGTGGAGGCCGTCTTCTTAAGTGAAGTAGCTCGGGAATGGAAAAGCAAATGCCACCTGTTCGCATGTATAAGTGGGAGCTGAGCTGCCGGGACATAGGGGCACATGGGGGGGACAGGGGGCATTGGAGATTCAGAACCGGGGAGGGTGGGAGGAAAGAGAAGGTGAAAAACTACCTGTTGGGTGCAGTGTACACTGTTTGGGTGAGAGATACACTAAAAGCCCAGACATCACCACTATACAATTCATCCATGTAACCAAAACCCACTTGTACCCCTAAATCTATTGAAATTTTAAAGAAAAAGCTCATGGCCAAGCTTGTCTTATTTACTTTCCCATCTGCTGTTCACTCTCTCGATGGGGCATTTTAGTCCTAAGTGTGTTGTTAGTATGTTTCACTAAATGACAAGGGCTTAAAAAACCATAACCACAATATTATTATTGTGCTCAAAACTTTGACAGTATTTCTTAATGCTATCAACTATCCTGTCTGTGTTCGAATTTTCCTGATTTTCTCATGGATTATGCTTACATTTAGATTGTTTAAATCATGATACAAGTATGATTATACATCTCTTTTAATCTTTAAGTTCTCCCATCCTTTTTTTCCTTGCATCTTATTTGTTGAAGACACCTGCTCATTTATCCTGTAGGGTTTCCCATATTCCAGGTTTTCTGATTGCATTCCCATGGTATCGGTTAACGTGTTTTTTTGTCCTCGTTATTTTCTGCAAACTGGTGATTAGACCGACCCTTCGTAAGATTCAAGTTCTATTTTTTTGGCAAGAATTCAACATAGATCACAAAACTGCTTTGATCAAGGAATGCATCGTTTTCTCTCTTTTTTGTAATGTCAAGAGTGATAAGCAGGGTCAGATGTTGTCAGTCTGGGAAGTACACTGCAGAGTTACCCATCAGCTTCTCAATGAGCATTACCTGGATTCCCTAATTTCATTTACAGGTGGGAAAACGTTGATATTCCAATTCTATCGCTGCTTCTTCATTTATGAGCTAGAATCCATCTACAAGATAAAGCTTTCCCTCATCACATAACTGGGCAGCCTAAGGCACAATTCAAATAGGAAAGGCAGGGTAAATTCTTGGTTGATTTTTTCCCCCTTTTTATTTACCAGTTTTCAGAATAATGATTTGGTTTTCTAGCATCTACCAAAAGTGATCGATGAGCTTTTCTCTTTTTACTTTTTAAAATAGTATTATAGTAGTTCCCCTTTGAGATTTTGATTTCTGTGGTTTCAGTTACTTGTGGTCAACCACAATCTGAAAATAGGTGAGTACAGTATAATAAGATTTTAAGAGAGAGAGAAAGAGACACACACACACACCGCATTCACATGATTTTTATTACACAATGTTGTATATTCTATTTTATTATGCGTTGTTGTTGTTAATCTCCTACTGTGCCTAGTTCATAAACTAAACTTTATTATAGGCATGTATGGAAAAACATAGTACCAGTAAATATAGGGTTCAGTACTGTTCAGTTTTCGGCATCCCCGGGGGTCTTGGAATGTATTCCCCATGGATACGGGGATCTACTGTATTATGGATTCATGGATTTTAACATATTTGAGATGTATCAATTCATTGCTATTAATATTCCTTTTGCTGCTCAGTTTGTTGCATTTTTGAATGGGTAGTGGAAACCTCTTTGTTTGCTGTTGGGTCCTTTAGACATGACCCCGGTAGACTCTGACAGAGTTCTTGATTTCTAGAATAAAATACTGTGCATCTTCATCATATGTTTCCTGCCCTAGTTCTAGCTTTGGCCAGTTTTTCAGTGAGCTCCAATTCCTTTCAGTAGGGAGTGGTATTCAGAGACCAAAATCTAGGTGCCTAACATTGATTATTGTTACTGGATTGGTCATTGTTTCTTGGCTTTTTCAGTGGACAGATGTAGGAAATACATATTTCTTTTTAAAGAGAAAATAATACATGGGTTTGTACTTATATTTGCATTTCAAATTTAGGGTAATTTTGTTTTTAATGCCTCTTATTCTGAAAAGCTTATTTTCCTGATGGCTCTAATATCATTACATATACACACTGTGCTACTACATATCTGTGATAATTTCAGATGAACAAAACCAATATTGAATTTAGCAATATCATTACCGAAAATAGTTAAAAAAATTTTTTGGCAGTACTTTTTTTGTTTTTTGGAATATACTCCCTCCACCTAAGAATAGATAGTCAAATTTCTGTGTTTCAAGGTCACTTGAGATGATTTTTCTCTGTGTGATTGAGTACATTGTCAGACTTTTGGATTGGATAGGTAAGAAGTGGTGTCTCAGCATAGTTTTAATTGCATTTCTCTGTTCCTATGTTTAAGGGCCGTTGGCATTTCTCTTATGCACTGTCTCTTCACACTTCTTATCATTATTGGTCTTTTTCTTCTCTATTTTTAGAAAAGTTTCAATCACTTTTACCTGGTCTTTTTGTTATTTACAGCTGAAGATATCCCGGTGAGTCAAAACCATCAACTTGCAGCCTAAAGAATCAATGGTGGTATTAAAAGTCAGATAGCAGGAGCCAGAGCTTTAAGCAGCACTTTTGAATATTTGCAAGACCTTTTCTCCTATCCCCTGAAGATCACATAATAGAAAAATAGCAAGTTGTCCGGACTTATATTATAAGCATATAGAAATAAAATAGGAAATAGAAATTGGGTACAGCTCTTCAAACTTTGCTGTTTCAAAATTGTCATGTTGACAATATGTAACAAATTCCAGTGAAGATCTTGGCATCACAAACTTGGGACTCAGAATCAGCTGACTCTTAAGCTGGGCTTGCTCGCTGTTCAAGTACTTGTGAGTGTGTGTACGGACAGAGCTTATGTGTAAAAGAATAATATAACACTCTAGCGAAACATTCAGATAGTGCATCTTTGACCATGCAAGAGGCATGAGCTGTCAAGTTCCAAATTGAAAGGAAGCTATTTCACTTGGTGTAGAGAATATTTAAATGTCTAACAGTTTCTAATACTGAACTATATTCTATGCAGAAAATTAAAACACCTTTGAATCTAGAGTCAATTGATTGTTCAAGACTACTAGGAAGATAAAAAGCATTGTATTGAAATTATACCAAAATTGAAGCTTTATTTTCTACTGAATTTTTTTTCCCCTTTGGAACCTGACTTACAAACCACCGTGGTCACTAGGCAGATCTGGTTAAGTGCAAAATTGGGCTTTGTGGGCTAAAAAGTCCTCTGTCACTTTTTGACTTCATCTTTGACTTTGGCTAATGCTGTTCCCACGGCCCCCAAACCATTAACTCCCCTGAGCTCAGGATCATTGCAGCTATAAATCCACGCTATTTCTAAAGTGCAGCTGTGTGTTGTGAAAAATGATTTTCTCATTGTCATTAACAGAACAAATGCCACAGGATTTTGTTTTTTTCCTAGAAGTCGACTACTGAAGAAAAGCATTAACCCCCCAGTTGATATAAAGTCTGTCATCGCGTAGAATGGTCTCTCTCATCTGTGTGCATTAACCGAGCATAATTTTCAAATGCAAAACTTCCAAGAGGAGCATAATTTTAAAAACGGCAAGATTATAATTATGTGCAGCATAAAGGATAAATTTGTGGCTTATAAATCATGGATATTAATATTCAGCAGGAGCCTGATTCGCAGTAAAACTTGAAATAACTACATTGTTAAAAATAATTGAATTTGGGGTTTAGAAGACATTTTCAGCAGTTAAGGATTATTTTTGTGGGGAGGGCTTTTGGCCGTCTCGGGTTTAAATTTGCATTTAGGTGGGCTTATTTTCATTGCTCTTTGAAGCGGTGACATGCAATTAAATTAGTTTAGGCTTGTTTTCCTCATTGCTACTACCCGCCCCTCCCCCACCTGACCTATCAGAAAAATCTTGGTTATTTAGCTTTTTGTAAATCTCTGAATCTCTCCTCCCCCCGTTTCTATTGCCACTTGCTTGGCTAATGCCACCTTTGCTTTTCCTGAATTTCTGTAGTGACCTCTAAGGTATCCTCTCCCTCCTGTCTTGTGCCCTGTCCAGAGAGAGATCCAGTTAATAGGAGACTCTCACGTTGCTCCTTTGCTTAGAACTCCCCTGTGCCACCTTAGCGTCTACAGGCCTGGACTCTGCTGTGTCTGGGGGCCTTGGCTGCCCTGGGGTGGGATGAAGGGGCCTAGATGTGTTTTACCCTCGAGCAACGCTGAGTTTTTTCCGTGGGCCTTGGTTGTTGCTGATTTTCAAAATGACGCTGCTTTCAAACAGATGTATTTTTAAAAATCAGAAATGGTTTAATTTTGGGATCCTGAAGTGTGGGTGGCTTGGAGGTTAAGAACTTCTCTGGCTGATATTTTTGGGGGTGTGGGCTCTTCATAGTCCCTCGATATTTTTGTGGTGAGAAGTACAGAGTGGCAGAAAAAGAGACTCTTGGGTGGACCTGAATTCAAATCCCAACCTACTGCTCTCTTTTTTTTGAGACAGAGTCTCACTCTGTTGCCCAGGCTAGAGTGTCATGGTGGCAGCCTCGCTCACAGCAACCTCCAACTCCTGGGCTCAAGCGATCCTCCTGCCTCAGCCTCCCGAGTGGCTGGGACTACAGGCATGTGCCACCACGCCCGGCTAATTTTTTCTATATATTTTTAGTTGGCCAATAATTTCTTTCTATTTTTAGTAGAGACGGGGTCTCGCTCTTGCTCAGGCTGGTTTCGAACTCCTGACCTCGAGTGATCCTCCCACCTTGGCCTCCCAGAGTGCTGGGGTGACAGGTATGAGCCACCGCGACCGGCCCCTCCTGCTCTCTTACGAAGTAATTTTATGCTTGTCATTTAACCTGGGCGAACCTCGGTCCCTATGCGTAGGCTGGACTGCGGGGAGGACTGGCGTGGTGTAGACATTTTTCGTAAATGACGGTGGTGCTGTTCTTTGAGCTTTTTAGTGGCCCTGGGGGGACCTCAGAGGGTTTCAAGGACATGACGGGACAGGAGATCCGTAAGGAGCGTTTTTCCTTGGAGTAAAGCTTGGCACGTTTACTATCCCCAGATAAACGCGTAGAGCAGGGGTCGAAGGGATCTGAAGGCTCCGGAGTAGCTCCTGCAGATCCACACAAGCCAGCAAAGACTCTTTCTGTTATGTAGAACCCAGGTGGTCTGCGGGTAGAGGCTGCAGATCTCAGAAGGGCAGTTTATTATGAGTGATGGTTCGAGAAAGAGGAAAAAACTCAGCCAGCGGTAGCCTTTCCTTTTTGTGTAGCTCGGTGTCCATGAAAGATCACAGTAAAGGTATGTGTAATTTTCGCTGAAAGTCACTGTTTGACAACATGGTTCACCCCGCAAAATTCGGAACCCAAACCTGTGGTCACTTTCCTGGCTTCATCTGGGAGCACCCAACGGGAGGGAGGTGCTCTCTAACCAGAATAATTAGATATACACGGAGGAGCATTCCAGATGTGATAAAGTTATTTCAAAATGGAAAAATACCACCAGTGTCAGCTTAAAACTCAAATGCCTGCGCAGGAGCCATGAAAAAATAAACATTACAGCAATAGAAAGAAGCTAACCAGGGTTTCTAGGAGCTAAGATAGAACATGCTAAGTATAAATTGAAGTGACTCTATTTTTACAGCTGCTGTGACTAAGGCGTGTTGCTTATATTGAAAAATAAAAACAATATTCACACTACTATGACAACTGATTCTATGTGAAAGCCTTATTAAGATTTCAGAAGGGCAGAAGATTAAGTTACTAGGATTAAAATTATTTTCTTCTGAATAAGAATCACAGGTATTTAAAATCTGAACTACCCTGATCTGATGTATCTGACCAGATGCTCTCCAACTTTTTTATTTTTATTTTTTTATACGAAACCATCTGCTGTGAGTGGAGGTGCCTATTAACTTTTCCAGCAGAAAAAGAAATTAGCATCTGAAGACACAAAGCCAGTGCATTGTGGAAGAACACAGTTAGGAAGACAGAATTAAAAAATCCTCTGACACCCCAAGGACCAGCTTAAAAGTGTTCTAATTAGAGAAATTCTGTTTGCATCTATTTTCGGTTATTTCTGTTAAGGTTATTTCAGAAGTATGTTTTAATAGGTTCTGTATTATGTTGCACTTAATGAGAATGAGCTCTGGATCACAACTCAACTGTTCATGAAGCTAACCCCCTTCGCTTCCCACCTTGGCAAAGTCTTGATGACCGGTCCGGGGTATCACAACAGGCTGCCTGGAAACCACTGTGCACTTAGAAATGAAACATCAGTGTGAAAAGGGTAGGTAAAATTATTTATGGATAACCAAGTAGTTTCTTTGCAACCATTAAACTGAAATTAGGAGAGCATGTGGTAGTCTATCTCTACTATCTGCGTATTTCTGAAGAACTCTGGGTCACACAGCATCTCATACTAGGGAAAAGATGAAAGGGTGAGGTCAGCGGATTAGGGATAAATTTCTAAAAATGAAAATGTTGGCAATGCTCTAATTCAAATGTTTGTGGTTGTTTGAACAGCATAGCTTTTTTTCTGAGGCAAACGGAATTAAAACCATAGGCAGCATCTTTTTTCCTCTACGTTGTATTAAATGTGTTTTTGAATCTTTAGCTTAAAAAGTTATAAAACTAGAATTTTTCTGACTTTTATCTATAATAGAATGTTAACCATGAGGAGTATTTTAATATACACCATATCATAGAAACTCTCCTTTATTGGCGAAAATATGGCTGATTTGGGAGCTGACTTTGCATTAAGAAAAAATGTGTGATTAATTATGGCGTAAGTTGGTGCGTAACCTACTGAAACATCATTTTCAAAGACTTTAACAGGACCTGTTTATATACTGGCAGTCATTATTTAATTCAGTATAATGTACCAGTGAGTAGTACCTTACGCTCTGGAGCCGTAGGATCTAAGTTCAGATCTTGCTTCTTATCGTAAGTAGCTGTTAGACATTGGGCAAGGCAGATTCTTTTTTTTTTTTTTTTTTTTTTTTTTGAGACAGAGTCTCACTCTGTTGCCCGGGCTAGAGTGCCGTGGGGTCAGCCTCGTTCACAGCAACCTCCAACTCCTGGGCTCAAGCCATCCTCCTGCCTCAGCCTCCCGAGTAGCTGGGACTACAGGCATGCGCCACCATGCCCGGCTAATTTTTTCTATATATATTTTTAGTTGGCCAATTAATTTCTTTCAATTTTTAGTAGAGATGAGGTCTCGATCTTTCCCAGGCTGCTTTCGAACTCCTTGAGCGAACCTTGAGTGATCCACCCGCCTCGGCCTCCCAGAGTGCTAGGATTACAGGCATGAGCCACCATGCCCAGCTGCAAGGCAAATTCTTATGCCTTGATTTCCTCATCTGTAAAATGGGGGTAATAATCGTACTTAACTCATCGGGGGAGTGGTAGGGAATCAATTGCATTAATATGTAGTGTTTGGTACAGAATAAGCACTCAATACATTATTTATTCATAACCTCCTTGGCATTAATAAATGGACTTGAAAGAAATAAGACTAAATTGAAAACATTCCATAACCTAGATTATTCATTAATTCTTTTTGAAGATATCATTTATTACTTAAATGTTAATGTCTGAGCCTTACTCACCAATTAATGTGAAATTATAGGCTTAAGCTCAAGCAATAAATAATAGTTACTATTAATTTTCTTCATATTTTTAAATTAAAAAGTTTGTGAACAGATATTATTTCCTGAAATCTTCCTAAAGCTTTTTTGTTTTTTTGAGACAGAGTCTCACTCTGTTGCCCGGGCTAGAGTGCCGTGGCGTCAGCCTCGCTCACAGCAACCTCCAACTCCTGGGCTCAAGTGATCCTCCTGCCTCAGCCTCCCAAGTAGCTGAGAGTACAGGCATGCGCCACCACGCCAGGCTAATTTTTTCTATGTATTTCTAGTTGGCAAATTAATTTCTTTCTATTTTTAGTAGAGATGGGGTCTCGCTCTTGCTCAGGCTGGTCTCGAACTCCTGACCTTGAGGGATCCTCCCGCCTCGGCCTCCCAGAGTGCTGGGATTACAGGCGTGAGCCACCACACCTGGCCCCTAAAGCTTTTTGAATAACACATTGACACTATCTTCAGGTAACATTGCAGAATAAGACAGGGCCTTACATTTATTTTTCCTCAAGAAGACACCCTAGGGCTTATTTTCAGGGGATGTGTCATTTTTTTTTAAGTACGGTACAATCATCTCCATTGATTCAAATACGGTGAAGTCGTCTTCTTCTGGAACATCATCCTCACTCTCCAAACCCCGAATCCCATCCTGAGTGTCTTGCGACTCTATTTCCTTTAGAACCATCGGCCCCGATCTCTCCTGTCGAGCCACAGAGCTCTCACGGGGCAGATGAGAAGGGCTGCTCGTGTTCTTGACCGCTCTGCGACGACACGCATGGATTGTGCAGATGCGCTGCGTAGCCACGCCCGTCACTAGGGCTTATTTTCGGGGTAGGGCTTCTATTGTGCAAATGCTTAGACATCCTGCTGGGGCTTATTTTATGGGTAGGTCTTATTTTCGGGGAAACACCGTAGGAGCTCCATGAAGACGTGGGCTTTGTTTGGTGACCAGCATGTTCTCTGAGCGAAGAGTCGAGTCGGGGGCACGGTAATGCCTACAGTTAATGTTACTGAGTGAATGTCGTCTTGGAAAAGCCTGATTGGAACCCAAACACATCTCTAGCCGTAGGAGCCGCAGGCAGTGCTGGCAGGTCGAGTAGGACGTTGCCGGCGCTTTGGGGACCGTGCCCTTCCTCTGAGGGTGGACGGGCAGCGTGGGTGACGGCAGAGCCCTGAGCGTCTGCTCCTGGCGTGAGCTGTTGAACTTCCTGCAACTTGCTCTCTCTTCAGTCCAGCGTCTACGGGTCCTCACGGTCCCCTCACTGCTTTGGTTCGTATGTAAGGGCTCCCCTTGCGTGGCCAGCCCAGTCTCAGCTCTCGGGAGGACGGGGAGGCCTGGGGTGACGGAGGAAAGGACAGATGGCCTTGGTGTGTGGGCGCGTTTGTACGTGGGGATGACGTCTGTTTGTACCTGCTCGTACCTCTCACGCGGGGACGCAAGACGTGCAGTGGGTGGTGGGAACAGTGGCAAGGGCAGCGACTGGATTTGGAACCCTGCTGTGACGGGCCCTTCCAGACAGAAATCACGCTGTGACGGGAGGCGTGTGGGAGCGGGTGACGCCAGCTCCAGGCATAAATCCCATCCCACTGCCTGCTCCAGCGCCCTCCGCTGATGGAGTCCTTTCTCGTCAACCAGTTAGAAGACAGGGATGAAGGGCTACCTGGGGTAGGAAGCAAATAAAAAATGTGTTTATTGGCCGGACACGGTGGCTCAGGCCTGTCATCCCAGCACTCTGGGAGGCCGAGGCGGGAGGATTGCTCAAGGTCAGGAGTTTGAGACCAGCCTGAGCAAGAGCGAGACCCCGTCTCTACTAAAAATAGAAAGAAGTTAATTGGACAGCTAAAAATATATACAAAAAATTAGCCGGGCGTGGCGGCGCATGCCTGTAGTCCCAGCTACTCCATAAGTTATGTAGCTGATACCGGCTCCTGGGGTTTCTACGTGTGTCTGGGTATATATGCATCTGTGCACATATACATAGATGTGTGTATATACGTGATTATAAATTTGATGCTCACACCCTCTTTTGAGGTATGAAACGTCGTCATCCCTACTGTACAATGAAGGACGATGAGGCCAAGACAGTTTCCTGGGGATCACACGTGTGGTGAAGGGGCGAGATGGAGACGTGGCCTCCAAGCCCACTGTCGTCTCACCTCACGCCAGCGCTGGTCTGAAGGAGGAGTGTGGGGGAAGGGAAAAGAATCTGGTGCTGAGTCTTTGTTTTGAGGGTCGGGGAGGGACTGTAAGTGCTTCCAAGGGCCTCACCCTGGCTCCTGGCAGCCGTTCCACATGTAGAGACATCCCTCCACTGTTAAAGGTGGCTAACTTGTCTTTTATAAAAGATAGTTTGGGGCCGGGCGTGGTGGCTCACGCACTCTGGGAGGCCGAGACGGGTGGATTGCTGAAGGTCAGGAGTTAAAAACCAGCCTGAGCGAGACCCCGTCTCTACTAAAAGTAGAAAGAAATTAATTGGCCAATTAAAAATATATAGAAAAAATTAGCCGGGCATGGTGGCACATGCCTGTAGTCTCAGCTACTCGGGAGGCTGAGGCAGGAGGATCGCTTGAGCCCAGGAGTTGGAGGTTGCTGTGAGCGAGGCTGACGCCACGGCACTCTAGCCTGGGCAACAGAGTGAGACTCTGTCTCAAGGAAAAAAAAAAGATAGTTTGGTATAAGACTGATTTATAGACAGCCTTCCTCTACAGATGTGGGAGCTGACCCAATAACTGTGATTTTATTTTCTTTATAAAAGCAGAAGCTGAGAAACATTTGTAAAAGCACATGTTTTAGTTCAGGCTGTGAATTGTAGGCAAGTCTGGGATTAGAACTGCCTCGTGCTTTCTTTTGCCTCGATGTTTCGTTCATGTTTTTCCATATTTTTTCACGTACAGGCATAAGACAGCACAGTGATTTTGGAACTGTTCCGATGATGAGCAGTATAGGAGGAGAAAATACAGTTACCTGGTCTTCCTGTGTCCACATCACTAAAAACTCAAATTTTGTTTGGTTCCCTTTCCCCCCATTTCCCCTACTTTTTCAAAGTGAGAGTATATTTTCTAACTTTTTTTTTCATCCAAAGTGTTTGTTAGTGAATTTTTTTTGTTGTTACCTAAGGTAGAAAATTGAAAGTTTCTATCTAGAGAAAATTTTCAAAGAGTTGAGAATTTTGGGAACTGATATTCTTGGACAATATTATGACCCAAGTTCTACTAACATTTTATATTTGCATAGTGTTTTCAGTCTATAATATGCTTTCGTATTTGTTTTTTTTTT
>VBSM01000142.1:14912532-14925474 GCA_008086735.1 Cheirogaleus medius | reverse complement strand
AAAAAAAAAAATCTAGTGAAAAGCCATCTATCTGATCCACCCTTCATAACAGATGTTGTCTGAAGGAGACGGCATGCTTCAGGGTGGTGACTCCGGCCATGTCAGTAGGGAATGTCATTTTCTGTGCGTTCAGGATAAGGCTAATGGAAGATGAAGTTCATGGCCTTGTGCTAGGCACAAAGAGAGGTAACACACAGCTTCTCAGAATGTGCTATTACCTGTCTTCAGGTGGAAGAGGAAGACATTGCCTTAGAAATACATGTTCCTCTGGGTATAATGCAGATTTAAAACAGCAAAGAGCGTTCGGTTGCAATTCTCTCGTAATAGGGAGGGCTGAAGATCAGAGAAGCCGATGGGGAGATGCTTTCCTCGGCTCCCTAGAGCTGTGGATTTCTAAAGCCTTCATCTCTCTTACCTTTCGGTTATAACCAGCGAGTGCTGAGGCCTAACCCAGCTGACCAGAGTCTTCAAGAATTCTTACTCTTTGTTGGGAAGGTGTATTAATCTTTAAGGTGGTGAATGCCTTTGCTTTTTTTTTTTTTTCTTTTTTGCAACGATCGTCTTGGTCTATAGATGGAAGGAATCATACTTGGTCAGCTGCTGTTCTGAAAACGACTGACTCTAAGAGACAGCTCCGATGCTCAGTCAGCATTTGCCTTGTTCTGTCTGTTCGGTTATTATGCCGTATTTCAGAGAAGTGAATGTCAGTGTTGCCGTTAGGAAAGGTTGAAGTCTGGGTGCAATTGAGAGCTGGTGTCTTTCCTTGGGGGTTCAGCTGTGTCGGGGCACCATCCCCGTGTGGCCTCTACAGAGGCCGGGGCCTCCAAAGGGACTTGTCCTGCCCTGTTCGCAGGGAAAATCGAGGCGCAGACGGGAGACAGGCTTAAGTGCAGACCACTTGGAGGTCAGGTTGAGTTTCTCACAGCATGCCTTTGATTGGGTCTCTGGGATGCTCCCCCCAGGCTCTCGAGGAGGCGGAAATACTTGCCCATTTAAAATTGGTGCAAGCTTTAATTCAGATCCAATTGTTGTTTCAAGTTGTGTCCGTGTATTTTCTCCCCGAGGAGAGGCAAGCATTTTGAATTCAAGAAAAGACCCTTTTCTTGGACTTTTTTTTGCTGTCAAACCACGGTGGCAATCCAGGCGAGCGATCGTGAAAGCCCAGGTTCACGCCAGGTCATCGAGGATGGAGAGGAAGGGGGAGCTTCGTGCTATATTTAGGCAGCAAAGTGAGTAGCACGGGAGGGCCGATGGAACAGGACTGCGGGCAATGAGCCCAACTTCCCAGGGAAATGCTCATCGATGTAGAGTAATATCATATACAATGCACTGCCGCTGGAAGCCACTGAAAGTCCCTCATGTCGTGTAGACTCGTTTTTGTTTTTTTTTGTGTGTGTGTATTTTTGCATGTTTTGCCTTTATCATAGATATTTGCTGATTGATTGAGAATGGCCCAGAGCCAGTAACTCACGGGTCATGACAGATCCAGGTTTGGAGAATTTGCCACCTCATTCCACAGACGCTTGACTCCCTACTCCCTGCGTGCCGAAGAACCCGCGAGAATAAATAATTTCCTCCTCTGGTTGGATCTAAATCTGGCTCTCAGCGGCAGTGCATTGTATATGATATTACTCTACATCGATGAGCATTTCCCTGGGAAGTTGGGCTCATTGCCCGCAGTCCTGTTCCATCGGCCCTCCCGTGCTACTCACTTTGCTGCCTAAATATAGCACGAAGCTCCCCCTTCCTCTCCATCCTCGATGACCTGGCGTGAACCTGGGCTTTCACGATCGCTTGCCTGGATTGCCACCGTGGTTTGCCAGCTCTCCTTATTTCCGTCTGTGTTCCTGCCTTACCCCATACCTGCCTTCTAGGCTCTTCCACACCGACGGTGCCGTGACCTTTCTAACCTGAAGACTGGTCATACCCCGGAGGGTTTTGTTCATGGCATGCAAGACTTTCTGGTAGCCGTCCGGGCTCTATTGCCGCCACCCCGCTCTGTTCCTGGAATGCCCAGTGTCAGTGTCTACGGGACTGAGCTCTGTGAGGACAGGGTCTATGTAGGCATGCACCTCCGCGCATCTCTGGGATCCAGAAGGGGGCCCAGAATGTAATGGCGTCCTGCAAGCTTCTGTGGAATTGAACCAGATACACCCTCTGAAGCCAACGAGATTTCCGTTTATTAGCAGACCAGATTCCATCACCTTCTGTCTAAGCTCTTAAATTCTTATTTGATGGATTCAGCATTGTTTGTCACAGCGCTTTACGAAATGGAAAAACAGATGGCTATTTCCCCTCACTCCACAAAACCTCCGGAAATATATTTAGAACATTTAGCGCTCAAAGAGTGTTAAAGGCTGTCTGTGTATTTCGTTGGTGGTCGTCCTCCTTATCTGATAGGAGGAGGTGGTATTAATTTCTAAGATAATAGAAAAGGGAAGTAAAGCCATCCAAGAGACTGTTCCGCACTGTGTTCTTCAAAGTATCTTTTGCCTTTGGGCAGAACATGAACTAGTTTAGCAGATTTTTCAATGCTTCTTGAATCTGCATTATGTTTTCGTAACTCTTCCCTTTTCATATTCTGTGAATCTTTTTGTACTCTTTGTAACTGCGGTCCCCAACCGTTGGGCCACGGCCTGGTAGGAACTGGGACGCACAGGAGGTGAGCAGCGGCGTGCAAGCGAGTGAAGCTTCACCTGCGTTTACAGCCGCTCTCGTCACGCCCATCACCGCATAAGCTGCGCCTCCCGTCCGATCAGGCGGCATTTGATTCTCACAGGAGCGAGAACCCTACTGTGAACTGCGCATGGGAGGGATGTAGGTGGTGCTCCTTATGAGAATGCAATGCCTGAAGGTCTGAGGTGGAGCCGGGGCGGTAATGCCAGGGCTGGGGAGCGGAGTGGCTGCAAATTGTCTTTAGCAGAGAGGTTTGACGGGGCAGTAAGTGTGATGTGCCTGAATCATCCCGAAACCATCCTCCGTGCCTCTGGGCCGGGGAAAAACTGTCTTCCATGAAACCAACCCCCCCAAAAGGTTGGGGACTGTTGCTTTATAACACTGATTTCAGCACTTACCCAGCGATGTTCAACCAAAGTTTATGGACCCAGCGGTATTTTAACACCTTAAGGACCGCTCACGAGTTTTCTTGTTTTTCACTATAGTTATGATGATTTAAATAACGTGCAGTTTGCCCAAAAACGTGCGGTCCCTGGCGTATGTCTTAGAGATTTCTATGCGGTACGAAAGGTGTTAAGATATCTCTTGCCCAACTGTATCAGACACTTTGCAGATTTCTCAAAGAGTCTGTGTTCAGTAGAAATTTTTTATGTCCTAACAAAATTGAGATTGCAGATTATTTGCTATGATTTGTTGTCTTCATTGCCGCTTGTAATTTATGGATTTTTTTTCTTTTTCCTATTTCGTGAGGCTAAGACACTGCATACGTATGCCGCCAATATATGGGGATGTTCTTTATATTCAGAAATGACCCCACTCAGCACCAGGGTCAGTATCTTGAGTTGTGTTTCATGGAAACACATAGATGATACGTCACTCACAATCTTTGCTGATTTCCTCATTCTCTTGGAGCTGATGGTGTACACGCTGGAGGTAACTGTACCATCTCTGTATAAAGAAGAGGAAATTGAGGCTTAATGGGTTTAAGTAACTTGCTCAAGATAACCCTGGTCTATTGTCTAAAACCCATTTAAAACATTTTTTTTATCATGAGATTTTATAAAAGCTCTCAAAAGGAAAAGTAACATTGTAAGTAACTATTGTGTACGTAGCCATCACTCGGCTTTTAAAGCTATCAACATTTGCCTGTTTAAGGCCTCGTCTCTGGTTACTGCACTTGCTTTACCCCTAACGGGTTTTAAAGAGATTCAGTTTGACATTTAGAAGATCAGAAAGTATTAAATTTCTTTTGTAGGCTCATTTTAATTGCATTCATGTAACCATTTAAAATCATTCTTATTGTTATTATTTTAAAAACAGACAAAACTAAGAAAATCCTTTTTTAATCCCCGGAGGGAAAAAATGCGAAAATAAGCAAACTGGAAGTCTGAACAGTTGGGTAATTAAAAGCAAACACACCAGAGTTGTCTGAGAGTTAGTATGCACCGTTCTATGTACTAAGAATGCGAATTTTATTTGGGAGATTAAATCGACCCAGTCCTTGACTGTCAGGTAGCAGCAGGTAAATGACATTGTCTCTGAGCTTTCTCCACTCTGTGGTTTGATGTGCTTTCTTCTGCCCTTTGCCCTGGCCCAGCACGGAATAGAGGTAGTGAGGCAGCCAGAGTGACTTCCTGTGCAGAGTCCCTTTAATGATTTGCATTATTGCATTATTTAATGATTTGCATTATTTTGGGGTGAGGCATTGGAGTGTTTTTGATGTTCATACCACTTCTGTGTTATCCTCACGCAGATGATACGGCATTGATTCAGGTAGCTGCCTTAAAGCTCTACAGTTTTTAAGGCCATGGCTTGTTCCTCTTTGCATCCCTAGCACCTAGGACAGAGCCTGACTTCCGGTAGGTTCTCGGCGGATGTGCATCGGCTGGGGTAGAACACCCTGAGATGATGTGTTGTTGGTCAAGAACCTGCATGCGGACTGCTTAATTGTTAAAAACTGGATTAGCATCATCTGAACAATAATTTTTTTTGGCATGTGTCTCATGTAACAAACGGATTATTGTTATTATTTTGAAGACAAATTAAAAAACGAGAAAATCAAACTGGTCTAATTTTGCTCCAAGCACATTTACAAGAATAAAGTAAATAGCATCAACTGGGCTGAAATGGGAAGGAAAGAGAACAAAATCTAAGGGAGGGAGCGATTTTAGGGAGAAAACAAAGTTATTTTTCAGGACTGTTATTTCTGTCATGACCTTTTCTTCCAGTTTAGTGACCATACATGCCGTCACTTGCTTTTCCTAATGCAGAAACGCACAGCACGCTAGGAGTTTATTTATAACCACCCGCGAAGAGGAAGCAGTAAAGAAGGAAGCTTAGTTACGCCTTTTAAACCCGGTGCTTCGTGTGGGCAGGATGCAATGTTATTCTACTTGTACTACGGTATCTTTTACATCTGAGAAAACATGCCTGGCTTACTTTCCCCGGCCTTCCTCTCTCTTTTTTCTCTGTTCAGGAAATCGATTTGGTTGAGTTTTTTGTGCAGGGCGAAACCCGTTTCCTCACGCAGAAGCTTGTGAGTGGCCATCAACGGGATGTCTGTCGGCTCGTTTTTCATCAGGGAGATACGTTTCTTTCCCGAAGCTGTAATCTAGGAGAGTTGCCAAGCAGCGAGAGCTTACAAAAAAAATACACGAAAACCCAGCAAACAACGTGATTCTTTCATGTGGCGGCCTCTCCCTTTGTGCTCATTAGGCTTGTCTCTGACTGACCAGTTCTAAAATAGAGTCCACGGGTTCCTTTGCCTTCGGCTGTCTCCTGGACTCTGAGTTGCAGCTTGATCCCAAATAATTGTCCACTGACAACATTCAAAGGGTGGAAATGCAGGCTCTCTTTTTGTACGTTGGGACTGAATTGGAAAACTACTGAAGTTCCTAAAAGATTTCTCACGTCCACTTTTAGGAGCTTAGCGCACGTAAAACATTTACAGAGCTTTCGTGTCCGTATCTGAACTTGTGTTTTCTTTGAACCCAACGTCCTAATCTTTTTTGATGTCACTGTCTGTCTCTTTGACAAGATCCACGGTGGGAACATGAAACCCAAACATGGTGATTTTTTTGCTCTCCGGATCTTCGGCAGGGCTAGCGTGGGACCAGCTAATTGTCCCAGTTTGGTTCCATCGGCTTGGTCTTATGAATTCGTGGCCAGAGCCGGGCCCCCCGACCAGAGGACACGGTGATGCCCAGCCAGTCGATGGGTGTTGTTTTTTTCTTGAATTTGGCTTGTGTGCAAGATTCCCTCAAGAAGCAGTTGTTTTTCCATGACCTAAATAAATAAGACCCTGTCCCCAGGTGACTTTGGCAGTCTAAAAATGACCTCTGTTTCATGGAGGCCTTCCAGACGACCGAATCAAATCGACTGCTTGTAAATGTCACACCGTCAGCGAAAAATGTCTGACAGTCACTTTTGGGACCCGGGACAAACATGGCTTCCTCCCAACTGCTTTCATCCGAGCAGCGCTGCGGAGACTCTCCATGGCGTCTGTTCCAGGGGGACGGCGTGGACGGCTGGGGTCGGCAGTGCTGTGTAGTGTCCTTCCTCGCGAACTGTCCCCTTCGAGGCCAGGGAACCCACACCCCGCCTCCCGTGACCTGTGAGTCCCACGGCCTCTTCCAGCTTGGCCCTTGCAGCGGCTCTCTCTGCTCTGTCTGCTCCGCGGAAGTTTCTTCTTTAACCACTTCAGCACGGCGCTCACCGGCCGCGAACCCTCGCCCACAGCTGGCACTCGCAGTCCGCACGGTCGTTTGTGCTGTGCATTGACGACAGATCCATTTTGCTCTTGTGTGACGAGGAAAGCTTCAAAGCTTGGAAAGCTTGTTTTACTTTACAGGTGGCTTTAGGAAAATAACTATGATAACTCCTGCTAAGGACGTGTTAAAAAGTCACAGATGCGTAGTCACTTATTAGCTGAACGTGCACACTGCAACTGCAGAGATAAAAGCTGTAAAAGTAAAAGCTTTTGGCTGTCGGCTACAGTCGACGCTCGGCTGTGCGCCTTCACATCACGGCTGTCGGCTACAGTCGCTGTGCGCGTCCGTCTGTGGCTGTCGGCTACAGTCGACGCTTGTACCAAGGTGGTTCAGCTCTTCTGCGTGACAAGAGTGATTGCCAGCTCTGGTGCCCAAGAGACACTGGATGAATTAAACTCCCACGACTGCATCGTAACCAACAAGCAAAACGTTTCTCTCTCACCTTGAAATTATGTCGTGTGCCACGTTGTTAGCCTGGCTGCGATAAAAATGCTCAAAGACAGACAGCACTTGGGTTCTTTAGATTTCAGTTCTCTGTAGCAAAACTAGATTTTCGTTTGCTTTATCGGACCTCGTCTAACCTCTTTTCCCCAAGTGGGCTGGACTTGGGTTCTCTTGTCCGTTTAGCTAAGCCACTGCGGCATCTACCTTCAGATCTTCGACTGGACAGTGGCCATTATGTTGGTCTCGCATGAAAGTTATGATCGTTGTGTTTGGCCCTGGGCCAGAAATAGCCACACACCCCACTGGGATCAATAACCTATTTTTTTTTTTTTGAGACAGAGTCTTGCTCTGTCGCCCGGGCTAGAGTGCCGTGGCGTCAGCCTCACTCACAGCAACCTCCAACTCCTGGGCTCAAGCGATCCTCCTGCCTCAGCCTCCCGAGTAGCTGGGACTACAGGCATGCGCCACCACGCCCGGCTAATTTTTTCTATATATATATTTTTAGTTGGCCAATTAGTTTCTTTCTATTTATAGTAGAGACGGGGTCTCGCTCTTGCTCAGGCTGGTCTCAAACTCCTGACCTCGAGCAATCCTCCCGTCTCGGCCTCCCAGAGTGCTAGCATGACAGGCGTGAGCCACCGCGCCCGGCCGATCGATAGCCATTGTCTGGGAAGGTCACTCACCTCGGTTGAGAGAGCATCGGGAACTCTTGCAGCCCTTCGCGATCACACGTCCAGCATGCAGGCAGCAATGCCGCATGTCACACGCATGTGATCCCGTGTGGGGGGCGCCACTGGTCAGAGTGTGCATGTCACAGACTCTCGGGGCGCCCAGTCCCTGCAGAAATAAAGTACGAAGCTCGGTGGATGATTTCTGCAGAGGAAAGCTATCAGATTGCAATATAAGCAAACTACCGTGTTTCCCCAAAAATAAGACAGGGTCTTGCATTTATTTGTCCTCAAGAAGACTCCCTATAGCTTATTTTCAGGGGATGTGTTATTTTTTTTTAAGGACGGTACAACCATCTACATTGATTCAAATAGAATGAAGTCGTCTTCTTCTGGAACATCATCCTCACTCTCCAAACCCCGAATCCCATCCTGAATGTCTTGCGACTCTGTTTCCTTTAGAACCATCGGCCCCGATCTCTCCTGTGGAGCCACAGAGCTCTCACGGGGCAGATGAGAAGGGCTGCTCGGGTTCTTGACCGCTCCGCGACGACACGCATGGGTTGTGCAGATGTGCTGCGTAGCCACGCCCGTCACTAGGGCTTATTTTCGGGGTAGGGCTTCTATTGCGCAAATGCTCAGACATCCTGCTGGGGCTTATTGTATGGGGAGGTCTTGTTTTCAGGGAAACACGGTAGCTCCTTGGGAGTGTCGTGGGAGGGAACCTGATGTGCTGGGAGTCAGAAGGACGGTGTGGAAGGCACAGAGTGGGCGGGGGTGACAGAGAGCTGGTGTGAGATCCAGTCTGTCTGGAGCAGGAAATGGGTGTTTCCTGCGAGCCGGGTTGCTTGACAATAACGCAAGACAGGGCTTTCGGGCTGCCGGGGGCTCTGTTCCGAAACGCCTCCCCATGACCGTGGGTGATGCTAGAGAAAACGGAAATTCTCGTTTGGGCCACGAGTTTTCATTGTGACGTGGTTCTGGACCACGTGGCCATGACTTTATAAGTTCGCCGTAGTGATTGCAAAAGTCTGGTATGATTTGCCTTTAAAAATAAGGCGTTTCCTATGTGCTATTACCTGCATTCCTGCTCATTTAGAGCGTTTCCCCCATGAGAGAGGAATGGTGTTCCAGGCATTATGCACAATCGCCAACCTATCTCATCTGTGCTACAGCTCAGAGTAGATATCTACTGCTGTTAATCAGTGAGGCAATTATCATTTATGGTCCTTGTGATTTGTGATTTTATAGTTTTCAATTTACTCGTGAATAAATTTTTAATAAGGAAGAAAGCGAGGATAGATGAAAAAAGCCTGAGTAATGTGTCTGTATCTCTACCGAACGTGGAAAAGAAGTTTGTTTTAAATGTTTCTCTCGGTGAGAATACAACAGTCCCATGGGGCACAAGCCGGAGGATGGCACGTGTCAACGCAGCCTGCAGACAGGTTTTGTTTGGCCCTTACAGTGTTTAAAAATATTTGAGTCCAGGCCGGGCGCGGTGGCTCATACCTGTCATCCTAGCACTCTGGGAGGCCGAGGCAGGAGGATTGCTCAAGGTCAGGAGTTCGAAACCAGCCTGAGCAAGAGCGAGACCCCGTCTCTACTATAAATAGAAAGAAATTAAGTGGACAACTAAAAATGCATAGAAAAAATTAGCCGGGCGTGGCGGCACATGCCTGTAGTCCCAGCTACTGGGGAGGCTGAGGCAGGAGGATCGCTTGGGCCCAGGAGTTTGAGGTTGCTGTGAGTGAGGCTGACGCCATGGCACTCTAGCCCAGGTGACAGAGCGAGACTCTGTCTCAAAAACAAAACAAAACAAAAAAAAAATTGAGTCTATTGCCAACATCAGTTAGAGGGATTTCATAGCAAAATCTGACTTTCTGTCTTCTCTTGAATATTTGCGATGTTTAGGATCCTCGGGCCCATGTTCCCATGGCAATAATCATCTGGATGTGTTTAATAATTTTGCTCTTTGGGCGTGGCATGTGCACTTCAGGTTGCTGTTGCTCCTACGATGCTATTTTCGTGGGCACTGGCTGCTTTGCTTGTCTGTGGAGGCATTGGAATTCACTATTCCTACCTAGATACATCACATAATCAGGGGCAGACACAGTGATAACATTTAAAAAGTTTATATAATAATAATCCCGGCAATATCAGTAATGTTAAACACCTGTACCTTCTGTGTTTTGTAATGTAAAAACAATAAAATAGAATATATCTTCTTTGATCGGAACATCTTATTTTCTTATTAAACCTCATTTTTGAAATCTTCCAATGGCTTATTTTCTTACGCAGATGCAAGCATAAGCCATTTTTAAAGACCTAAAACAAGAGGCTTTATAAGAAAAGGAAAGAAATATGATTGTTTTAATTAAAAGAAATAATCACATTATTTTCTTTTTGATGAGAATTTATCTTTTCCAGATCTCTGCTCTATAGGTTATATTACTAGGATGAGCTGGTTTACACTTAGAAACTCTGCTTCATTGTTTTACGCTGTGGTACATGGAGCGTATGTAGGCTCTGGGTTAAGACTGCTTGGGTTTGGATCCACTCTGCGACACACAGGCCGATTGACCTGGGCAGTCAGAGCTTCTCTGTGCCTCGATTTTCTCATCTGTGAAATGGGAATCATTCTTGCACCTGCACTGGAGGATTGTTTTGGTGATAAACGAATAATGTAGACAGGGATGTTGACTCAGAATAAGAATTCAATAAATGTTAGCTATTATTATTATTTCTGGATGAAGTTTCCAATGTTGTCTTATTTACTTTATTATAACTATTTTTTGTTGTTGTTGTTTTTAAAATCTCGGTGCAATATTGGGAGTATGCTGCGCATGTCTGTATCATCTGCCGGCAGCAAGGTTGCGAAATTCTGCCCTAGAAAGTGCTCTTCTACTAAACTCTAACTTCTAAAATTTTATCTAGTACCTTAGGCCTTCATCTGCAAAACAAGGAGACTTCCCTTTGCCATTCACCTTGTAGCATAGAGCAAGGTAGAGATTTTGTAGTGATAACTGAGGCTATTATTGATAGAGTGCTCCTACGAAGACCTAGGCTTTCATAAATAAGTTTGATGAAGATGAATTTCGTCATTCGTTTTCCGATTCCCAACTTCTTGCAATTTATCAAGCCTTGGTAATTGAATATAGAAAAGCATATGTATAAAGTTGTGGCCAAAAGTTATGCAAACTGCTAATTTATCGATATAGAGATACAGTTTGTCCTTGATGTGCGTCTTGTCTTGTAATTTTAACACTATTTTTCTCGATGTTGACTTTGACTTCTTGCTGGAAGGAGAAAAAACAGATTTCACTCCTATGCCTGAAAGGAATCCACAAGAAAAATGTCTTTTAATCAGCATACATGGGGGATACAGCACTAACTCGGGGAAGATGCTCTTCATCAACAGAAATTTATTATTATGCCCTTCTACCTTGTTGTTCATTCTCCCGGAAAAATTTGGTTTTAGATGCAAAGAGATAGAAATGGTACCACAAGAACCATTTCTCGGATTTGAAATCACTGTTTTCTTATACTGCAGAAATCCCACATTGCTGAGTAACTACCGTCCTTTCTGGGGAAACAGAAAGCAGTATTTCACTGCCGTGGGTGAAGATTGAGTGTGATGGGTTACATTCGAGGAAAATGCCCTTTTAAATGATTGCAAAAACACACCTCTATTGCGGCTGTAGGGTTTTCGGCGCGGGGAATCTTGTAAATTCTGTCTGGCTGCCGTTGCCGTCCTTGTTACATTTACTCCATCTCTGTCACTGCCTGTTAGGTGAATGTTTTGCTTTTATCTGATAACTTTGGAAACCCAAGTTATTTCTCCTGAGGCTACGAGGCAGAAGTCTCTCTCAGGAGCTGGTTCATTCTGAGGTATGAAGCTGTTTTTCCCGAAGAGGAGAAGTATGTTGTTAGACACGATTTAGTTCCCTCCTGTGGCGATATAAACAATCCTGAATTGGGGAAGACAACGAAATGGAATTGTCTAAGAAAGGAGAGTTTTCAGAGAGGGATTCCAATAGTTTTTATTGCTAGCTGCTAAGAAACCAGGTGTGGAATGAGTTCTTTTGTTCCTGTCCAGGACTAGACTTGCAGGGCTCAGAGACTCCAGTGTTTGGAGTTGTGTTAAATAAGAAGCGACTGGCAGATGCCCACAGTTGTCAGCACTGTATGCACTTGCTGGTCTCTAGAAAAACACCCAAACCTCCGATGACAACATGATAGTTAAGACGTTGCTCTTTTAGTAGAAGCTGTCGGAACTTCGCCAAACTCTTACAAGAAGTATTTTAGGGCCGGGTGCGGTGGCTCACGCCTGTCATCCTAGCACTCTGGGAGGCCGAGGCAGGCGGATCGTTTGAGGTCAGGAGTTCGAGACCAGCCTGAGCAAGAGTGAGACTCCATCTCTACTACAAATAGAAAGAAATTAATTGGCCAACTAACAATATATAGAAAAAATTAGCCAGGCATGGTGGCGCATGCTTGTAGTCCCAGCTACTTGGGAGGCTGAGGCAGGAGGATCGCTTGAGCCCAGGAGTTGGAGGTTGCTGTGAGCGAGGCTGATGCCACGGCACTCTAGCCCGGGCAACAGAGTGAGACTCCGTCTCAAAAAAAAAAAAAAAGAAGAAGTAGTATTTTATTCCACATTTTCCCATTCCACTTTTATTCACCTTTTTATTGGTAAATTTTATGTGCGTAGATCATAACTATATTCCTCCACTTCATTTATTTCTCATTCTTTGAAAATTTTGTCTTTTTCTTTCTATCGTTAGAAAAGTCCATATACTTATTCCTTGCTGTTAAAATAAAAACCCTATTTTAATTACATTTCAGGGTCAAAGATATTTACATATTCCCTGGACCAGTTAATTGAATTTACCTAATTATTTCCAAGAGTGGGTAATATTTACGATGGTTTTATTAGCAGAGATCATAACTTTAGGGACTTGTTTCTTTCTAAGTTATGGGCACTTTTTAAAAAGTTGCTTGGTTCTCAGAATGCAACCCCTGCCTCACCCAACAAAGGGAACAATATTTTAAATTATGGTGAATGAAGGTTAGGTTTCCATCCTAACCCACAAATCTTTGTAAGCCACACTGGGGCTGATCTATAGTGCCATGGTTTCTTGCTGCTGCTTTGGAAGAATTAGTCCCAAGTCACAAAGTGGCACATGACTCCCCCCATAGCTCCAATATTGAAAAAAATAATATTTTGTTTTCCCTTTGCACTTGGACTTTTAGAAGAGGTTTTTTTGTCCTCCCCCTTCAACTTAAGCCATGTAAGGAGTTCTCACTCGTTTTCCTCCTTCCGGCTCAGGATCGTGAAAGAGTTGTGCGTGGCCACACCTGACGCAGGTGGCCGCAGAAAGAGG
>VBSM01000142.1:14901068-14912432 GCA_008086735.1 Cheirogaleus medius | reverse complement strand
GCGATCCTCCTGCCTCGGCCTCCCAAAGTGCTAGGATTACAGGCATGAGCCACCCACGCCCGGCCGGGATATTTTTTTTAAAAAGAGATGTGTTTTTCAGTCCAGAACCACTCATCATGCTTTGGAGTAATAAAAAATTTGAATCAGTACAGGTTAAGGAATGGAAAACACATTTATGACCAATTAATAAAGTTATTCCTTTTAACATTTCATGAAATGTTAAGAAAAATGTAAGAAAAGATATAGGAAAGTTATGAGTTTATATGAGTTTATAAATTGCTGATGTAAATTTAGTGCTTAGGTAAAACACTAAAATTGTTCTAAAGGGAAAAAAATCTTATCTGAGAAAATGTCTTATATAAATGTAAGTCATTACTACATAACAGCTTTCCTACAGAAGGAATCTAAAGTCTAAAGGCAATTTAGAAAAACTCAGTTTTTGATATGAGTAAGTCGAGTGCTTTAATGGAGTTGTATTTAGACATGGGTACAACATAGTTAACACCTTTTTCCCTTTTAAAAAGCTTTATAATATTTTCCTCATTCCTTTCACTCTCTTTTTTATGTAGGTCTTTTAAAAAGTGACATCTTATTTTCTGGCTTTATCAACCTAAAATCAGTCTAAAGTCCTTTCTGAAAACTCCTATCTTCTGGAATCTATTCCTAACGTTTTTCTAAAGATCGGGCTGTGTTTAGCATTTGTTCTGTTATTCATTCATTCATTCATTCATTCAGGTTCAATGCTAGGCTGTGGGAATATAGTGATTAAAAATAGTCATGGTTTCTGCCCTTCTAGCCTTCAGTCAGATCACAAAAAGACTAATTCTAGTGTAATTCTCTTGATGCCTTAAAAATTTATGAGCATTAATTATAATGTGTTGGAATCTACTCCCCCCCACTCTCTTTTTTTGAAGACTAGTTAATGGCCAGGTGAAAATCAGAGCTTTCTGAGCTAAAGGTGTGATAAATCTGACCAAGTGACCTTTCTCTGACAATGCAAAAAAGTTTATAAAATACTTCCATTATTGTCTCTGGCATGTAGTAGAACACGTTTTTCTTTTTATAGCACTTTGCAATTCATAGTGTGTTCCAGACAATCTCATCAAATGGAAAGGTCTAATGATACCACTTATGGCTTTCTTCAGTGTCCAGCTCTTATATTTACGTTGGCTTGAGGACCTCCGAGCATCTTGCAAGTGGAACAATACAATTTCATGGCTAGCACATCAAACTGCTAACTTAGAAGACATGAGTTCTAATCCTGGCTTTACTAGTACCTGATTATATCACTTTACTGCCCAAGGCTTCTGTGTTCTCATCTGTGAAGTGCAGGGTTGGGGTAGAAAACATTCAAGGCTCTCTGTTAGGTGTTCTTGTTGTGTAACAGACCGCCCCAGAACATGAGGATCTGAGAACTCAGGAGGCATCTATGGGTCACCTGGGCCGTCCTGCTGGTGTGGACCAGGCTGGCCTGATCTCGACTGGGCTCGCTCCTTCTGTGGGCGCTTGGCTGGGGGCGGGCTGGCTCTTCTGGAATGAACAGCCTCACTTGCGTGTCTTCCACACGGGAGCGACCAGGTGAGAGCCTTGTGTATTTCTCGTTATCCAGCAGGTCCGTCTGGGCTTACTCTTATCAATAAAGCGTGAGTCCCGGAAGAGTGAGTGGACGGCTACAAGACCTCTCGAAGCCTGTCAGGTCTCACAATTTCTGTTGGTGGGAGCAAATCTCAAGGCTAGATTCCAAAGATGGGGAAGTAGACTCCAGCCTGTCGCTGAAACCACGTGAAAGCAGGGAAGGGCGGAAAATTACAGCCCGTTTGACGATTAATTTTCCCCTTTAAGCACTAACTCTTTCTTCTACCTGTGAGTGATCCAACTGGTTATTCGAATACCTGCGCTCTACTTCGGCACTGAAAGAAATACAAGAGAAAAAAACGACCCTTGACTGTAAGGCGCTTTTTTGTATTTTATAAAACCATTTTCACTTTCCAGAGAAACATAAAATAAAAGACACCCTTGAGGAGGTGGCCATGTGGTTAGAGCAAATAAGGCTCATATATTAAAAAACAGAAAACATTACAAGACCATCTTTTTAGCGACTTGTAGGAGCTACAGGGTACAGAAAATTAAGAGGTAAATACGGGCTGGATTTATCTACTTATTGTTATAGGTAGCATTAACTGGCACTTACTATGTGTTAAGCTTGGTTTCTAGTCCTTAGGTGTAATACCCTCTTGACAGAAACCACATGTGTTAGATACCGTTCTCCCATTTTGCAGATAAGAAAACTGAGGCGCAGATTGCTTAAGTAATTTACCCAATTTCACATAGCTAGGAAGTGACCCACCTGGACTTTGAACCCCGGGGAATCTGAGCTTACGCTGTTAACCACCACGCTATACTTAGATAAGCAAGTTGATAGACCAGGTGTTCTTTGTTGGTATGGGAACATCCACTGATGTGCAGATCTTGGTGGACATTTGATAGCTTTAAACTCTGTTCTTTTAGCTTATAAAATAAGGTTGTAATGGTGTACTTGGTGCTTTTGATGATGCTACATTGCATTTTTCTTACGTCGTTTTATGTTCTCGATTTATCAAGATTCCTTGAAGCAATTCTTTTAATTTTGGGAGGTCTTTGTTTTCTTATGTAGTCAATAAAGGGAATACCAGTTAAAAAAAAAATCAATGATAACTGTTGACATGTGCTATCTTCCCAAGCTGACTTTTTTTGGATCTTCAACTTATTTAGTAGGTATAGCGTTGGCACTTGCCCACACTAAGTGCTTGGTAAGTGGCTTCTTGCTGAGCAAATATGGAATCATACCGCACGTGGAGTTCATCTCCCTTGAACTCCCTTGAGAAGCACACCATACCCATCTTCTTGTCCTCTGCATTTGCCCTGCGGCTCTTACTCAGACAGAGAAAGTGCCTGAAGGTGTTTTTCCCCCTCAGCCACTCCTTAAAGAAGGCTGGATTTGCCAGAGAAGACAAAAAATGAATTTTTTTTAATATTATGGGGGTATAAATGTTTTGGCTACATAAATTGCTTTTGCACCGTTTTGAGTCGAGGTGTGCCCATCCCCCAGATAGCGTGCATTGTACCTGGTAGGTGTGGATTTGCCCATCCCTTCTCCCCTCCCCCCACCTGCTCGATTTCCAATGAGTGTTATTTCCCTATGTGCACACAGGTGTTGATGGATTATTTCCGACTTAACGGTGAGTACGTGTGGTGTTTGCTTTTCCATTCTTGTGATACTTCACTTAGAAGAATGGTTTCCAGTTCCATCTAGGTTAACGTAAGAGGTATTAAGGGAATGATTTTTACATAGTGTTTTTGCATTTTCCCCATGTAATGTTTACGCAGAATGTCTTGGCAAACTATAAACTTCGCCTAAAACTTGAAGTTCTCTTTTCCTTGCATAGGCACGGTCAGCCTGTGGGAAATGCCGTTTTGATTACTGTCAACCACGCATTTTTTCATTTTACCAGAGCACTGGATCCTTTGAGGATACACAGTATCAATTTTCTAGTGGGGATAATTTTAGTTTTCCTTGAAACATTGTGTCTGTTGTCCTACTTTCCTCTTCACCCGAGATACTTTTTCCTCCCGGAGGAGATGGTGGCGGAGCGGATTCTGAACGTTCCATCCATCCGTCGCGTGCCGAATGCCTCGGGCTCGGAGCCATCCCTCTGATGAGAGGCTCGGCAGGTGCTAGATTTCCTGGAGATGTTCTGCCTTGCCAGATTGCGTGAGGGTGCTTTGAGTGCGAGACGTCTGACAAGACGGAATAAAAGAAGGAAGTCCAACCAGCTCGACAAGGGGGATTTGTAAACTGACCACTCAGACGGTATCCACAGTTCTTTCTTATTTGTGGAAATAATCCTCTGAAGAAAACATTTGAATGCTAATACTTACGATTGCATTGAAAAATTGTGCTGTTAAGTAGCAAAGGGCATGATCTTCCCATTAAAAGAATTTCTTGCACTTCTAATATTTTGGCCAGCATCGCATCCTTTGCTAACAGCTAATAATAAGAATAGCGAATAATAGCCAATAAGAATAATTATTGCTGCCCTTTCGTTCTTGAGTACAATGGACTTGAGCCATTCAGAAGTGAGGTAAGCATAGTAATTTTTCCGATCATCGTTCATTCCTCCTATTTTCCCCAGCAGTGTCCCCGAGGTCCGGAAGTGAATTGGGAGCCTGGGATTTCAGTTTCCCGGACTGTGTTTGCTTTTCACTAACCACGTTACCTTTGGCAAATTGTTTAACTCGGTTCTCTCTCTCCGCAACAAAGCTACTGGTGGCTTTTGGAGTCTTTGGGCAGGTGCAGGGGACCCTGTCGTTAGTGCATTGTCACAGAGTTTGCATCGCGACTCTACCGCTTCCCAGTGTGACCCTTGTCAAGTCGCTTAATTCTCGGCTTTAGATGCCGTTTCTCAAATGTGGGGAGCAGCGTGCACCTCCCAGGGCTGTGGCAAGGATTGAATAAGGTCATGCATGGGCGTCACTAAGCACAATGTCTAGCACATACCGTGTTTTCCCAAAAATAAGACAGGGTCTCATATTTATTTTTCCTCAAGAAGACACCCTCAGGCTTATTTTCAGTTATTTTCAGTTATTTTTTTTAAGTAAGGTACAACCATCTACATTGATTCAAATAGAGTGAAGTCATCGTCTTCTGGAACATCATCCTCACTCTCCAAACCCCGAATCCCATCCTGAATGTCTTGCGACTCTATTTCCTTTAGAACCATCGGCCCCGATCTCTCCTGTGGAGCCACAGAGCTCTCACGGGGCAGATGAGAAGGGCTGCTCGTGTTCTTGACCGCTCCGCGACGACACGCATGGGTTGTGCAGATGCGCTGCGTAGCCACGCCCGTCACTAGGGCTTATTTTCGGGGTGGGGCTTCTATGGCGCACATGCTTAGACATCCTGCTAGGGCTTATTTTATGGGTAGGTCTTATTTTCGGGCAACACAGTAACTTGGGTCATGTTCCTTCCCTCCTTACCTGCTACTTGGCTTCCTGTTTTCTACCAAAGGAGGTCCAGCCTCATTGAGCCCAACCTTCCAGTTGGGTTTACACTTAACCCCTGCAAAATTCCCCATGCTTCCTCGGGCTGTTCGTTTTCTCATGTCATTTCCCGAGTCAAGGATAGCTTCCTTCCGTCTGTACGTTTTGAAATCTTACTTACCTTTCAGCCCGTCTTAAATGCCGCCTTCTCCAGCACCTAAGAGGGGCCTAGACTTGCTGACTTGTCGCGCGCCCCTCGCCAGCAAGGACCACGCAACACTTGGAGTTCTTCTGTTGTGCTTTATTGGGGTTCCCTCTTACTCTTACATTCTGCGGAAGACCCAGCGTGGCGGGGAGCAGGCACTAATATACCCTCACACAAACAGGAAGCAGCAGGGATAGGCCAGCCAAGGCAGCCAAGGACCGGATAGGGCCACGTACTGAGACACCCTCACGCCCCTCTGGCGCGCACGCGCACTCAGATGTTTACCACTAAGCTGCACCCGGAACTAGGCGCCATCTTGTAATGGCGGAACACCGCGCCCCACACTGACTCAGGTGCTGTCCAGCTCCCTCCGCCCTTCTCTGTCTACTTTTCCTCGTCCCCTGCTGCATTCCCGCCTCAGGGTCCTCCTCCGCGAGCTTGCACGAGGCCTTGCGCAGCCTGGCCCTTCTGGCCACCGCGTTCCTCTCCTGGCTTAGTGCACCCACAACAGGAAGAACCCTCTGTGTAGTCACTGGTTTTAATTAAATAGAAGAATCATCCAAGAAAAGTTACTCCACCTAACACATATTATTTTCCAAGGTAGGAAAAAATATACAAGTACGTTTTAGAAACATTTTCAGTAAGATCTGACATGAATACGGCGTTTGTGTTCGACCAAACACGGACTAATGGGTTCATCGGTTAATTGACTAATAAACACTTTTAAAAAAAATCCTAGCTATAACCGTTAATAGGAAAAAAATGTAAAACACCTTGGAAATTTATTTTTAGTTAGTTTATAATCTTAACAGATACGCTGAGTTTTGAGTACAAAAAATTAAAATACAATAGAGTGTCACAAACCAAAGAAGACGGATCGTTTTATTGTACTCCAACACTGAAGAACCAATTGTTAAAAAATGTTTTTGTTAGTAAAGGGATAAATTAAATTTTCTTTTTCTTTTTTATTTTTTTGAGACAGATTGTCACTCTGTTGCCCGGGCTAGAGTGCCGTGGTGTGAGCCTCGCTCACAGCAACCTCAAACTCCTGGGCTCAAGTGATCCTCCTGCCTCAGCCTCCCGAGTAGCTGGGACTACAGGCATGCGCCACCAAGCCCGGCTAATTTTTTCAAAAAATTTTTAGTTGGCCAATTAATTTCTTTCTATTTTTAGTAGAGACAGGGTCTCGCTGTTGCTCAGGCTGGTCTTGAACTCCTAAACTCAAACGATCCTCCCGCCTCGGCCTCCCAGAGTGCTAGGATGACAGGCTTGAGCCACCATGCCTGGCCAAATTTAATTTTCTTTCAGTCAGTTTTATTTTTTAACATTACTGTTAAGATACTACTAAACTTATTTAAATTTTAAAAGTCACCATTTTTTTAAATCTCCTCTGTCCATTAATTTTATTAGCCTGAAGAACATTAGTCTATTGAGATTCTTTTTTGTGAAGTCTTTGACCAAAGAGCTCTTTGAGGCCCCTTTATATTTTCAAACTGGACTTTTTCTCAAAGTGTCATTATTTTGGATTGAATTTAGAGGTGACCGCATGATAAAAATAATGCCCTCGTGGTTCTCTGTGTTGGCGGCTATATTTTATCCGTGACACCCAAGGATAAAGCAAGAGAAATGCATTGTGAGATGTTAATTTGGAAGACGGGCGCAAATCTTGGCCCAGAGCTCAGGTGTGCCGGAAACACTGACCAACGCTCTATGACTCTACTCAGCTTCTGACTTTGGGTCCCCACGCCTTCAGGCGGGCAGAACACTACGCCCTTCCTCTGACCGATCCTTTTGTCTTCCTGGGGTTTTGTCAGAATCCGAGGTCGCACACAGCGACGGGAATTCATGGAGGTGGCTTGTTTCTGCCTTGCATCCAAACCAGTGCCCAGAAGACCTCTTTGCCCTCCGGCCCCAGGTCCCCTGGGTTTGGGAGTCGTCTGCTTCTGCTCCTCCTCTGCCCTTGCAGCGGGGGAATTTGTCCCGGGACGGCTCTCCCTCCCCGGGGCTCGGTGGACGGCAAACCGTTCCTGTCTGGAGGAGTCTGTAACCTCCCCGAGGGGCTGTGGGGAAGCAGAGCCCAGAGTTTCTTTGCTTTCAGGACCCTCTCTCTTGCATTCCCCTCGCCCTTGGTAATTACGGGGAGCTCCCCAACCCCCACCCCGACCCCCAAGACTGTCCTGTCTTTGAAACACAAGAGGCATCTTGGAACTGAAACTGAAAAGCAAAATATCTTTTCCCGTTATTCCGTAAAGGTATTTTGACTTCAGGTGTGGACTTCACTACTGCTTGTTCCTACTGAACCCACAGCTCCACATAAGGTGCCTAAGGTCGGGATCGTGCTCACTGGTTAGGGATGAGAACAAACACATCCTACCGGGGGAACCACTGGGGTTTTTAAGACTCTTCTCATTTCTTACTGGGAAGCCATGGAAAAAGTGCCCCTCACATAAACTGCTGTTTTGGAGAGTCGTCACGGATACGAACCACAGGCTGGCTGACGTAATAAAGACCCTTTCTTTCTTTCTTTTCTTTCTTTCTTTCTTCCTTTTCTTTCTTTTCTTTCTTCTTTTTAACTTACCTGTATTTGTTACAAGTTTTAAGTGGCTTGTGACTTGGGCACTGCATTTCTATTCACAAGCCTCACTTTTCAAAACAGTTATAATTTTGCTCCTCTAAACAATACTTCTTCTTTGGAAAACGGGCCCTGTGTAGAGTTTCAAGTTGCTTTACTTTACACATACTTGTTTCTAGAGGACCAGTAAGTAGTACATGCAGAATAAAGAGCATTTCTATTTGCATGACACTGTTATCCTCAACATGCTTAACCGTTGTCACGGATGCTCACCGTCAGTCAGCACACGCGTGTAGTAGCTTCATGCAGGTCAGCCCGCTGGGCACCTCGTGACTGACCCTGTGTTTCTCGGCGTCTCCCGTGCTTCCGCTGAACACACGACTGCACCTGTGAGGTCGGAATAGCAGCTTCTTTTATTTTTAGGGCCCATCTCTGACGTTTGGCCTCTCTGAACGAGCCCGGGGTTTCGCAGGGGCTCTCTGTAAGTTAGATTTTGCGGTGTTTGCCGAGTCATCCTGGAAATGTGTTGGCTCGTGTTCCTGACCGCAAGAAATTACTGTCCACTTAGGTCACGTATGTGAACTAAAATGATTACCCTCCCCCCACCAGCTGATTGAATGGACCCACTTGTGGCCAAAGGAATATCCTAAAGCAAAATTGCCTGCCAGGAGGAGGGAGGTCAGACATGCCTCATCATGTCCCCCTCCCTTCTTGGGGACATCCTGTGTAACCCATTAACAGGCCTAAGGGGATGCAAGACACACCTGCAGGTCCTCAATTTATACAACAAATCTATGTCAGGTGGCTTGTCTCTGATAACAGCCCCTTATGTTGAAACATTCCAAGCCTTTAGACAAAGCTCCATGTCTTTAACCAATTACAAGCCAAAGAGTCTTTAAACTCACCTGTAACCTGTAAGCCCCCTGCTTCAAGATGGCCCACCTTTTGGGGCCAAACCAATGTACGCCTCCCACGTATTAATTGATGACTTTACCTGTAACCCTGGTCTCCCTGAAATGTATAAAAACCAAACTGTGACCCAGCCACAGAGAGTCCACTTGCCCAAGGCCTCTTGGGAGTGGCTCCGGGTCACGGTCCTCCAATGTGGCTCAGAATAAATCTCTTTAAGATTATTTTACAGAGTTTGGCTTTTTTCCGTTGACACGTAAAATACCTTGTCATTAATCTGGGGCCTGGCAAACATGCCTGTGTCCGTGAGCCTGCTCCGCCTTTGCTGCGGTTACGGAACCTGCCTAGCAGAGACGTGAGTATCGTCCCACCATACAAGGGGGTTGTGAGTCTGAGCGGGAGGTAACGCTTCCCACCAGCGAGGGCGGCAGGAGGCAAGCCTGTGCCCACCTCCCTCCACAAGATCCTTTGTTTGCCTGTAACCAGAAGTGGTTGTCTAGTTTGGATGTGACTGACACAGAAGGGAGGGAAAAGGTAGAAGGGATATATTCACTCGGCTGCCTCAAAAGTGCCGAGCATGCCCGTTGTCTAACAATCAAGATAAGCCAAGTCTCTGGCTGACTGCAACTCGTCGTCTTCGTGCATTAAAGTAGCCTGGAATATAATTTGTCTTGGGGATAAAATGACAGGATTATAAATCTTTAACCAGGTTCTTTTCCATCTGGTAAAGTGGAAAGCTGAATTAGGTCAGCAGTGTTGAGCAAGGAAACACAGCCTAAGTCTGGAGCCGTTTGCTTGAACTGGGAATACCTGTGTAGGGATTGTTGTGGGGATGGATGTTTTCATTTGGAAGCAAAACATAACACCCTAAGTGTAAATCACTGAATTTTCTCCCAGCGACGTCAGAGGAACGCAGCACATTCGTGCACAAGTATTATCGAGGCAGAAAGGCATTACCGTATCCCATAACGTGCCGTGAAGATTTTCATGATTGCATCTCAGCAGGCTTGGTTCTAGGCAGAAGGACAAAGTAGGTGAAATCAGCCTCTGCTTCTCCCTGCGCAAGCAGGCGTCTCCTCCCCGGTTGCCTTGGGGCTATTTATTCTTGCAGGGAGGGGAGCAAAGCTCCCTTTGTGCTCTTTGAGGACCGGTACTCCCGGATCCCATTAATTAATGCATTTTCTACTGGATTGGCTGTAATCTCCTGCTCTTGTCTGATTGCCTCTGTTGCTCTTTTCGAGGTTAGACTAGCACCGTGGAGAGACTGCTGGGGCGGCAGCGTCTCCCACCTGCGTGAGGAGGGACACACGCTGCCACCGAACGCGGTCCTGTCTGTGTCTGTCTGTGTCAGTTAAAGCTCCGCCAGGAAGCAGACGACACACCTAAGCTGGATGATTCGAGGACGGTTTAATAAAGGGACTCTCTTCGGAGGTGAGGACAGGGAGACCACAGGAATGGGGCAGTGCCCCAGGGACGGTTACAGCAGGGAGCCGATATCATCCCTGTGTCTGAAAAGGAAAGTACCTTTATGGGAACCGGGAACTCGTGGAGTGGGTCACTTATAGGAGCAGCTGTGGCCGCAGATGGCAGAGCTGGCCAGGTCTCTGTGCACGGCAGGGATGGAGGCAGGAATGAACAGCCTCGCCCGCACCCTCGCTCTGCCCCTCTGCCGGTCTTCCTCTTTGGCCAAGTCCTACTGGCAGCCTGCCGGTGAGGCCCGTGAAGGCCAGCCTGAGAGCAGGGATAAGTGGAAGAATCTAGCACGAGGGCTCTCAAGCATAGGATATGATTATACCCCTAAGAGGAGCTAGGTTGCTGTCTCTTGGTGAGTGTCATTTTGCAAATCAATAAGATTAAGATCTCAGCCCCTCAGACATCAGTGAATTGAATGTCAAATTCTGCGTGCATACGGGTGACTGTCAGGGGAATTTTTATTTGCCGACTCCAACCAAATGGAGGATAACACGTGTAGTTGTTTGCACCTAGTTCAGAAACGAAGTAATTTTTCTTTTTCTTTTCTCCCGATAATATATACGAGATATTATTATTTTAGGTATCAACAGCCATAAAAATTGGTCATTTAAGAAAAAGGACTGAAAACTCAGGAAGCCTAGAATGCCACAGGATCTTCGACTCAGAATAGAGCACTCTGTTTATTCCCCGACCTAGAGCAGGAGGAAGCCCTTTTCAAGTGCCGGCGGCCTCCCCGGCGAGAGAGGATGGGCAGTTCAGCCTGTTCCCTTTGCCGTCAGGTGTGATCGTTAGAGCTTCCTTATGCTGAGCAGAAATCAACTTACTTTCCTTTCGCCAGTTCTAATTTTTCCCTCGAGAGCTGCGTAGCTTAAATCCCAGCATCCTTCAAATGTGTGAAGACAGCCATTATTTCTCTCTGACACCTTCTCATTTCCAGGCTGAATACTCCAGGTTTCTGCAGCTTGTCCTCATACGATGCAGTCGAATTCAGCAAACATCCGTTGAGTCCCCAGCTCAAGGCAGGCTCTTGGCTCAGGTTCCAGGAGGGCACATCTGTGAAGACTGTGACGTAGTGGGGGACACGAATTTAAAGACTTACCTATCACAGTTCTGGATAGGATGAAATGTGGTGGGTAGAAGTTTAACTCACCTACTTCTGAGTCTTTTTTTTTTTTTTTTTTTTTTT
>VBSM01000142.1:14638021-14652043 GCA_008086735.1 Cheirogaleus medius | reverse complement strand
GCTCTGCGTGACGTTTGTGCTCTGTGTGACGCCGCGCCCTGCGTGACGTTTGTGTTCTGTGTGACGCCGCGCCCTGTGTGACGTTGTGCTCTGTGTGACGCCGCGCCCTGTGTGACGTTGTGCCCTGCGCGACGCCGCGCCCTGTGTGACGCCCTGCTCTGTTCCAGACGCAGCCGTCGCAGCAGCAGGCGCCAGCTCCCCGCCCGCGGTCCCAGCGGCAGGCCTCGCCCGCGTGTCTCGCCGCCCCCCGGGAGTTCCCGCCGGCCGTGGCTCCCTTCCCTGCCTCGCTCCCAGCTCAGGTCGGAGCCGAACCGGACTCCTCGTACGGAGCCGACAGGCAAGTATCCCCCGCGGGTGCGCTGGTCGGGTGGTGTCACCAGGCGGCTCTGGAGTCAACTCAGGGTCCGTCCGTCTGCAGAGCCGCTCTCTGTCCTGCATCCCCATCCTTCCGTTCCTGGCAGTCAGTTCTGCCAGCCGCTCCTTGCTGGCGAGGCTCAGCAACATCTAGCAGTATTCAGGGCTGAGGAAGCCATTGGTTTTGTATGTAAAGGCATTTTTTGCAATTTAAGTAAAAACGAAACCCTCACAATCTAAAGATGATATGATGCAGCAGGCTTACTGTCAGCATGATGAAGTAGTGTAGTGTGTTTGGCTATCCAGATGTACTGCCTAGTTCATGGATAATTCATACCAGAAGCATGACATTAATTAAAGAACTTTGATGCAAATGTTCTCAGACTTTGATATGAGATGGTAAGAACGTCAAGATCTTGTAATTAAGAATTGCTATGAATACCTCTTTTTTTTTTTGAGACAGAGTCTCATTCTGTTGTCCAGGCCAGAGTGCTGTGGCATCAGCCTCGCTCACAGCAACCTCCAACTCGTGGGCTCAAGCGATCCTCCTGCCTCAGCCTCCCGAGTAGCTGGGACTACAGGCATGCGCCACCACGCCCGGCTAATTTTCTATTTTTTGTAGAGACCGGATCTCACTATGTTGCCCAGGTCTGGTCTCAAACTCCTTGCCTCAAGCAATCCCGCCTCGGCCTCCCAGAGTGCCGGGATGACAGGCGTGAGCCACCATGCCCGGCCTGTGCAACTGTGAAAATTAAAAAAAAAATTTCGTTTATCATTCAAATCATCCTGTATACCCCAGGCTGGGAAATAAAGAGCCGGACATCCATGAAAGTGAGACGTGCCTTGCTCCAATCCCGTGCAGTTTCGTGTTTAGGGACGTGGTAGAAACAGTCAAACTGACGATAATGACAGACACGACGCCTGGTCTTAGCCAAAAGGCCGGGGAGCGGTGGCAGAGACGATGACACACCCGGCCGCCAAAGGTTAGGGGTGCAGACCTCCTGTGGGGCCTTGGCCGCAGCCACGCTTCCCGCCTCCCCGTGCTGCCGCGTGAGGGCTGCTCCCACACCCGCGTAACGTCAGGTGGCGTGTAGAGTGTGACGTCCTCCATGACAGTTTTTAAAGAGCTCTGTAAGCGAACGTTCCTGCCCACGATTAAGTCGGTATGAGAATTGGGGTTAGATGTCTCTCAGCGCAGAAGGGCTATTTGAGTAGAAGATAAGAAACCAAACAGTTCCTTAGTCAGAAGGAAAGAGTCACTATCTTAGTTAGAATGAATTTTTCCCTTTTCTTTTTCCCACGAGCCTTGTGCTGAAATTTATATCCTCCTCCTGTGTTAATTTATCTTTCGTGTGAATATCAAAGAGTCTTACTGTGCTGTGTTCCAATAACAGTTAAAATAAATGTCCTCTATGCACGTATTGTCTTGTTTCTTACGCTGTATGGTTGCCCTGTTGCGTTGTGATAGTTGTCTGTTGCTGCCTAACAAATTATCCCGAAACTTAGTGCTTTAAGACTAAAACAAACATTTATGACCGTGCGCACTTTCTTTGGATCGAGAACTCGGGGTGGCCGAGTCCGCAGTCCCGTGACTGCGTGGCTGGTGCTGGGGGATCCGTGTGCGAGGCGGTTCGCTCGAGTGGCCTTGGCAGGAGCCTCGTTCCCCCGGCCACATGGGTGTCTCCACAAGGCTGGGCGAGTTTCCTCTTGGGCGAGGCGGAGACTGCTTTGAACCCTTAAGGAGTCCTCGGCTCTGGTTTCTCCCCCAGTGGGCGGTCCCAGAGACAGCGAGGAGGACCCTGAGACGCCTTTTCATGACGCGGCCCCAGAGGTCTCCTGCTGGTACCTCTGTCGTATGTTGGAACCGAGCCACCAGGTGTGGCCGCGTTCCAGGCCCCCAGAGTAGGTTCCATCCTTAGAAGGGAGAGGTAGTGAATGTGTCTCAGCACTGGTTTGCACTGTAGGTCAAGGCGATCACCCTGTTGAGTAGAGTCTGCCAGGAAGAACCCAGGAATTCATTTCCAGAATAGGAGGAGGGTGGTTTAGACAGGGAATCCGGGAGTTGGGAAAGGGGTCACTGACGGAGAGGAGGGGGCAGTGCCTGTCTCGCTCTGGGTTTTTCCTTCTCCCGTCTGTGTCTCGAAGGCTCCGACAGTCCTCGAAGGTAGTGTTGGGGTTAGAGTGGGACCCTGCCACGTGGTTTACACCTCGGCGGTTGACACATTCCCAGAAGGGGTCTGAACCGAATTGTATTTTTTATCAAGATATTAAAATCCTTTATTAAAAGGATTTGTTGTGTAAAATTTTTGGATTCAGTCAAAAGGCTGACCTTGGCGGCCGGGCGCGGTGGCTCACGCCTGTCATCCCAGCACTCTGGGAGGCCGAGGCGGGAGGATCGCTCAAGGTCAGGCGTTCGAGACCAGCCCCCACCTCAGTAAAATGACGGCGATCTGGCTTTCTATGCATTTATAAAGTACGAACCTAGGGCACTGTGAATTTTTATTCTGATTTCTTTCTTCTGTTTCCTCTCTCAATTGTGACTACAGGTCAGTTGCTGATAAAGAGGCTGTTGCCAGTTTTACAAACCAGAAGAACATCAGTAATCCACCTGATATGTCGGGGTGGAACCCTTTTGGAGAGGATAATTTCTCCAAGTTAACAGAAGAGGAACTATTGGACAGAGAATTTGACCTCCTGAGATCAAGTAAGGGGCACTTGAAGGCTTATTTTGCTTCTCAGTAAAGTCACAGCTCTGTTATTAACAGCAAGGCCAAAGACCGTCTTTGAGGTGGTGCGTAGAAAATTCTTTTTGTGCATTTGAGGGCAAAGTTCAGGCCGTCTTCTTTCACATATACCGTCAGACTGTTTGCGTGCATTAGAAATCAATTGCTTGATAATAGCTATTAAATCCAAGATCGCTGACAGTGTGCCGATAACCCTCACGCGTAAATCCTGTATATCTATCGACGTCAAATTCACAGTGTCTCCAAAACATGGAAAATTAATGTTCAGGTAAAAAGGGAGATGTTATTGTCTTACCTTCCTATTCCTAATCATTTTGCAGCTCTGTTTTCTTGCACACTCGGTAGAAAATAGTGCGGGTCTGAGATGCCCTTTGAAAATGCCTGAAAGAAAACGCGGGCTCCTACATTACGTTAATGTTTCGCAGTCGGCGGCGACTAAGGGCTGCTTTGTTGTCCTGATACAGCAAAAGTTTAAATAAATCCTTTTTCACTTTAAATCAGATATCTCAATGTTTTTACTTGGAATCATTGCCTTTCCTTAAACTACCTAATATACACGTCGGGCTGCGCCATACATATTTTGAAAATGTTCTTTTTTGGACGAGGGTTTTGGGTGTTTTGAGGGGGTTGCAAATTAGGAGCAGAAAGCTGACTTTTCCCCTTTCGCATGTGAAAAGAAGGTCTTAATAGTCCCTACTTGATAGTTCCTAATTTCGATTTTATTTAGGTACCTGGCCTCACGACAACATTTAGTAGATGAAATTGCTTTGTTTTTGTGTATATTTTATGTAAAATTTATAAATGCTCTGAATTCATGTAAGAATAGTTGTTGAGATTTAAATTTGTATTTTACCTATTGGTCATATGATTAGGAAAATTAAATTGATGACATGTAGATATAAAAGCGAGTTCTGCGCCCTCAATAAAGGTTTGTTAACTTTGGTAAAACCAATCTTATTAAAAATTTTTTCTTTAAACCACAACTATTTTGTTTGGCATTTTTCCTAGAATTTATGTTGAGTAGCCCCAAAAGTAAAGTTTTTAAAAAAGGAAATAACGTATCTTTTCTTTCAGAGGGATGGCAGGGTGGTTTACAGGGAGTAACCAAATCATTATAATTCGAAGGATTATTTTTAAAGCAAATGGTATTAATTTCAGTGTGTTCTGACAGGGCTTGCTATATCAGCGTTCTCAAGTCCTCGGGTAAAATATGCTTAAATCAGTTTATGGAATTAGCAAAGCATTTGCATTATGTTGCATGTTATAAATATGTGTCCTAATCTCCCTAGAATTTGTAATGACACCCAAGTTTCATTTACTTAGCAGAGGCAAGAACAGTATGCGGATGTGCCTGTATGTATACAACCTCGTAAAATTGGGTTTAGCATGTCACGTTCTTAACCAGCTATTTGCTTGCAAACTTCAGGGTCAGATCACCGTGTAATTTGTGCATGAGTGTTCGTGTGCGTGTGCGTGCGAGCGCCAGAGAGCGTTCAGACTTCGTTGCAGTATCGGTCATAGAAAGATAGTAAGTTCCGAGTGAAAGTACAAGAGGAACTTTATGAGGAGGTCAGACTTGGAGCCATCTCAGCCGCTTGGAAAACCACCTGACAGGGTCCCTGAGCTGCTGAGACCACTGTCGCGAGGCCGGGCCCGTAGTGCCAGGAAACGTGAGTTCTGATCCGTGACGATCATATCTAACTAGGCTGTCGCTTCAGTTCAGTCCCTCAGCTCCTGTCAGTCTCGCTCGCTCATTTGTAAACTGGGAATTAATGGTCTCACCTCCTAGGGTTGTCAAGAGAATTAAATGAAATAATTTATTGAGTCCAGGCACTCAGTAAATAAATGCTACTTTCCCTTGCCTCATCCACTGTAGAAGTTCTAGTCTCTGACTCGAGGTTTTTGGCCTTTAGCTAGCATTTAAAAATCACATCTGAATTGTCAGGTTTCTCAGTGGTAATTTAAGAATCAAATAAGACGAGGCTTTGTGAGCAAACACGTCAGTAGTAGCAGGCGTGGCAAATGACAAGGGGATGGAAAAGCGTGTTTTTCTCTTAATAATCGATAGTCATTGTCATGGGGTCCCAGGGGTGAAATGTCTTTAATAAAGTTTATGATTATGAATACCGTGTTTCCCCGAAAATAAGACCTGCCCATCAAATAAGCCCCAGCAGGATTTCTAAGCATGTGTGCAATAGAAGCCCTACCCCGAAAATAAGCCCTAGTGACGGGCGTGGCTACGCAGCGCATCTGCACAACCCATGTGTGTCGTCGCGGAGCGGTCAAGAACACGAGCGGCCCTTCTCATCTGCCCCGTGAGAGCTCTGTGGCTCCACAGGAGAGATCGGGGCCGATGGTTCCAAAGGAAATAGAGTCGCAAGACATTCAGGATGGGATTCGGGGTTTGGAGAGTGAGGATGATGTTCCAGAAGAAGACGACTTCACTGTATTTGAATCAATGTAGATGGTTGTACCGTACTTAAAAAAAAATAACACATCCCCTTGAAAATAAGCCCTAGGGTGTCTTCTTGAGGAAAAATAAATAGAAGACCCTGTCTTATTTCTGGGGAAACACGGTAGTGTATAGAATGTAGTTTAGGAAGATTTCCTCCCGAAGTTTTATTTAACTGTAATACTCATTCATCTTTAGTGCCTCTTCCATTCCCAGGCAACAAGGTGTAGAGTATTCGATCTACGTGGTGGGGTTTGTGTTATACTGATGGGCAGAAGACCCCTTCCAGGACCTTAAGAGTTTCAGTGGAAGACTAACTATGCAATGAAAATTAATGGTTGGACATTACTGGTTAGTTTTTCAGCCCCAACGACTTTTTCCATAATGGATAAATAAATTATTGATGCATTTGAAATGCCAAGTTGAAATGCCCTTTCTTCTCCCCATAGATATTTATTAACAATTTTCTAAAACTCCTTTCTAAAACAACCTATATTTGGTTTGTGAAATGCTTTCCAATGAGACACTGAAAACCTTTATGTGGCTCTTAAAAATGTAGGCATTGCCCACGTTCAGAATAGTGCATTGCATCAGAGGTTTTATTTTGAACATGACTCGTGGTGGTTTGTTTAAAAACAAAAAGGGAAGAAAGATACGGTCTGTGAAGTGTTTTATTTGTGCATATTATCCAGAAGGTAATTTAAATCATACTCATATTGATATATTAAAATTCTAAAATATTAGTAATTGATAACAGCTCTTTTTTTTAATGATCTTTAAGGAAACGGTTGATTCCATATATCCGGCAAAAGGATTTAACATATAAAATAAAGTAGATTTTTCTTGCTTTTGCTTTCGTTGTAAATGAATATCATTTATGGTTCTGAGTTTTTTACCCATTCATTCTTAAGACCAAAACATTAAGTCAAGAGTAAACATTAGTAATAAAGCCTATCTCAATGATATTTTTTTTTTCTTCCCAGCTCAACTGTTGCAGCAATGATATTTTTTAAAAATTTAAAGTTGCATTTTATTTTCTGCCAAAACATCCAGATTAGGCTGGGCATGGTGGCTCACGCCTGTCATCCTAGCACTCTGGGAGGCCGAGGCGGGAGGATCATTTGAGCTCAGGAGTTCGAGACCAGCCTGAGCAAGAGCAAGACTCTGTCTCTACTAAAAATAGAAACAAATTAATTGGCCAACTAAAAATATATAGAAAAAATTAGCCGGGCACGGTGGCGCATGCCTGTAGTCCCAGCTACTCGGGAGGCTGAGGCAGGAGGATCGCTTGAGCCCAGGAGTTGGAGGTTGCTGTGCGCGAGGCTGATGCCACGGCACTCTAGCCCGGGCAACAGAGTGAGACTCTGTCTCAAAAAATAAATAAATAAATAAAAATAAAGATACTGTTTTTATTCATCAACACAGTTGTTCTGGAAGGGAGAAGGAGGTAAGTTTCTTACATTGGACAAATCAAGCTCAAGTTTTTCCTAATCTAAAGGAAACCAATCATTTGAAAATGGTACTTAAGTACATTTTAGGGATAACTGTATTTGAAAAGTAGCTCTCCATTAACCATTTCATTCATTTTTATAGGTAATAATTAAAAAATTAACATGTGTATGTATTTTGTCTTAAGACCCAGATTATTATATGAACTGTAGAAATCCCAATTGTTTTTAAAAAATATTTTATTGAAAAATTGTTTTGTGGAACAATGAGAACATGATTCAATTTTATTAGGAATTTAGGTTCCTATTTTGAAATAATTGGATAAATGAAGTTAGCATAGAAGTATGTCCATATGTTTACTTATGAAGACTCCTATATAAGAATTAGTTTGCCCCTACATGATATGTTGGTTACTTTTGTCATAATTGTACAGTGTTGTGTATACAGCTGCCAAAAATTTTTTTTTTTTTTTTTTGAGACAGAGTCTCACTCTGTTGCCCAGGCTAGAGTGCCATGGCGTCAGCCTCGCTCACAGCAACCTCCAACTCCTGGGCTCAAGCGATCATCCTGCCTCAGCCTCCCGAGTAGCTGGGACTACAGGCATGCGCCACCATGCCCGGCTAATTTTTTCTATATATTTTTAGTTGGCCAATTAATTTGTTTCTATTTTTAGTAGAGAGACGGGGTCTCGCTCTTGCTCAGGCTGGTCTCAAACTCCTGACCTTGAGCGATCCTCCCGCCTCGGGCTCCCAGAGTGCTAGGATGACAGGCGTGAGCCACCGCGCCCCCGGCCCGAAATAGAATTTTGATTGCTAAGAATCAGAGGATAGAGAGACATCCTATAAAAATCAGGAAGTTCTCAGCAGACGTGTGTCTGTTTTGTGGAGAGTTTAAGAGCAGGGGAAAGATAACTATTACGAGGGAACTTGGATACATGAACTCCTCCTCAAACGTGCCCATGCTGTGCTTGTCTTAGAACCTTCTAGCTCTTCCTCCTTCTGGGTATTCTTCCCTCACCTACCCACTCCCTGCCTCCCTTCCAGTCTTCTCTTACCTAACAACGATTAATATCAGAATCGCTCTGTTACTGCAGCTGCGTTTCATTCCTAATACCCTGTCTACGGTTTTCTCTGTAGCTTCATCTTTAACATATTGTGTATGTCTCTTACTGTGCTCATTGTTTATTGTTTTTCCATGCCAGCACATACACTACAGGAGGACAGGGGTCTCTGTTTTATTTGATGTTACGTGGCGATTGCCGAGGCTGTCGAATATTTGTTGGGTGAATAAATAGACTTGGTTTTTATCTGTATCTTTGTGTGTGTGCGTGCGCGTGCGCTTGTGAATGGTTTGCTAATCATGCCAAGCAATATGAGAAATGAATGATAAAATACAGTGAATTCTTATTGCCATTGAGAAATAGGATTTGCCTACTTTACGGATGAATGACCATTTGCAATACTTTTTCTGTATGTGTTTTTGCAAAAATTCTACCAAATATGTCTCTGTTTAGTAAGCTTTTGAGTTCGGGTCCAGTAGGTTGCAAGTTGAAGAAAACTAGTGTTTCCATGGACCAGACTAAGTTATTTGTTAGATTTTGAGGTTAATTGTATTCAGTGAAACCTGGTACTGATTATATCGTTAAACTTGCCTTTGTAACAACAAATATTTATGGAACTCGGGAACACCCCCCCCCCCAAAGCTTGTCATAATGGACTCTGAATCTAATAGTCTTCAAAAGGGCTGTGACTTTATGTTTAATGTTCGCTCTTATTTATACTACATGTCACTTTTTTTGATTGAAAGACCATTTTCATTTTATTTTTTTATTTTGTTTCATCTTATTTTTGCAGACAGGCTGGAGGAGAGAGCCCCCTCAGATAGGAGCGTAGACCCACTCTCTGCTCCACACAACCATCATCCAGAAGGTGGTTCTGGTCCTTTCATTTCCCACTCAGGCAAGTTACATGTGTAACATCATCACTGTCATTAAAAAAAATGTACACAAGAATAACAACAGAAGTCTTGTTTTACTATAGAGTGGGAATAACAAGCAGGCGTTGCAGAAAGCAGAATAGAAAATTATTTTAGCCATCCTAGTCTTCCTAATGGTGTTCTCTGCATTGAGTTATTCAGTTGTACCTCTGCTAGCACAGAGAAATGCTAATTTACATGATAGAAACATAACTGTTTCTCTTCAACCATATTACTGGATACTACTGAAAAAAAAAATCCATGCATGAAAACATCTCTCTCTTTTATATACTTAAAATACATTTAGGCCGGGCACGGTGGCTCACACCTGTAATCCTAGCTCTCTGGGAGGCCGAGGCGGGAGGATCGCTCAAGGTCAGGAGTTTGAGACCAGCCTGAGCAAGAGTGAGACCCCGCCTTTACTAAAAATACAAAGAAATTAATTGGCCAACTAAAAAAATATATAGAAAAAATTAGCCGGGCATGGTGGCACATGCCTGTAGTCTCAGCTACTCGGGAGGCTGAGGCAGGAGGATCGCTTGAGCCCAGGAGTTGGAGGTTGCTGTGAGCGAGACTGATGCCACGGCACTCTAGCCCGGGCAACAGAGTGAGACTCTGTCTCAAAGAAAAAAAAAAAAAGTACATTTAAAGATATATTTAGCTTGTGCTAAAAAAATTTATTTTCCTGGTTTATACATGCACCCTTGTAGTTGCTTTGCATTTTAAAGTATTGATGATTTTGTATTTGTGACAATCATTTTGTTTTAGCTAGTCTTTTCTTCTTATTTCCCTGTTTTTGGTTTCAATCTAGAATTTAAATGTTGGTATTATTCACTATTTTAAAATATTTCTAGTAATAATTTCAAAGTCGTTAGCCAGTTAACTAACACTTGGAAGATTCTAGGATGGAACAGAATCCCACCTTGGCATTAGCGAATTTTCGTGTGCGTATGGTTATAGCGGAAAAAATGAGTTTTCATCTTGTTAAAGGGGAATGCGGGGTAAAGGTTTAATACGCTGAAGGTAACTAACTGTGAGCCGTGTGCTTTGGTTCTAGAAGTTCCTTTTATTTCTCAGGCAAGTTACTGTGTAACATCATCACCAGCATTTAGAAAACACATGCAGGAATAACAAAAGAAAAAACTTACAAAGTCACAATAAGAGTCAAGTGTGCAGCGTTTCAGATGAGAACACCCAACAGCCTTCACCTTCACATCGGGTTGCTCGGGACGCACAGCACCGCGGTTGGGATGAGTTGCTTCCACGCTGCGTGCGTGTCTCTTTGCCGTGTAGGGGAGGCGGTCCACGCTCTTGACATTTTCCGCTTGCGGCCTTCAGGTTGCCTTGTCGTGCGTGACGCGACACCACGAACCAGGGAACGTGCCTTTCTGTGCGCATCTGTAATAGTCTGCACACACGCCGCCTCGCGCCTCCAGTGCCCCGGGTTACAAACGTGTTATTTCTTAGTGACACTACCTCAAAGTAGTCTTTGCAAGCCCAGAAGAACGTACACTCAGTGACCTGAGGTGCCGATCTGCGTGTGACAGAATGCGGTGTCAGCACCGGCTCTGTCTCATCCTCTACCGGGAGATGAACCATGCTCAGATCGGCAGGGGTCCGAGCGGCTGCTTCTAGGCCTTTCCACAGTGGCTGGAGGAACCCCTGGGGGAAACGCTTAGTGGGGTCAGGAGAACCCAGTGAGCTTCAGGGACTGGCCTTGTCCTTGGACCGACTGTGAACCTGGCCTGGGGATTTTGTAGCTACCGTGTCTCCCTGAAAATAAGCCCTGCCCATACAATAAGCCCTAGCAGGATGTCTGAGCATGTGCGCCATAGAAGCCCTACCCCGAAAACAAGCCCTAGTGACGGGCGTGGCTGCGCAGCGCATCTGCACAACCCATGCCTGTCGTCGCGGAGCGGTCAAGAACACGAGCAGCCCTTCTCCTCTGCCCCGTGAGAGCTCTGTGGCTCCACAGGAGAGATCGGGGCCGATGGTTCTAAAGGAAACAGAGTCGCAAGACATTCAGGATGGAACTCGGGGTTTGGAGAGTGAGGATGATGTTCCAGAAGAAGACGACTTCACTCTATTTGAATCAATGTAGGTGGTTGTACCGTACTTAAAAAAAAAAATAACACATCCCCTGAAAATAAGCCCTAGGGTGTCTTCTTGGGGAAAAATAAACAGAAGACCCTGTCTTATTTTCGGGGTAAACACGGTAGCACTGTGTTCACAGATTTAGCTTGGTTGCAGCTTTTGCTTCATGTAACTTTTTACTGTGAGTATTTAACTGTGTTAGATTTTAAGCGGATTGAGGGTTGGAAACTCGAATCATTTGTCGTTGAGTCCTGTGCAGTAGCCAACCTAGTAACTACCTAATAATATCCATCGAATATAGAAAATTACGACTCTGTACAAATTCATACTCTTTAGTGTGAATCTGAGATTGAGAGTTGACTGAACAGAATTAATTTTATGTAGACCTTATAGAGAAAGCTACTTGAATATAAGATGAATTTAATTGTGTGGCAGAATGGTGAAAGAATTTGGTAAGTTTTATGTCCAATGCTAACGTGCATTTCAGAAGAACCAGTGTTCCGAATCTAGTGTTCCTTACACTGGTTTTTTTTGAGACAGAGTCTCACTCTGTTGCTAGAGTGCCGTGGCGTCAGCCTTGCTCACAGCAACCTCCAACTCCTGGGCTCAAGCGATCCTCCTGCCTCAGCCTCCCGAGTAGCTGGGACTATAGGCATGTGCCACCATGCCCGGCTAATTTTTTCTATATATTTTTAGTTGTCCAGTTAATTTCTTTCTATTTTTAGTAGAGACGGGGTCTCGCTCTTGCTCAGGCTGGTCTTGAACTCCTGAGCTCAAGTGATCCTCCCGCCTCAGCCTCCCAGAGTGTTGGGATGACAGGCGTGAGCCACCATGCCCGGCCACATTACCTGTCTTGACACCCATACCCCCTCCCTCTCCCCAGGGGGCCTGTTTCACAGTTAGTGTTTCCACCAGCACAGGGTGTGTGGCTCTGTGAGTTGTATTACTGTGTAGAATACTCAGTAAACACCCACAGTTCCTGAAACATCTAAAGGTTCTGTGAAATTCTAAAATTGCATCTGAAGAGTTTTATTGACATGCGGGCCACGTTAACTAGGTTACTGAAGTTTTAGATTTCTTACGTTACATTTCATTTTCAATTAGGTTTAGTGGACTCCTCCTCCTCTCCCCAAAACCCTAGACACCCACTGTCTGATAGGAAGTTAAATTGAGTTTAGGGCTGGCGAAGGTCACATCATGTATAGTAAATATTTGTTGGAACATAAACTTGTACAGACCGTCAGTCCAAATGCTGGGTCATTTTATATGCCACAAGGAGGTGTGGTGTTTATTCCTTCAGATTCTTGAAGAATCTTGAAGAATTTCAGGATGTCAGCAGTAATAGCTATCATTTATGAATCCTGCTGTATACAGTGGAGACTAACTCTCGTAAAGGGCAAGAGACTTGCATAAGGTCACAGTTCGTAAGTAGAGATCTGGCTCTGTCTGACTCTAAACTCTATAAATAGTAACAGAAAATAAAAGCATTAACCTGTTAAATAAAAATCTGCACTTATATGAGTGACTTAATAGCAAGGTCACTTTGATGGCATTTTTTTTTATTTCAGCATATCATGGGGGTATAGATGTTAAGGTTACGTATATTGCCCATGTCCCCCTCCCCCTTCGAGGCAGAGCCTGAAGCGTGTCCATCCCCCAAACATTGCACATCTCACTCATCATGTCTGTATACACCCATCCCGTCCTCCCCACTCCCACCCGCCCGACACCCGATAGATGTTATTCCTATATGTCCACTTAGGTGTTCATCCGTTAATACCAATTTGCTGGTGAGTCCAGCAAATTGTGGTGCTTGTTTTTCCATTCTTGGGATACTTCACTTAGTAGGATGGGTTCCAGCTCTATCCAGGAAAATACAAGAGGTGCTAGATCACCATTGTTTCTTAGAGCTGAATAGTACTCCATGGTGTACATAGACCACATTTTATTAATCCACTCGTGTATTGATGGGCACCTGAGCTGTTTCCACAGCTTCGCAATTGTGAACTGTGCTGCTGTAAACATTCGAGTGCGGGTGTTTATGGCATTTTTAATCTGGCTGGGGAAGACCGTTCACAACTAGTGTGATTCTCTTCTTAAATTCAAACGCCCTCGCGTGGCCTGTCTTCTGGGAAGTGGTGCAGATTTTGGTAAGACTTTCTCCCGACCCACCAGTCCTCAGGCCCAGCCTGGTGAGTTTCCGGAGCGTGACAGTGGCCGTGTGCCGTGGGTTCAGGGTGAACGTGAGAGTCCCACAGCCTCTCGCCCCACCCCGCCCGGCGAGGCAGCAGAAGGCTGTCATTGCAACGGCAACTTCAAGCCATTTATCCTCTGTAATCTGACGGCTGAGGAAAGAACATCGAAACAAAATTTCCTTGACCCCAGAATCTTCTTACATGATTAAAAAATGTACTGCCTGCTTTAAAATTAAAAGAACAGCTGCTCTCTATGTGGAAACCTGATTGGAAGAGTAGGAATGTGAACTACACGAGGCAAACACGCTCTTCTCCTGCATTTGATGTTTTCTGAATATTCTGAATTTTTTTGGTGGAGGTTATGGTGGTTCATTTATTTAAGAATATGTATTTTGCAATATTTTTTAAAAATAGTATGGCAATAACTAGAACCTCATTCTTTTAATGAACTATTTGTTTAAAAGAATACTGTTAACAATTTACGAAAATAGACACTGAGAATTGTCGTTTTAGGCATTGGCGACAAATTTTGGCTTTTGAGTTTGGAATCTTCCTTTTGGACTGTGTCAGACTACGGACATTTTAACCCTTAGCGACTGCCTTTTGTGAAAACTCATAAGCACAGAAGAGCAAATTCATGTTCTTATATTCATTTGGTGAGATGAAATTATTTTTCAAAATTATCTAATCGTTCTTACCTTTGTCACTCATTTTCCAGATCACAAGAGTCAGGATTATCATGTGTTTTTTTTTTTTTTTT
>VBSM01000142.1:14621738-14632462 GCA_008086735.1 Cheirogaleus medius | reverse complement strand
CGCCTCGGCCTCCCAGAATGCTAGGATGACAGGCGTGAGCCACCTCGCCCGGCCCCTGGGGGCTTATTCTTGAGGAAAACTAAATATAAGACCCTATCTTATTTTCTGGGAAACACGGTATTTTAAATTAACTCTTTGAACCCAATCAAAGTGTATTTTATGAGTGATCTTATTAGAATCTCTTAATTACAGAGCCCCAGTGGGAGGAGCCATTGGCCTGTTTTCACGGTTCTGAACTTGGAAAGAAGCAGAGTATATGTAACTAAACCACATATTCTTTTTTTAATGCTTTTTTATTTTCTTTTACGTGCTAAATCAGATACAAATTGGATAAGGAAGCAGTATGTGAATCACAGAGTGGCAGAGGTAGACCAAGCGTTACGTTACTGCTTAGAGTTGTACTTTTAGAGCCAAACTGTCCTTGTGCCAAAGGCAAATATTATGTTTGCACCTTTTTTTTTCTTCCATATCCTGAGGTTGATTAATATTGCTAATGCAAATGTTCAAGTAGATGCTCTTTAAAACGTTACAAAGTAGATTCAAGTGATACTTTCTTTTAAAAGTGAAGAGTTGATTACGCTTAGTAAATTCATGAACTATACTAGGTTTGTATCAAACATAAGTTTTGTTTTTGTTTTTTTAAAGAAAATCTGTTGGTAGACGTGTACACACACAGTTTTTTGACTTTTTAGTTCCTGGTCTCTGCTAGACCTCGTGAGTTGCATCATTTAGAAGAGGTAATGGGTGAACTAATATGGTCTCCTTTGGATATAAACATGAAATGCCTAGAGTTTTACTTGTTTTTCAAGACACTGAATGATTTTAAATGATTCAGATACCGATGTGTAGACCCTTTGGCTTATAATGCTGGAAAAGTCCTCCGGAAACAACCGATGTGGCTCACAATGTCGAGCCAGGATCGTAGTTTATCACAGCCCAGCTTGGCGACTTTCCTCTCTAGATGGCAGCTCAGAGGAAAGATTCGGGATTCAGCTGGAGTCCAGTGGGGTCGAAATGGGGAGACTCCTCTGTGTTGCAGTAGAGGCATTTTCACGAGGGGTTACAGATTGGCACCTTCTGTTTTCATTCTCTGCCTCCCACCGTCACGGTCCAGGCTCTGGCTGCTCCACCCGGCTGGCGCGGAGGCGGCTGTCCCCTGAACGACACGAGAACAACGATCCCACGGCCCACCAGGGGCCTGTCGGTACACACGGCACGCAGCGCACTGTGTGATGGCCCAGTTTTAGTTTAAAGGAAAGTTGAAAAAAATTATGAGCATTATTTGGGTGTACGCTGTGTTGCTTTAGGAGGCCTACGCAACTCTAAGCCTGTTATACTTGAACATCATCACACTAAGGGAAGGGAAATAAAGTGACAAGCTACTGTGTTGCCCCGAAAATAAGCCCTACCCATACAATAAGCCCCAGCAGGATTTCTAAGCATTTGCGCCATAGAAGCCCCACCCCGAAAATAAGCCCTAGTGACGGGCGTGGCTACGCAGCGCATCTGCACAACCCATGCGCAAGATATTCAGGATGGGATTCGGGGTTTGGAGAGTGAGGATGATGTTCCAGAAGAAGACGACTTCACTGTATTTGAATCAATGTAGATGGTTGTACCGCGCTTAAAAAAAATAACACATCCCCTGAAAATCAGCCCTGGGGTGTCTTCTGGAGGAAAAATAAATATAAGACCCTGTCTTATTTTCGGGGAAACACGGTAGCACAAATCTGAGGCCAAAGTTGTTTCCTAACAGCTTTAACGATGCTTGCTGATTTCGAATAATTTTAAAAAGTGGACCATTTTGCTTATTTCAGTATGATCGCTTCGGTAAAATGTTAGTATTAGAAAAAGTTCAAATTTTTATGGCATTGAAGAATGTATCTGCTCAGACACGAAAACTGCTTGCTATCTATCTGCATCAGGCGGGTGAGGAGAGGTGTTAGGATGGGTGAAAATGTGACAGGCCAGGGTGTTTGTGCAGAAGTGCGGGTCTCTCCCCACACCCCGGCTGCTGTGTGTGTGTGTGTGTGTTATTCAGGTGTAGTTGTGACATCGTCTGGCTTTGCGGATAGACGCAGCTCTGTGTCCCGCCCTGTTTCTTGTCTTCCTCGCGCTGGTGGAAGATGCCAGGGTGCAGGCAGCTGTTCATCAGGCAGAGCAGCTCCCTGCTGGTTTGTTTTAGGCCTTGGTACTTCACATAAGCACTGTTAGGAGGCACAAGTGTTTTTTTTTTTTTTGAGACAGAGTCTTGCTCTGTCGCCCAGGCTAGAATGCCGTGGCGTCAGCCTCGCTCACAGCAACCTCCAACTCCTGGGCTCAAGCCATCCTCCTGCCTCAGCCTCCCGAGTAGCTGGGACTACAGGCATGCGCCACCATGCCCAGCTAATTTTTTCTATATATTTTTAGTTGGCTAATTAATTTGTTTCTATTTTTAGTAGAGACGGGGTCTCGCTCTTGCTCAGGTTGATCTCGAACTTCTGAGCTCAAACGATCCTCCTGCCTCGGCCTCCCAGAGTGCTAGGATGACAGGCGTGAGCCACCGCGCCCGGCCTGGTACAAGTATGTTTAAGATCTCTAGTTCTGAAGAATTTGGGTACATTCGTTTTCACACTTAGAATGTGCAGTGAACTTTTTTTCTTATTTTGTTTTTTTCTTTTTAGGGAAATCTATTATTTTAATTTACCAATTATTGAGTTGACAGTCTACTGTGAGGATGAGATGACTTACTTATCTACTGTGAGAATAACATAAATGAATAGTTTATTTGAAAACTTTTATAGTCAGTGGTGTTTTATATATTAAAATAAAAATATATATATATACACACATGCCTGTACATACCACATCTCTCTACTGTGGAGGTAATGTGAATTTTTTTAAAAAATGGAATTGCAACCACAATCGTGTCTAAAAGAACATTCACTCCTAGTGAGAGTTTACAAGAGCCACTAAAAGAGTAAGGTGGGTGAAAACGCAAAAGGGTCATCACTTAGGGTTATTTCTATTTTAAAATGGCAGTGCTACCTTGGAAAGACAATTGCTTTTATTACTATGCTCTTTTTTTTGTGATTGAAGTCGTCTAACAGAAGCCGTATAGAAGCTACTTTTTAATTGCTGGCAAACAGCTTTAAGTGCACTTTCTTTGATGACACTTCCATTTTTTTTTTTTTTGTTAAACTTGAATTTTCTGAGGCCTTTTATGTACCACTAAGCAAATAACTTTAACCTTTAAATAAACTGAATTTACATCTTTATCATGTTTCTGATTGGTATAAAACAAACTTGTTAAAGTATAACTTCAACCTTCAAATACAGCTGGGAAACTGTTATGAAATAGAATCAGTTGCTCTCCCCCCTCCCCATATCTGAGTAAGCACTTAACAGATTTTATTATTTTATTGCCTTTTACATTGCTTATTCTTTTTGACTGAATTCTGTCCCCGATTCACTTTGTTTGAAATTTAAGAGTTATTTTCTTACTGTATTTATCATACCTTACTGTTATAATCTGCTTTCTTTAAATGCAATAAATCCCAAATGGATTGCATATTCTTTATAATCAGTGACTTTTGAATTTTTTCATTACTTACCACTACCTATTAAAAGTTTTGGATGGAAACTTCATTTCTTTCATTCACACCACAGACATTAAGCCCCTATTACATACCCTACTAAGTGGGATAGAAGAATGCGTAAGATCAGAATCCTGTTCTTAAGAAACTTAGTTTAGGATTTAGGTAAGAAATCTGATTTGTCTGAGATTTTTTTTTTTTTTGAGACAGAGTCTCACTCTGTTGCCCGGGCTAGAGTGCCGTGGCGTCAGCCTCGCTCACAGCAACCTCCAATTCCTGGGCTCAAGTGATCCTCCTGCCTCAGCCTCCCGAGTAGCTGGGACCACAGGCATGCGCCACCATGCCTGGCTAATTTTTTCTATATATTTTTAGCTGTCCAAGTAATTTTCTTTCTACTTTTAGTAGAGATGGGGGTCTCGCTCTTTCTCAGGCTGGTTGGTCTCGAACTCCTGGGCTCAAGCGATCCTCCTGCCTCAGCCTCCCGAGTAGCTGGGACTACAGGCATGCGCCACCGTGCCCGGCTAAAGTTTTTTCCATATATTTTTAGCCGGCCAATTAATATCGTTCTATTTTTAGTAGAGACAGAACAAGACAGCTCTTGCTCAGGCTGGTTTCGAACTCCTGACCTTGAGTGAGTGATCTGCCCTCCTCGGCCTCCCAGAGTGTTAGGATTACAGGCGTGAGCCACTGCGCCCGGCCTGTGTTAGAGTTTTTGCAATAGGGACACTTAATAGCATAATTTTTTCAGTCACTATAATTACTGATACTTAAGGCAAAAACTTAGATTTTTTGAAGTACCTTTTGAATAACTTGTTTTACAGTTTTTGTATTATATGTAACTCACTTTTTAAACTCTTTAAAGATTATTAACATCTTTGGTTAAAGAATATATTGGTTATTTGGTTAAATAACATTTCAATCCTTGATTATGTCAGAAAAGATAGAGATAAATATATGCTGCAATTTGAGCTACAATTTTTTTTTATTTCAGCATATGAGGATACAAATGTTTAGGTAACGTATATTGCCCTTGCCCCCCCTGAGTCAGAGCTTCAAGTGTGTCCATCCCCCAGATGGTGCACACCGCACCCATTAGGTGAGTATATACCCATCCCCCCTGCCATCTGCCCGACGTCCCATAAATGTTATTCCTATACGTGCACTTACGTCAACACTCAAGTTAATACCAATTTGATGGTGAGTACATATAATACTTATTTTTCCATTCTTGGGGTACTTAGTAGAATGGGTTCCAGCTCTATCCAGGAAAATACAAGAGGTGCTAGATCACCATTGTTTCTTATGGCTGAATAGTACTCCATGGTGTACATAGACCACATTTTATTAATCCACTCACGTATTGATGGGCAAGTGTGAAACCATCTGGTCAGGGACTTTTCTTTTTAGGAAGGTTTTTTTTTTTATTGCTCTTTCAATTTCAGTACTTGATATCGGTTTGTTCAGGAATTCTGCTTCTTCCTGGTTGAGCCTAGGGAGGCTGTGTGTTTCTAAGAATTTGTCCATTTCCTCCACATTTTCCAGTTTATGTGCATAGAGGTTTTTACAGTATTGATAGATATCTTGTAGCTCCGTGGCATCAACTGTAATTTCTCCTTTTTCATTCCTAATGGAGCTTGTTAGAGTTCTTTCTTTTCTTCTTTTCGTTAGTCTAGCCAAGGGTGTGTCAATTTTATTTTTTCAAAGAACCAATTTTATTAATCTTCCATGTAGTTTTTTTTATTATCAATATCATTTAGTTCTGCTGTGGTCTTACTTCACTTCTTCTGCTGGGTTTGGGGTCAGTCTGTCCATCCTTATCCAGTTCTTTGAGACGATTTAATCACAAATTAGATTATTTGTGATCTGTCTTTTGGATGTAGGCATTTATGGAAATAAATTTTCCTCTCAGGACTGCTTTAGCTGTGTCCCACAGGTTTTCTTAACTCGTGACTCCTTTGTCGTTTAGTCCAAAGAATCCTTTGATTTCTGTCTTGGTTTCCTCATTAATGAAATAATCGTTCAGGGTTTAGTGTAGAGATGAGAGTTTCTGTTGGAGTTGGTTTCTAATTTTATTCCACTGTGGACTGAGAAGATGCATGGTATAATTTCTATTTTTAAAAATTTTCTGAGACCTGCTTTGTGGTCTAGGATACATGGTCCATCCTAGAGAATGTCCTATGAGCTGAGCAGAAAAACGTATATTCAGTGGTTTTTGGGTAGAATGGTCTACGAATGTCAGGCCCATTTGTTCTAGAGTTCTGTTTAAGTCTATTGTTTCTCTGTTAATTTTCTGTTCAGAGGATCTGTCCTGTGCTGTCACAGCGGTGTTGAAGTCTCCGGCTATTATGGTGTTGCTGTTTATCAATCTGTTTAGATCAAGTAGAGTTTGCTTTATGAATCTGGGGGCACCTGAGTTCGGTGCATTAATATTTAGAATTGTTATGTCTTCCTGTTTAACTGCACCCTTCCACCATTATGTAGTGACCCCTCTTTGTCTTCCATTACTTTTGTTGATTTAAGGACCAAGTTATATGAAATCAGAACTTCCACGCCAGCCTTCTTTTGGCTTCCGTTTGCTTGAAACATTGTTTTCCACCCCGTCACCTTGCGTCGGAGTGCGTCCTTGTGGGTTAGATGTGTTTCTTGAAGGCAGCAGATACTTGGCTTGTGTGTATTCGTCCATTCGGCCGGCCTGTGTCTCTTTAGGGGGCTGTTCAAGCCATTCACGTTGAGAGAACTGATAAGTGGGGCGAATTTCTGTTCATCCTGTTGAGTTGAACTTTGTTTTCTCTCTTCAGCTAGTGTGGTATCTGGCCTTTGACCTTTAGCTTTTGGGGTTTGGTTTTTTTTTTTTTTTTACATCTGTCCGTGTTTATTGTGCTGATCTGTGTTTAACGCTGTTTTGAGTACTTCCTGCAGGGGTGGTCTTGTCTTGGTGAATTCCCTCGGTCTTTGCTTATCTGAGAAGGTTTTTATTTCTCCTTCGTACACAAAACTTACGTTTTGTAGGGTACAGGATTCTCGGCTGGGCATTATTCTGTTTGAGAAGAATGAGAATGGGGCTCCGGTCTCTTCTTGCTTGTAAGGTCTCAGTTGAGAAGTCTGGTGTTATTTGGATGGGTTTTCCTTTGTAGGTTACCTGCTTATTTTGTCTTACAGCTCATGAGGGCCTTTTTGGTGGTTATTTTGGTCAGTCTGATGACTGTGTGCCATGGTGTCTTCCTGTTTGCTATGAATGTACTGGGAGTCCTTTGGGCTTCTTGTACCTGGATATCTAGATTTTTAGGAAGGCCTGGGAAATTTTCCTCTATTATATCCTCAGTTTATCCAAGCCTTGTGTGTTTTCTTCTTCACTCTCAGGGATACCCGTGACTCTCATGTTAGGCTTCTTCATATAATCCCATAATTCTTGTAGGCTTTGCTCTTATTTCTCTGCTCTATCTCTGTGACTGACTTATTTAATTGGAAGCTGTGATCTTCAATCCCTGATATTCTTATGTTTGATCTACCCTGTTCTTGAGGCTTTCCACTGTGTTTTGTAGCTGCTTGAATAAATTCATTTCCAGGAGTTTGGATTAATTTTTCTTTAATATTTCAATTTCTTTAGTGGATTTTTCTTCTCAGTCCTGGATTTTTTATGTGGGTTCTTTGTGTTATCAATTTTTTCTTGCATATCATTAAGTTTTCTTACAATCTATGTTTTAAATTCTTCTGTCATTTTAGTGTTCTGAATTTGGTTAATGTCCATTGCTAGAGAGCTGGTGTTCCCCTTTCGGGGTGTACTTTCTGTGTGATTCTTCATACTTTAAGAGTTGTTTTGCTGATTCCTTCCCATCTGGATGAGCTACTTATTTTGAATAACAAATCCGTTTTTAAAGGAAGCCCAGCTACATCATATATATCATGTAGTCATATGATATCATTCTCATATTGAAGGCATGATCTTTTGAGTTTTATTGTTGCATATTAAAAAAGATACAAGTGATATTACATGCATGTTATTAATAGATAGTATTTTGATAATGGATTTATAGAGCAGGACTAGAACATTGTTCTGTTCATTTCAGCCCTCTACAGATGGAGGTCTACTTTTGATAAGAGACCCCTATTACTATTTACCTCTGTCCAAAAATGTTTTCTTAAAGGTAGTGTCAGTTCTGAATTATTGTCTCACTACTTGGGAAATACGGCACAAAACTTTCCGGGGACCTTGGTACTCACTATTTCAGTATAAACACAATTACTGTGATGATGCACACGTAAGACACTTTGTCCTCTACTGGGTGAGCTGATTCTTCAGACACTTTCGCAGGGGTGGAATTACAAGGAATGCTGATTTCAGGGGGATATGGACCTACGCAGCTCAGCGAGGGGCAGGAATCCAGAAGACCAGGCTTTGCCCCTCGAGATTTAATACAGGGCAAAGAACACACCTAGCAGGTACCTGCCCCGTGGAGAGTTGTACAGCTCTGTGCTCGCCAGCCACAGTCCTCATGTCAGACTTTCTGTCCAGGAGGGATGCCACGAGATGGGACAGGTATTCCCTGAATCTTCATTCCTGATTCCAAAATATGATTTTAAAGCTGTTATGTATTACAAAGAATGACAAGTGGCACTTAAGATATTTAGTAAACCTGATTTATTTATATAATACATATTTTGCCATGCAGCTTACTGAATTGCACTCAGTGTGATAACAAAAAAAGACAAGCACTGTCTTGCTATTTGAAAATGGCTTTATATAGAAAGATAATTGGTTCTTAAATGAGTTAACTATAACTCTATAAATCACCAGACAATTTAAAACAGCCATAGATAATTTTAAAATGTACTTGTAAAGTTTGTAGGCAAAGAGCTTTTATAGTTTACACATTGATAAAATTAAAACCAGTTTTTTTTTCAGTACTGGATAGTATACTGTCATTTTAATCTATAAAAACAAAAATAACTTAAATATACATTACAAGGCTCAGATTTATAGGCAATTTTAAAATATGTTTCAATGTTAACAATGTCTTAAAAATTTTACCAGTAGTGTTGTGCACACAGTAGGTGGTCATTAAATGCTGACATACAGAAGTGTTTATAGGTTACAGCAATCCACATTCATTCATTCTCTACTTTGTAATAAATGCATCATAGTAAAGAAAAGAGCGGAGCGCTTTCTTATAATATTTTCATAACAAGTTGAAATGTTTACATGGAACAATTCTCCCTACAATGAGATCTGAATGTCTTTTAAATCCAAAGAAACAGTTATGACCAGACTTTCCCCTCATTTTCAACGTGATTGCAACGACTCAGTGTTATTTTGTTTGGCCAAAATGACAAATTATCTATTATATTTAAAAGATATAATATCATGTAAGCCAATAAGGAATGTTTCAGGAGAAATATATCCTACTATTATCACTCAGCACATGGATCACACTGTGGCCTTATCAGGTAAAATAGCCCTGTCGAGCAGCATTTCATTATAACAACGGGTACGACACAGTGCCCTCACCAAGCCTACTGGGGAAAATTCTCCACGCATCCTGGCATGGGGAATTTATATTCCCAAAACACTACACTGGAAAGAAAAACGACATTTGACAGTTGAATGAACTGAGGCACATTTAACTTTCCTAAAATATGTACAAAAGGCATTTTGGGAATAAGCTTCATCTTCAATCAACATTTTTCTGATACTCAGTAATTCTTCTGTTCTGAAAACACACCAGTGTTTAAAACAAGCTCATGTCAACGCTTTAAGAAATTTGGGTAATAGTTTATATTCCGTTAAACAATGCAAGTTTTTATAAATGTCTGCTTTAAGGGATTTAATTTATGCATACGAAAAGAACAGGAGAGTTGTGTTGTATGTTAGGGCAGCGAGACCTATTCTTTAAGTATCTACAACAAAGAGCAAGTTTAATGCTTCGGGTCCAAAGAGCAGGTAAGTGTGTATCGACCCGACACTTGGCGTTACCAATGCAATGCTGGCATGTGCGTGAACAGACTGGGGCACAGGAGAACGACCGCATCATCACACGGGCATCTGCGTGACTTTGTTCTAAGGCTTAAGGCTCATGTCAGGGTCTAGACGGCCACACAGACACCCTGGCCCCGAGAGTAGCACCCATGGAGCGGGGAACCCCCTTCGTGAGGAAACTCAGGACTGCAAACTCAGAGGCAAAAGCTCGCCTGCAATTTTGGGATCAAAAACCTTCTGCGATCCACACACAAGAATTCAGTGATTATATGAAATGAAATAATATCTGGAGTTAAATTGTTTAGGTGGCTCTTGGTTATCAGAGACAGAATCTGTCGACTAATCATGTAGCGAGTCTCTCCAGTGACTCTTACCCGATAGAAAATGGAAATGCAAGTTCTTTTCCTCTTTCCAACACCTCGCTCAACTTAAAAGAGTACAAAGCTTTTTTTCTGGCAAACTAAAATATCCAACGTTCCGTTCCTAGGGAAAAGAGAACCTATAAGCTAAAGAAAATAATATCGTAAGTGCCAGTTTCTTACAAACCATGTATTTAAAGGCTGGTGATTATTCAAAATCACCACCCTAGCTTGTATCACACCTGCCTGGATTAGGCACTTAAACGCGATGATTTACTGGAAGTATCTAGTAATCACACAGGATGACTCCACTTTCTAACGGAGAGAAGCCCTTCCTAAGGAAATTAAGCTGGTGTCCAGTTTGCTACTTCTGCACTCGCTCTGTTGTTTCTCGATCATCAATTTTCACTTTCTGTACCAGGAGCAAATTAGTAGTCTTAAGGGTCTGTCAGCCTGTTAATAGTATAGATCCCCAAATACATCTTTATAAAGCATCACCCATGATATATTAAACCCGAGGAAAAAGGAAAAACCGGCGGGACCCTTAGAATCGGTGGGGCACGAAACTCCCCGTCCCATATTGCTTGGCGACTGCCTTCGCCGGCCGTACCTGGGCTCACAGGTGCGAGGCGTGGGCGGGGCAGGGCTGGCTGTGCCTGTACCGCATGACGTACACCGTGGACTGGTGCCACCAGTAGAGCATCACCACCGCCAGGACGTGCCAGATCTGGTGGCTGGACCCGAGGTAGTTCAGTTGTCCTGGAGGGGACAGCGGAAAGAAAGCCTCGTGAACCGCAGCACGTCCGTACGGAGAGA
>VBSM01000142.1:14475667-14488412 GCA_008086735.1 Cheirogaleus medius | reverse complement strand
GAAGCGCCACTTCCGTCGCGTTCTGGTTCCCCCCCCCCAATGACGCAGCTCCAGAGCGACCATCCCCTGCACGTGCAATAAAGAGTCTCTGTACAAGCGGAATCGGCGCATGCGTTCTCTCTGTCTCAGTGTTTTCCCCGCCCACCGTCTGTGACTTCCAGCCCCTTGTGTAGAGTGGAGGGTTCTCTATCCTTTCCCCTTCTGGTGTTCCACCGCCCCAACGTTTCCGTCCGTTCTGATAGTGGCCATCTGTGTTGGTCCCGTTTTGGGGCCTAGAAAGAGTAAGGGTAGCTGACCAACTCAGAACATTCCCTTGGTCAGCACAGGTGCATATTTACCTAGGGGTGAGAATCACCAGGTCAGGGGACGTCAGCATGTTCAACTTTTGTAAATGCCGCCAGACAGTGCTTCAAAGCGGATTGCCCTCCATCGTCAACAGCGCTTTGGCATTTCCCCATCTTATTCATTTTAGCCATTCTTTTGGGGAGGTGGGCACAGGGCCTTGTGGGCTTTATTTTGCATCTTATTTGCATCTTATTTGCATTTCCTATTGCTCTGATGACTGGTGGGTGGAGCACCTTTTTTATTTTTATATTTAAAAACAAATATTTTATATTTTATATGAATTTTATATAAATACATTTTCTATAAATAAAATATTTTATATTTTTTATTTATATTTGTCAGCCATCCATCTCCTGTTTTGTGGAATGGCTGCTCAAGTTGTTTTGTTGTTTTTCATTTTTCTATTGAGTCGTGTGTGTCTTTTTCACGTTAATTTTTTTGTTTGTTTTTGTTTGAGACAGAGTCTCACTCTGTCGCCCGGGCTAGAGTGCCGTGGTGTCAGCCTAGCTCACAGCAACCTCCAACTCCTGGGCTCAAGCGATCCTCCTGCCTCAGCCTCCCCAGTAGCTGGGACTACAGGCATGCGCCACCATGCCCGGCTCATTTTTTCTATATATTTTTAGTTGGCTAGCTAATTTCTTTCTATTTTTAGTAGAGACGGGGTCTCGCTCTTGCCCAGGCTGGTTTTGAACTCCTGACCTCGAACGATCCTCCCGCCTTGGCCTCCCAGAGTGCTAGGATGACAGGCGTGAGCCACCATGCCCGGCCACGTTAATTTTTAGGAGGATTTTTTTTCCCCAAAAATAATTCTGGATATGAATCCTTTGTGGGATATATTTGTAATGAATATCATCCTTTCTATCGGTTGACTTTTCCCTCTCTTAATGGTAATTTTTGACTCCTAGTATGAATTTTAACATAATTCGATTTGTTGAGTTTTAAATTTTATGGTTAGTGGTTTTTTTGTGTTCTGTTTGGAAAATCTTTGCCTACTCTGTGGTCACAGAGGCATTCTTCTGTGTTTTCTTATAATGTCATTATTATTTATATTATTTATATTTACATCTTATATTTTGATCTGCAGTCCAGTGGAATTTAGTTCTGTGTATGTTGCCGGGTGGAAGTACAGCTATTTTTTCCCGTGTGGCTTTCGTTACAGCCTCAAGGAATTTGAGTTAATGTAAACTGGAGATCTATATGGCTCTTGCATTGTATTAGAAAAGAAAATAAAGTAGATCAAAGAGCCACTTTCTGTAAAATATTTAATAATATGTGGGATGCAAGATAGCAGAAAGATGAAGTTGGAAATGACAGGAATAGAAGATAACTCTGTAGCACACACTGCTTGAAGATCCTGCGAAAGTTGTCAGAATCAATGTGGAGCGATTTGTGTTAAAAACCCTGACATCCTAGCACTCTGGGAGGCCGAGGCGGGAGGATCGCTCAAGGTCAGGAGTTCGAAACCAGCCTGAGCAAGAGCGAGACCCCATCTCTACTAAAAATAGAAAGAAATTAATTGGCCAACTAAAAGTATATAGAAAAAATTAGCCGGGCATGGTGGCGCATGCCTGTAGTCCCAGCTACTCGGGAGGCTGAGGCAGGAGGATCGCTTGAGCCCAAGAGTCTGAGGTTGCTGTGAGCGAGGCTGACGCCACGGCACTCTAGCCCAGGCAACAGAGTGAGACTCTGTCTCAACAAAACAAAACAAAACAAACAAATAAATAAATAAAAAAGAGGGAGTAATCCGATCTAGCTAAAGAGACAAGGTGGCCTTATGAAATCATGCTAGGCATTGTAAGAAGAAACTTGACTTCCACCCTTGGTTCAATCACTTACTTAACCATGATCTTGGGCAAGCCACTTCAATTTTCCAGGCTCTCTCTTTTCTCCTATAGTGGATGGAAATCTATATAATAACCTTGCTCCTTGTGTTTTGAGATTAAAATGGGATAATATATGTGAGAGCTTCATGTAAAGGATGATTATTATTAGATGTATTGTTTTTTCCTGGAAGAAGACATCTTGAAGCTCTGAAGGTGGTGATTAATAGATATTCTTTTAAGTTTTTTTTTTTTTTTTGAGACAGAGTCTCGCTCTGTTGCCCGGGCTAGAGTGCCGTGGCATCAGCCTTGCTCACAGCAACCTCCAACTCCTGGGCTCAAGCGATCCTCCTGCCTCAGCCTCCCGAGTAGCTGGGACTACAGGCATGCACCACCATGCTCGGCTAATTTTTTCTATATATTTTTAGTTGTCCAATTAATTTCTATTTTTTTTTAGTAGAGACGGGATCTCGCTCTTGCTCAGGCTGGTTTCGAACTCCTGACCTTGAGCGATCCACCCGCCGTGGCCTCCCAGAGTGCTAGGATGACAGGCGTGAGCCACCGCGCCCGGCCGATAGATATTCTTGATGAGAACAAAAATCTTGGGCAAAGCAAAGAAATATAGCAGGTGCAGAATAGCAGAAATTATGAATGGGTTTCAAAACAATCGGATTAGGAATAGTCTTGGAATGACGAAAAGGAGAGGGAACAATAGTCTCTGGCTTTTGAAAGGACACAAGAGGCGAAAACTAATTTATCTCACATTTACCCATCTAAATCTTGTAACGTGTTCAATTGTTATTTATAGGACGAGCCTTGTTTGAAACCTCACTGACAGATTTTATTCCTGAGTCCCCTGGGAGCATTGGATATGACCAAATGCCCTCGTCTATATTGTGAAGTAGGAGACAGTGATTAAATCAGAGACATAAAGGCACTTGAGAAATTAGTCATAGAATTTTACAGAGAATCCAGGATGCTGAACTCCTACGTAAATTGCTTTTGGTTTCCTGGTATACAACCGGTTGCCAACATTTATAAATGTTGTTTCTTTATAATTTCCATTTTGCATGGTCTTGTCATTTTGATAGTTGGCTTAATTATTTTGTGTGTGTGTGTGTGCCAATATTTAGTTGCTTAGAGAGTGATTTTTTTTTTCCCCCCACTCAAACTCGGGAAGTTAATAAACCTTTTCCGTGATCATCTATAGGGAAAATTCAGTTTTATCTTTCTAGTGTTTCCTTCAAAACGAAGTTTTGTTTAACAACCATGCCTAATATAGTTTTATTGTTGGGTGGAACCACATGATAGTTTGGATCTTTTCTTGTTCTTAAATTCTGCAAATATTAGTCTAGCACAGATAAACGTTGCTCTTGTTGGAATAGGCTTGTTGGAGTCGAAAATACAGATGGATGATGTAGTGACATAGCACTTTAATATTAAGTTCGAATTCATTAAGTGAAAATAATTTCCTTTAACCCTATGGAAAATCACTATGAAAAGTTTTACACCAAAAGGGGAAAAAATTGGTGGATTCTCTTTTGCTCAGTCATGGTGATAATTCTTTGTAGTAAATAATATTTTATCTTTGTCAAGCCAAAGTAGTAAGAGTTATACAGTACTACCCTGTTTGCACCCATTTCTCTAGTTCTAGGTTAGAATTAATTTGCAAAGTAGGAACTGCTAACAGTGTTTAGTAATTTGGGGATACATAGTAATCTTTTCTATCCGATGATGGGAATTCTGATTTAACGCTGCTTTGTTATAAGAGATGCAAATGCAAGAGACATAAGTATATGCATCCAAAGTCTTTTTGCAAAGTGTTTTGCTGTCATGGGTCTAGAACAGTAGCCATAGTGGTCACCATAATTCAGTACTGGCTTTGGAAAAGTAGAACTAGATTGGGTGAATTAGAAACATAGAACTGCCTTGCTTTTCAATATTTCATCAAGAAGAATCAGGAATACAGATTTGATGGAGTTTCTCAGGGCCCTTACTCTAAAGTAATTCACCTAAATCAAAGTGTACTTAACATGCTGTTCAAGATATATGGGCAAAACAACTCAATGTTATGAACACAGGCTGAATGTTTCAACTGGATAAATAATTTACCCACAATTATATTGCCAGTTAAACTCTAGTGTAGGATTCCCTTTCTGATTAATTCAAGAAATGTGAACCATATTTTAAATTTTTGTCTCTCTCAATTTTCTGCCTCTATGTCTTTCTCTCTCGCGGTCATCAGCTCTTGGGTTTTCTCTCGGTTTCACTTTCTCAACACAGCACAGATTGAACATGCAAAGCATACAACATGCAAGAAGAAAGCTGACACTTGGGTAGTAGTCTCCTGGCTCACTTTGCTAATCTGCCTCAACTGCCATTACTAATTAGAGTGAAGAGATGACTAGTACCATGGCTATTATTGCTTTTGCTGTATTTAAATGCACTTGGAGAGCCTTACATGATTTTTTTCCACTTGATGAACTTATTACTCAACGTATAATCTAGGATGGCAAGAGATTAACTTTCTAGAATTTGGGGACTTTTTTCTAAATGAAATATGTCTTCCATGTAGAAGAATGTATGTAAAATATAGGCAGAGTTTAAAAAGGAATAAAATAAACACCTTTGTGCTCAACACTGAGTTATGAAATAGGCCAAGACTAATACTTATGAAGCCACTTTTATAACCCTCTCAGATATCTTTCTCCCCTAGATGTGATCTCTATCCCTGACTTGTATATTAAATTCCTCATTTACGTATGTCCCTAAATGACAAATTATTCAAGTTTTCCCATTTTCATATTTATATAAATAGAATCACAGTGTTCATACTTTTGTGATTTGCATTTTTTTCTCAACATGTTTCTGAGATCCGTCAATGTGGCATACATCATTATAGTTTACTTCATTTTAGCATGGTTTAGGTTCAGTATATCATTGTATGCTTTTAACAAGATGATGTGTTAATCTGTTTGCCACTCAGAGACATTTGGATTATCTCTGGTTTTCCTTTTTCCTATTGCAAACTGTATTCGTTTTCCATTGCTCATAAAAATTACCACAAACTTAGAAACATAAAACAATATAAATTTCTTTCAGTTTCGTGGGTCACAAGTCTGGAAACTATGTGGTTCAGCTGGGTTTCCTTGCTGAAGGTCTCACAAGGCAAAATAAAGGAGTTGGTCAGGACTGTAGTCTTCTCTGTGGCTAAGGATCTTCTTCTAAGCTCATTCCAATTGTTGGTAGAATTCATTTCCTTACAAATTTAAGACTGGGGTCACTGTGTTCTTACTGCCTCTCAACGGGGGACCTTTCACAGTTTCAAGGAACACCCACCATTCCCTGATGTGGGAAACATTCTAGGACATGGAAGTTTGCTTTATCTAAGGGCAGCAGAAGAAATATATCTAGCTTTGAATCTCTCCTACCACTTTTATGAGCTCTCTGATTATATCAGGCCCACAAGAGTGATTTCTCTTCTGATGAACTCAACCTCAAGTAATTAAAGACATTAATTATTTCTGCAAAATTCTTCTTCAATCAGAAATCAGTTTTAAAAAATTACAGAAATAAGCCCTCACATATCAATAATAACCTTGAATGTAAATGGATTGAACTTTCCACTTAAAATATATAGACTGGCTGAATGGATAAAAAAACATGATGCAACTATATTCTGCCTGCAAGAAACCCATCTAACCCATAAAGACACATGTAGATGGTAAATATAGAGATGAAAAAAGATTTTCCAAGCAAGCAGGAATAGCTACACTTAGATAAAACAGATTTTAAGTCAAAAACAGTAAAAGGAGATAAGGTCATTTTATATTTAGAAAGGAATCAACTCATCAAGAAGATATAATAATTCTAAATATATATGAACTCAACATTGGAGCACCCAGATATATAAAGCAAATATTATTAGATATAAAGGGATCCAATACAATAATCGTTTGTGACATCAACACCCACCCTAAGCATTAGATCATCTAGAAAGAAAATTAACAACAACAACAACAAAAAACACGTTGGATTTAAACTTCGTTTTAGATAAAATGGACATTTTACAGACATTTACAGAACAATTTAACCAACAGCTACAGAACACATATTCTTCTCATTGGAATCAAAACAAGTCTCAACAAATGTTTAAAAAATCAAAATTAAATCAAGTATCTTCTCAGAACATAATGGAATACAACTAGAAATCAATAACTAGTGGAACTTGGGAAACTGTACAAGTTCCTGGAAATTAATCATGCTCCTGAATGACCATTGTGTCGAGGAAGAAATTAAAGAGGAAATGAAAAAATTTCTTGAAGCAAATGAAAATGGAAACACGACATACAAAAACTTATGGGACACAGAAAAAAAACAGTGCTAAGAGGGAAGTTTATAGCAATGAACATCTACATTAGAAAAGTAGAAACTAGATTTCAAATAAATGGTCTCACGATGCGCTTCTAGGAACCAGAAAATCGGGAACAAATCAAACCTAAAATTAGTAAAAATGTTTTGTAGCAGAAGAGGGTGACTGTAGTTACCAACAATGTATTATAGATTTCAAAATACCTAGAAGAGAGGAGTTGAAATGTTCCCAACACACAGAAATTATAGTTGAGCTGATGGAGACCACAAATACCCTGACTTGGTCATTACACATCCCATGCATGTATAAGATATGGCATGAACCCATAAATAGGTACAAATATTATGTATCAACAAAAAATTAAATATTTAAAAAAACTTGAACTTCTGAGGAAATTGACAAGATAATTTAAAAAAATATATTTAAAATAAAGAGCAAATGACTCAGAACAACTAAGAAACCACTGAATAAAAAGAAAAATATGTGGACACATGACCTACCAGATATAAAATGTTGTTACCAGGGGTAAAGAGAGTCATCTCATAATAATCAAAGATCAATTCAACAACAAGAACAACTCATATAGGTTTACACACCCAATAACACAGCTTCAAGATACATGAAGCCAAAATTGAAGGAACTGAAAAGTGTGAAACAGATAAATTCTTTTTTTTTCGTTTTTTAATTTAAAAAGTTTTTTTTTTTATTTTTTTGCCTTCTAAACATCCTCACATGGAATGGAAACAGATAAATTCTAACTAGAGATTTCAATAACTTGCTCTCAATAACTGATAGAACATATAGATAGAAAATCATTAAGACTATAGAACAATTGAACAGTACTAACACGTAACTTCATCTAATTAACATTTATGGAACATTTTACCCAAAACAGCAGGATCATCATTGTACATGGTATAGTTACCAAAATAAGTCAATAAATTTAAGAAGATTCAAATTGTATGTGTATATTCTGTGACGATAATGAAATTAAAATAGAAATCAATAATAGAAGATATTGGAAAATACCCAAATATTTAGGATCTTATACACTTCCAAATAAGCTATCCATCAAAGAAATCACAAGAGCAATTAGTATTTTGGACTAAATGTACTAAAACACTTTTTTTAAAAAAAACTAGATTCCAATGATATTTGTAATGTTTTTTTAAATTGGGTGGTGAGTTGACAGGTGTTTATTTTGTTATTGTGCTTTACAGTTTTAATATACATTTGCATCATTTTGTATAAAAACACATAATAAAATGGGAATTTGAAATAAATATATGGGAAATACTCTCTTAAGAAAGACTATACAGGCATAATCCAAAGTAGATTTGGGCTAGATACAGCCATGTGATAGATTTCAAGCATTACAGAAAAGGTGACATGAAATCTTAGGCTACATTCCACGAAGTCACGTGGTTTAGTTGTTGCTTTTTCTTCTAAAAGCATGTGACCTCAGATAACACTGAAAACCATACCACATCCTATGCTTCGTTGCATGCTCAGGGGCTCTGTGGTCTTTGTCAAAAAATGGGAAATGAACATATGTGCTCCATGGAGTTGCTTGTATCATTAGGCATCCAAAAAAAAAAAAAAACTAAAAAAATAAAAAAACCCACAGCATCTGCAGTCCCCTGTTTTAATTAGATCCTGAAGTAATGGCTGCAGCTGAGCCATTTATTGCTTCCCTAAACGAGAGCTGGTAGAGGGAAGATGTTTTCCTAACGCTGTTTCTAAAATGGAATATGATAGCAACAGCATAAAGGGGACCATTCAGGGTGAGGAACTTGAGCTAACCTTTGATATGAAGGCAACCACTTAAAAGGCAACACGTTCAGCATCTAGTAGTGAGGGACATGGGAATGGGAACACAAATTAGCCACGGCACAAAAACAACCCAGACCCAGATTCCACTAGAGTCACCAACCAAAGGGCAATGCCAATAAAATGTCATCAATGAATCCAGTTTTTATCTTCATAAAATGAATAAATTCCTTCTGAAATCATATTTTAATGTATATAAGATATGTTTTGAAGGTGTACGTGCTTGTGTGTGTGTGTGTGCATGCAGAGAATTTTCCTGAGATAGAGTCCTTAACACAAACACATATTCAGTTAATGTTAACTTACCTGAATTTTTTTTGAATTCATAGTTAAATGTTTTTATGCTTGATAATTTAAAATTATTATTGGATTTAAAAAATATACATATGTATCATCTTTGAATAGCTACACTTTCTCCAGGTAACCACTCACCTTGACAAAATGTTAGTTGCTCAAAACGTTATGTGTCTTTTCCTGCTTCTTGAAGATTAATGTAGAAGTAATCCTTCCTTTCTTCTCAATGTTGACAAACTTTGCTTTCTTTTAGAATAAAAATTGGCTTTTTTTTTTTTTTGAGACAGAGTCTCACTTTGTTGCCCAGGGTAGAGTGCCATGGCGTCAGCCTCGCTCACAGCAACCTCCAACTCCTGGGCTCAAGCGATCCTCCTGCCTCAGCCTCCCGAGTCGCTGGGGCTACAGGCATGTGCCACCATGCCCGGCTCATTTTTTCTATATATTTTTAGTTGTCCAATTAATTTCTTTCTATTTTCAGTAGAGACGGGGGTCTCGCTCTTGCTCAGGCTGGTCTCGAACTCCTGACCTTGAGCGATCCTCCCGCCTCGGCCTCCCAGAGTGCTAGGACGACAGGTGTGAGTCACTGCACCCGGCCTAAAAACTTGATTTTTAGAAAAGATTATATCATTATGATTACACAGGAGACTTTTACTATTGGCCACAGAATAGATCTTTAAAAACTTTTAATATCGACCATCGCCCAGAAAAATGAGCTACATTTTCATAATATTAAATGGGACCAGAAAAGCATGTTAGATTTATAAAACCATTTGTTCCCACCAAACTATACGAGTGGAAGGCATTTTGAAGAAGGTTGGCTTGAAGCACTTCATTATTTTGAATGCCGGATTAATGTGCGTGGTTTTCCGTTGCTCACTTTTATGTGTGGGTTGGTCTGAAACGCAGTATATTATGCAATGGTTTTGTCATGTATCCGCGATGATATTAACAGTCCGATGCTAAACAGGTTCTGAGGAAATGAGGAGGGGGAAGAAAAAATGACTTACTATATTTACCCTGAAACAAGATTCAATCTGCCACCGTATTTAATGCTATATTTTTCATTATCTCACAAGCATATGTTGAGACCGCTACAGATGATGAAGTTAGCTGCTGGGCAGAGTTATCATCAATAGTTTCCGTCTTTATTTTAATAAGTGGAATGAGCAAATTGTTTGTGACCTTTGTCAAGGGCTTCGTGGAAGACGAGAAACCTAACAACAAAATCACTAGCCTGCAGCCCTACTGAATATTCAAGACTGCTGTTTCCTAGAATGAAACGGCTTATAACGAAGCCATTGTTCTGGATACAGCCCTGTCTGAAACAAAAAAAGGTCCAAAAAGCTAAGGGGTAAAATATGTTTTCTTTAAAAAAAATATATGTGTAATATTTCTTTTTTAAGTTTTTTCCAGCATATTATGGGGGTACAAATGTTAAGGTTATGTATATTGCCCTTGCCCCCGCTCCCTATACGTGTAATATTTCTTCATGATCATGTTGGGTTTGTAGTTAAAAACAAACAAACAAACAAAAACCCAAAAAAAGCCCCACATTTCCCTAAGGTCAACACATCCTTAAAAATAATAATGCTGCTACTTAGGATACTAGAATCTTGGCTAGCCTTGGCAGGTTTATAAAATCAGCCTTCCTGAGTTAGGTAGAATCACAAGAGAGCAACGGCCACATGCGTTCTTACCTCTCTGTTGCCGCGCTAAACTCTTTATTCGGTTATTTCCGATAATCACTCCCCTGGGGGTAAATCCTGTGATCATCTCGGTTTTGTAGACTGGTAAACTGGGCAGAGAAAGCCAAAATAACTTATTATCCAAGGTTTCCCGGTCAGTGTTGGAGTTCAGGTAACAGAAGCTAAGATCCAGGGCACCTGACTTTAGGTGCTTAGGTATTGCTCGATACCGAAGGAAAATTGCATTGCCCAACAGCTATCTTTTGGAATAATCTTAGTTATTGTATAAAAACGATACATCTGGTCTTTCTGGATATTAAAGAGATGAGAGAGGGTGAGAAGGCGTTGGCTGAAGAGGTGCACACTGAATTATCTTATTAAATTCTAAGAACTGTGGATAGTAATGGTTCCCTGTAGGAAAATCTCATTTCGCTCCTAGAGTTATCCTATCTCTAGCTTGAAAATATTTTAGACATATGTTTAGTCCTATGTGTAGGCAAATATACTTTAGATGCAATTCATTTTATTGCCGTTGAACAAGCAAGAAGGTCTTAAGCTAATATCGGCAGGTGCTTGAAGGTTCAAGCTCCTCATTCCTGAGTGGAAAATGGTCAACACTTTCTGACCCTTAATGGGTAGCCCTGGGTATAGAACAGTTCAATGCACAATAAAAATAAAAATAAACATCCACAATTGCCCTGTGCCTGTCAGTTATAGGAAGATCACTAAAGAGAATACAATTAACACCCTGTGACTTTTGGTCTGCCGTACTAATTTCCTAAATTTTATTTTCCTACCACAAGGCAGTTTTTCCTTAACAGTATTCTGTTTTTTTCTAAAACTCTCATCTGGTTATTTGTGTGTGTGTGTGTGAAAACAGGATTGGGTAGAAAATATCGGTTCTCTATTTTAAAGCCTCACTGTTATCCACAAGTAATTTTGAAGGCTTAACTAGAAAGAAATATTGAACAGTGATGATGCATGAAATCATCTTTCTCTAGACAAATGCTACACAGAGTGTGATTGGCCAGCTAGTGACGATATTTAACCAGTTTGCTACCAGTTCTCCATGCACTAGGGAGGTTGCCCCAGAATGTAAATCAATACATGGCTTCCTTTACTGAGAATGTCTTGTAACAGAAAGAAGAAATGCAGCTGAACCAAACAGTGTGTTTTTGGTGGAGGTGATTTACATTCCCAGACTGGACTTTGAGCAAGACTGCTATAGACCCTTTCAAACTGGACTCCACAATTTCTAACTCTTTTCCCTGCTGTATTGCCTTTGCTAAAAGCATTGAACTATTGCCTTTATTAAAGTCATTCCGGACCAGGCGCGGTGGCTCACGCCTGTCATCCTAGCACTCTGGGAGGCCGAGGCGGGAGGATCGTTTGAGCTCAGAAGTTTGAGATCACCCTGAGCAAGAGTGAGACCCCATCTCTACTATAAATAGACAGAAATTAGCTATACAACTAAAATCTATATAGAAAAAATTAGCCGGGCGTGGTGGTGCATGCCTGTAGTCCCAGCTACTCGGGAGGCTGAGGCAGGAGGATCACTGGAGCCCAGGAGTCTGAGGTTGCTGTGAGCGAGGCTGATGCCACGGCACTCTAGCCTGGGCAAAAAAAAAACACACAAAAAAAACAGTCATTCGGTCTCTCTATTTCTCAAAACCTTGATAAGAACATGAAAGAAGAAAGCCTCATAAATACTTGTCAGCATCCTCATTTTCTTACATTGAATAGTTGCTAATAGTCCTAATATTTGATATTTTCCAGTTAATAAACACATTATCAATTGTTGAGGTCGTAGAATGAAGAACTCTTAACTAGAAGTCCTGAGACATGACTTGGTTTCTTCTTACACTAGTCATACAATTTACTCAATCTCCTTGTGACTTTATTTATTAAAAAAAAAAAGAAAGAAACAAAGAAAATCACTCTTCATTTACAATATAAATCACAGTAATTTTCTTTTTAAATTTCTCACATAAACTATACTTTAGCAGCCATTGAGTTTATTGCTATCACACGAGCAAGAAGGTCTACGCTTGATACATAGTCAGGTGTTTGAAAGTTTATTTTAAAGTTCGATGCACACTTGCCTTTTACCATTTTGCAGACAGACTACTCTCTTATTATTAAAATAGGGATATTTCAAGAGTAATATTATGAACCATGCCTTGAGTTTTCCCAAATTAAATGACTAAAGCCCATGACACTGAATTTCAATCATATAATTTTATGTACGGGCATCTGTTAGTTGAAAAATTGAATACACACTGTCAAAATTTTTAAAACTGAAAGCTGTTTTGCAACATATTTTAAACGAAAAAGTGGAATATGGTGTTATTCTCTTAGCTCGTTTCATTCTTGTTTGTTTGGCTTTTTTTTTTTTTTTT
>VBSM01000142.1:14451794-14463648 GCA_008086735.1 Cheirogaleus medius | reverse complement strand
GGGGGTACAAATATTGTTAGGATTACATATATTGCCCCTGCCAACCCCCCCCACTCCCGTGCTAGTGCTTCAAGCATGTCGCTATATAGGTTATATTAACAGGGATCTTTTCGGTTGCACATGAGAGAAATACAGCTCTCATTGGCAGTGAAATCGGATTTATTTTGCTCACATCATTCATTTGCAACTGCTTGGGATGGACTGTTCCTACTGAGTACTAAACATGGTGAAGAGAGATAAGAGTAACGTCCTCCAGTTTAGCAGACTAGAGGGAGGGTCAAACTTCCCACCTTCTCAGTCTCTTTCTAGCCCTTTGAGAAGCAACTTCAGAGCCCAGAAGCAAAGGATGGAAAAGCCAGGAACCAGATGTCCTTTCAATGATTTTACGTCGAAACGCTGTACTTGAGTGTACACTGGTTTTGTAGATTGGGGCAAGACATTTGTCATCATGGGAAGTCCCTTAGGGAAGTTCCCAAACATGGGTGCAGATTTAGAATCATTTGCATCGTTTTTAAAATAATGCCGACAAAATCGAATCAGAATTTCTGGTGAGAGGGCTCTGGCATGGATATTTAAAAATGTTCTTTTTTTTTTTTTTTGAGACAGAGTCTCACTCTGTTGCCCGGGCTAGAGTGCTGTGGCATCAGCCTCGCTCACAGCAACCTCCAACTCCTGGGCTCAAGCAATCCTCCTGCCTCAGCCTCCCGAGTAGCTGGGACTACAGGCATGCACCACCATGTCTGGCTAAGTTTTCTATATATATTTTTAGTTGGCCAATTAATTTGTTTCTATTTTTAGTAGAGACAGGGGTCTCGCTCTTGCTCAGGCTGGTCTCAAACTCCTGACCTCGAGCGATCCTCCCGCCTCAGCCTCCCAGAGTGCTAGGGCGACAGGCGTGAGCCACCGCGCCCGGCCTGAAAATGTTCTTTAGATGTGGAAAGGAAAAGAAACCTTGTGGTTATTTGGGTCCCAGATGGTGCAGAGGCTGTTTGCTTTTAGGGGAAAAGGTACAGGTCAGATTGTGTAAAGAACAGTGAGCCAAGCAAATGGCATTCTTGTTGTGAACAGAACACTCCTCATTGCTTTTGCTCTGAGGGAAACCTTGGCATAAATGCTAGAGCAGCTCAAAGGTGACCACAGGTAAGAGTTTGGAGAGATGATGTCTCATGAGACATCTTCAAGAAATAATGTTTATTATTTTCTTACCTTTGGTTTTATTTCCAGGTTGATGTAGCCCAGGAGAAATCGCTAGCTTATTTTTATACTTGCTTGCTTATGTTGCAAAACTGTACCTTTTCAAAGGTAAAGCGTATTATTTATCTTCCTGTTCCCACTGACGAGCTGACACAATTCTTGGCACATACTGGACACTCGATAAATGACTATTAGATTCATAAATCTAGTGACATAGTTCCACTATCTCAAGTTTTCTATCTTGTGGGTATTTGGATTTATGGAAAACCTGTAGAGTTTTCTATTTATGAAGATAGTACTTATCCATACATGGATTGCTTTCTATCAATATTTCTGCTTTAAGGAGTAGCAACCCAGAAGCAAGTTATAGTTTCAAGATTGATCCAGAAGATCTCTAGAAATGAAAAGAATAAAATTCACATCCATGCTTATTCATTAGGAAAAAAAAAAACCCTCCAACTCAATGAATTTGCTGTTGCATTTTTTTTTTAAAAAATGGCCCTGTGATTATACCCTAGAGAAGAATAAACAAGAATTATGCCTGTTAACTAGTTTATTATATTTACTCTTACCTATTTACAAGTAAAATATGAGATATAAACTGCTTAAAACATCCATGAAAAATATTAATTTCTAAAATACCAGCCCATTAGGAAAGGTCAGGTTTAATTAAAATGCTAGATTCATTGAACATTTGATGAGTTTTGTTTTCTGTTGGTGTTCATCTTTAAAATGGACATTTGGGACCAGGCGTGGTGGCTCACGCCTGTCATCCTAGCACTCTGGGAGGCCCAGGCGGGAGGATCTCTCAAGGTCAGGAGTTTGAAACCAGCCTGAGCAAGAGCGAGACCCCGTCTCTACTAAAAAATAGAAAGAAATTAATGGGCCAACTAAAAATACATAGAAAATATGAGCCGGGCATGGTGGTGCATGCCTGTAGTCCCAGCTACTCGGGAGGCTGAGGCAGGAGGATCGGTGGAGCCCAGGAGTTGGAGGTTGCTGTGAGCGAGGCTGACGCCACGGCACTCTAGCCCGGACGACAGAGTGAGACTCTGTCTTAAAAAAAAAAAAAAGAACGTAAAGTGGCCGTTTTGATAGCAAGTCTAATACCAAGAGCATTTTCTCCTGCTGAGTATTCTATATTCTCTCTAGCAGTAAAGGTTCTGGATCCGGGCAAGAGCAATTCTTTTGAGGACACAAAAGGCAATAGCTCGAGTCATGCACTTTACTCGTCCAAAGAAATCTTGGCTCTCCAGTGTTGACAATCACAGAAATGTGTTTGGACGTCCCAAACCCGGTCAGATACGACTAGGAAGACAATGCAAGGAACAGATGGGTATCTTTACAGAGTGACAATTTCCAAGCTACGCTTTGGGGTCGTGCCCATTTTTTTCAGATGGGAGACAGGGAACAGACAAGGCTTCAGGGAGAAGGGATTACAGCTCTGTATGCTGAAAAAATCTCTCTTTTGGTCCTTAAAGATTCTGGAAATTAAAATGAATATTATTTTAGGTTTATTATTGCAAAGAACACTGAACTTTGAAACTATTGCTTTATGGATAATAGACCACATTTAAAGACAAACTAGCTTTATATAGAGTAGATATAAGTCTATTTCAGCACACAGAATGCCAGTTCTTTTTTGTTTGTTTGTTTGTTTGTTTGTTTTTTTGAGACAGAGTCTCACTCTGTCGCCCGGGCTAGAGTGCCGTGGCGTCAGCCTCGCTCACAGCAACCTCCAACTCCTGGGCTCGAGCAATCCTCCTGCCTCAGCCTCCCGAGTAGCTGGGACTACAGGCATGCACCACCATGCCCGGCTCATTTTTTCTATATATTTTTAGTTGGCCAATTAATTGCTTTCTATTTTTAGTAGAGACGGGGTCTCTCTCTTGCTCAGGCTGGTCTCAAACTCCTGACCTCGATCGATCCTCCCGCCTCGACCTCCCAGAGTGCTAGGATGACAGGCATGAGCCACCGCGCCCAGCAGCCAGTTCTTTATTCTTAGCAGGTGTTTTCCTAGAAAAGACAATAATACTTGAACTAGTGAGATAAACCCTATATTTTACAGCTTCTTTTGGGGGAATTCTAATGAGAATTTTGCTGTGGATCATTCATTCACTCTCTCTCTCTCGTTCTTTTCTGGTTGTACATAATCAGCCATAGCTTCGTATCAGTGCAATTAAACCAGTATGCTGATAGAACAGGGGAGGGGTGAAAGAACTTCACTTGGGCTATAGAAAATTTTTAGGGTGGCTAATATTACCATATTTCTTAGGAAATAATATTATCTTCAATTGCTAATGGAAAAAAGTCACCTCTGAACCTTATTTGGGGAATAGGTAATTTTTTTTTTTTTGAGACAGAGTCTCACTCTTTGCCTGCAATAGAGTGCCGTGGCGTCAGCCTCGCTCACAGCAACCTCCAACTCCTGGGCTCAAGCGATCCTCCTGCCTCAGCCTCCCGAGTAGCTGGGACTACAGGCATGCACCACCATGCCCGGCTAATTTTTTCCATATATTTTTAGTTGGCCAATTAATTTCTATTTTTAGTAGAGATGGGGTCTCACTCTTGCTCAGGCTGGACTTGAACTCCTGACCTCAAGCGATCCTCCCGCCTCGGCCTCCCAGAGTGCTAGGATTACAGGGGTGAGCCACCAGGCCCGGCCGAGAATAGGTAATTTTTACAAAAAAAAATGACAATAACCAGGAAGATATATGGATTTGAAAAAGGATGAATAACCTATTTAGAACATGGTCAGGGTAATGATCATTTGTAAGTTATATGTTACATTAGAGAAGTGATCTGTGATGTGGTATTAGATATTACTTATATCAGCTCTGAGGGGTCGATAACCACAAAAAATAATTTTTTTTTATATTGTGGTAAAATACACACAACATAAAATTTACCATTTTAACCGTGTTTAAATGTTCAATCCAGTGGCATTCGGTACATTCGCATTGTTGTGTAATTATCAACACTCTCCATCTTCAGATCCTTTTTATCAACCCAAAGTGAAACTGCATCTTCATTAAACAGTAATTCCCTATTACTTCCTTTCCCCAGCCTTTGGTAACACTATTCTGCTTTCTGTCTATATGAATTTGACTGTTCCTGTTATGATTAGAATAATAAAATATCTGTCCCTTAGTATATATGACTTATTTACACTTAGCATATTGTTTTCAGCTGTAGCATGTACCAGAATCCTGTCCCTTTTTAGGGCTGAGTAATATTCCATTGCATATGCACGTACCACATTTTCTTTATTCATTCATCCGTCCATGGACATTTTGGATTGCTTCCAAATTTTGGCTGCTGCGAATAGTGTTGCTATAATCATTGCCAAACACGTACCTACCGTGTTTCCCCGAAAATAAGACCTACCCACCAAATAAGCCCTAGCAGGATGTCTAAGCATGTGCGCAATAGAAGCCCTACCCCGAAAATAAGCCCTAGTGACGGGCGTGGCTACGCAGCGCATCTGCACAACCCATGCGTGTCGTTGCGGAGCGGTCAAGAACACGAGCAGCCCTTCTCATCTGCCCCGTGAGAGCTCTGTGGCTCCACAGGAGAGATCGGGGCCGATGGTTCTAAAGGAAACAGAGTCGCAAGACATTCAGGATGGGATTCAGGGTTTGGAGAGTGATGATGATGTTCAAGAAGAAGATGACTTCACTCTATTTGAATCAATGTGGATGGTTGTACCATCCTTAAGAAAAATAACACATCCCCTGAAAACAAGCCCTAGGGTGTCTTCTCAAGGAAAAACAAATATAAGACCCTGTCTTATTTTCGGGGAAACATGGTAGCAAAGTATCAGGCGTTGATTGTAGCTGAAGGGTAGGTAGAGGCTATGAAGGGATGAATGAAAGACGGAAAAAATGATTGTTCAAGTCCTTCTCGAGGCAAACATTTGGTACATGATTTGTTTTTGATACAACTGTAATGAATGTCATTCTTCTCTGCCGGAGCGACACGCCAGATCTTTAGCACTTTGCTGCTTGGTGCCCAGGGGGTGCAGCCGGTGCCCGATTGCCAGGGCCACGTTCTAGCGCATGTTCATCTGCGGGACACTGAACAGATTGCCGTCCTTTGGATGTTTGTGGATGCGAGCCGTAAATATACCATATGATGTGACTCGAGGGGTTTGTTTTAGGAGAAAGAAAAACACAAAGAGGAAAGGAAAGAACAAGGAAGAGAAACTTTCCTTCTCTTTTCTTTCAACGAAAGGGTGAATGAGGTAAATCTGAAAAGATACCAGTGTCGTGGCAGCCTCTGGCATGTTTTATGGCTAAGGAAAATGACTCCCCAAAGAATCTGTAAAACATGCCTTTTTTTCAGGCATAGAAAATCTTTAGAGAACAGAGAATGATTTTATAGTCGTTCAGAATCTTCCAGAATTGTGCTTGGCTTAATTGGCCATAAAATTTGTAGGTGTGTATGAGTATGGGAGTGTGTCCCATATTGTCTAAGTTTCATAAGAAATCTCACTAATTAAGAATGATCATCGGCTGGGCGCGGTGGCTCACGCCTGTCATTCTAGCACCCTGAGAGGCCGAGGCGGGAGGATCGCTCGAGGTCAGGAGTTCGAGACCAGCCTGAGCAAGAGCGAGACCTCGTCTCTACTAAAAATAGAAAGAAATTAATTGGCCAACTAAAAATATATGGAAAAAATTAGCCGGGCATGGTGGCACATGCCTGTCGTCCTAGCTACTCGGGAGGCTGAGGCAGGAGGATGGCTTGAGCCCAGGAGTTTGAGGTTGCTGTGATCAAGGCTGACGCCATGGCACTCTAGCCCGGGCAACAGAGTGAGACTCTGTCTCAAAAAAAAAAAAATTATTATCATCATTTGTACTTTCCTCTTGTAAAAAGTATAAAAGAGTCATTTGAGGTCGATGTAGTCCAAGAAAAGCACTATCAGTTGGATGAAGCGTGAAGGAACATTAAAAATCTAAAATGTTATTCTTTAATCTTTCTTTCAACATGTTTTTATGACATCTAGGAAATCACTTAAGTTTCTCACTTCTTTGTGTCAGAAGGTGTTGGACTAGATGGTCTCTCGAGCCTTACCTAACTCACTCCAGCGTGATCTGACCGAGTGAAAGTCATCTTGGAGTTTTCTTTGAGAACGTTGTTTTTCGAGAAAATGAAATTCTATGAAAGTACTCATCTCCCTCAGACAAATCATCTCCTAAACTCTAAAACTATACCTTTTTTCGATTCGGAAAGGTAACGTTCTTTTTCTCAACATTCTTAATTGAAATGTTGAGCTTCTAGTAGGAAGCTATGGCGTATTTGAAATAGAATTTGGAAGAAGCGGCCAGTTGATTCAGTGAAATACACCTTTGAGGCTAAACTTTACCTTATGATCAGAGAGACCAGGAGAAGAAGAGACTCTAACCAAAACCTCCCACTCATGATGTCTCCTCATCCCCTCCTCTGATCACATCGAGGAGACTTAACAGAGGTGGAAACAGGCAGGTGTGATTAAGCAGATTGTCAGCTTCAGTTAAGAGAAAAAACTTTTGCAAAAACAGGATTACCTTTATCTGGAGTCACTAGAATGTTTTTTGTCCTCGTTTTTGCCCGGATCTCTTTCGAAGCTACTAGACCTACCGCACGATGTCTCCTCACTCTTTTTCGCTTTGTAAATGTTTTCCAAACTCGGATTTCCTGGGACACTTGAAAAACATCCTTTGATAACTGAATATAAGAAATAAGAAAGGTCTATTGATTATTTGCAATAAACTGAGTTTCGTAGATAGTTTAATATAAGATTGTTAACACAGTTCTCTCACCCTCTGCTTTTTGCCACCAAAGGTCAAAGCTTTCTTTTGCTTCCTTTTTCTAAAACAAATCAGTTTGTTGAGGGCTGATACGATAATGAACGGTAATGTATGCTAAACACACAGAGCGCAAGGATCACGTGCGATTTCTGCAAGGCGCAAATGAATTGGGCTGTACAGATTGTTGATGGAAACTAGGGGGGATATTTAAATATTGAGTTTATTACGTTTATGTATTGATTGAAACGATCAGCAGAGAGACTACCAGAGAGCTGTCATTTCTGTGGGAGGTTAAAGTAGGTGACTGACTGAGATGATATTGTATTTATTCTAGATTTTGCAAGAAGATTACCCTAGGGGATCTTATTTGTTTAAAGATTTTTTTAAAAAAAAAGGCATGGAAGCAAATTTTTCATAACCCAGCAGTCATAGAGTTGGTGCATAAATGCTCCATCTAAATGTCGATTGTTTAATGGGACATTTAGACTCAAGCATAGAGAACAGGAAAGAAACAATAGCTTCCTTAGGAGATTATGGGTATTGATGTCAAAATGATAACATAAGAGTCAGAAATTAGACACAAACAGATAATAATTTGGGATTCTTTCTTTGTTGTTTTTTTTTTTTTTTTTTTTTTTTTGAAACAGAGTCTTGCTCTGTTGCCCGAGCTGGAGTGCCGTGGCGTCAGCCTAGCTCACAGCAGCCTCCAACTCCTGGGTTCAAGCGATCCTCCTGCTTCAGCCTCCCGAGGAGCTGGGACGACAGGCATGCGCCACCATGCCCGGCTCATTTTTTCTATATATTTTTAGCCGTCCAAGTAATTTTCTTTCTATTTTTAGTAGAGATGGGGTCTCGCTCTTGCTCAGGCTGGTCTTGAACTCCTGAGCTCGAGCCATCCTCCCACCTCGGCCTCCCAGAGTGCTAGGATGACAGGCGTGAGCCGCTACGCCCGGCCAATAATTCAGGATTCTGAGTGGGATGGGGAAGGAAGATATGCTCATCTCTCTAAGTTCAGTGTATATAGTTGCCATTCCTGGAGCTAAGTTAGAAATGGTTTAGCTGTTTAAGGCTGCTTCTACATGGATACCAAACAGAGTGTCTTTAATTAGATTTAATAGCACATCTTGTTTCTCTTTGGATACCTTTAAACATTCCTTCTCCTTCTTGGTCTTCTCTGTTTCTCTTTTCTCTTCTCCTCTCCTCTCTACCTGTACCCCATCCTTGTTACCTGCCTCCCCTCCCCTCCCCCCAGCCACTACTGACTTGCTTTAATTCACAAAATGCATCCTTGGAAAATAGCATCAGATTAGACGCCTTTCTTTCTTCCAGTTAGCGTTCCGGCTTGAGCTCTCTCTCGCCCACACATATGCCTGACATTAAATCATGACTCTGTTTCATAACCACGTCGTGTGCAGTGCGACCCCATCATCGTCATGTTAACCGTGGAGCTCTGCTTGGTGGCCGTCTAGAGAAATTATTAACTGGCTAATTTTATAATAGAATATACAGAGGCTCCTTTCTAGCCTTGGGGCAAAGCACTGTAATTTTACCAAATGTCGTGTGAGTTAAACGATGAGAACGACGGTGACAGAGGCAGAGAGATTTTTTTTTTTAAAAAAAGGAAAAGGTGACGATCACAGGAGTGCGTGTCTATGGGAAGGCGTGAGAATGAGATGCTGAGTGTGAGGGCTTTCATCCTGATTTCGTGATGATATCTTTGTTTGTGACTCTTCGTAAGGTCGTTGGCGATGGGTCCCAGGCTGCGAATTAGAACCGGATAAATGAAATGAGAAGTTAATTTGTTTTAAATGATACTAGACATTATCATGTACCACTCCAGCCTAATCACGCAGATGACTTCAAATGAAGCTCGCAGGCTTGCTAGCGACAGGAGCTGGTATTCCCCACGCTAGCTGGCCACGGAATCGGTGAGAATACATCGATATGCATGAAAGAGAGCAGAGGTTAAGCTGCTTTAAGCAGACTTTTAGTATAGGGCTCCAGAGTTCGGAAATCATTTCTCTCCTTCTTAAAAATAGTTTTGTTAAAGGGAGATTGACTGCAGACATTTAAATTGTTCGATTTGATTAATTTTGACATATGTATTTACCCTTGAAACCCTCACCGTAATTAATGTAATGAATATATTCATCATCCTCCAACTTTTCTTTGTGCCCGTTTCTAATCATGCCTCCTGCCCCCTATCCATCTTCTCCCAGTTTCCAAGAAGCTACGGATCTACTTTCTGTCACTGTGCAATAGTTTGCATTTCCTGTAATTTTATAGGGACAGGACCCTCACTATACACGCACACACACACTTTTATTGTCTGGCTTACTGCACTCTGCTTAGTTACTTTGAAATTCATCCGTGTTACAGTTTTTATCGATAGTTACTTCTTTTTGTCGCTGAACAGCATTCCATTGTATGAATATTCAGGCGTCCTCAAACTATGGCCTGCGGGCTGCACGCGGCCCGCCGAGGACGTTTATCCGGCCCGCCGGGTGTTTTTGCCCATTTTGGTTTTTTACTTCAAAATAAGATATGTGCAGTGTGCACAGGAATTTGTTCATAGTTTTTTTTTTTTTTTTTAAACTACAGTCCGGCCCTCCAATGGTCTGAGGGACAGTGAACTGGCCCCCTGTTTAAAAAGGTTTGAGGACCCCTGCTAGAGTTTGTTTATCTTGTCACCTGTTCAAAGACGGTTGGTTTTTGTCCAGTTTTTGGCTACAATAAGTGCTGTGAACAACTCTTTGTATGGATATATGTTCTCATTTCTCTTGGTTAAATACCTAGGATAACATGGAAAACGCATATTTAATTTTTTAAGAGACCGTCACAATTGTTTTCTGAAATGTTTGTACCGTTTTACATTTTCCGAAAGAAGCATGTGAAAGATAAGTTCTTCTATATCTTTACCAACATTTGGTAAGGTTAGCCTTCTTGTTTTAGGCATTCTGGTTACTGTGTACTTCTATCTCATGCAGTTTAAAATTTTTTTTTTTTAAATTTCAGCATATGACAGGGGTACAAATGTTTAGGTTACGTGTATTGCCTTTGCCCCACCTGAGTCAGAGCTTCAAGCGTGTCCCTCCCCCAGACGGTGCACATCTCACTCATTATGCTCGTATATACCCATCCCCTCCTCCTCCCTCCCACCCGCGCGACACCCGATAGATGTTATTCCTATATGTCCACTTAGGTGTTGATCCGTTAATACCAATTTGCTGGTGAGTCCATGTGGTGCTTGTTTTTCCATTCTTGGGATACTTCACTTAGTAGAATGGGGCTCCAGCTCTAGCCAGGAAAATACAGGAGGTGCTAGATCATCGTTGTTTCAGTTGTTAATACGGTGGAGTATATTGATTGATTTTTCTAATTACACTGATTCATTATCCTATCTTTATATATTCCCTCACTTGGTCATGATAAATTATTCTTTTCATATAGTGTTAAATTTACTTTGCCAATTTTGTTTAGAATTTTTTGCATCTATATTTAGGAAAGATATCGATCTGCAGTTGTTTTTTCTTGTAATGTCTTTTTTTCCTGGTGTTGGAATCAGGATAATGCCACAAACCTGGTCTCATAGAATGAGTTTGAAATATGACCTCCTTTTCAGTTTTCTGGGAAACTTTGTGTAGAATGGGTATTATTTCTTTCTTACATGTTTGAAAAAGTCACTGTTGAAGGCATTTGAGCTTGGGGTTTTCTTTGTAGGTTTTAAAACTAAAAATTCAATCTTTTTAAGAGATATAGGGCAATAAGGCTATCTTTTTTTTTGAGTTTTAGCAGTTTGTGTTTTCCAATGAATTTTTTCATTTTATCTAAGTTGTCATATTTACTGGTATAAAGTTTTCATCATATTTTTGTAGGACCTGTAATGGTGTCATTCTCATTTGATATTGATAATTTTTGTCTTCTCTTTTTTTTTTCCTAGTTATTGTGGCTGAAAGTTTATCGATTTTTATTTATACTCTGAAAGAACCAACTTTTGGTTATGCTGATTTTCACTATTCTTTTCTATGGCGTTGATTACTGCTCTCACTTTTACTATTTCTTTCTACTTACTTTGTGTTTAATTATTCTATTTCTAGTTTCTTAAGGTAGAAGTGGGAAGCATCGATTCAAGACCTTTTCTCTCCTCTAATACAGGCTTTTAATTCTAATTTCTCCCTAAGAACTGCTTTAACGATATCTCACAAATTTTGAGACGTTGTGTTTTCATTTTTATTCAGTTCCAAATACTTTCTATTTTTCCTCTTTATCTCTTTAACTTACGGCTTAAGGTTTGTTACTTAGTTTCCAAATATTTGGGGATTTTTCCAGAGATCTTTTTTGTTGTTGTTCGTTTATAATTCCAGTGTGTTCAGACAGCAATCTGTATGAAATCTTTTTTTTAAAATTTTTGAGGCTCGTTTTATGGCCTGAATATGGTCTTTGCTGGCAAAAAGTATGTTTTATGTGTAGAATATGTTTGAGAAAAGATCTCATGGGTAGAATCCGGAAACCCTCTAATTTAGGAACGACGGGGCAGAACGTGACCCCAGTGGACGAAGGGGTGGTTGGAGGGGGAGGAGGAGGAAGAGGGCAGCTCTCAGCTCTCAAGACGGCCTGGCCCAACCTTAGAACGCAGACGCTGAAGAACACACCACGCGTCTCTACGGTGGTTTTTGCACCGCGCTTTCTTTTATTTCAAGCCGCAGGTCTACTACCTGCAGGATTCTCGCGGGGGTCACTGTGGGCGAGTGTTTCATAAATAACAAAACCAGGGAGTCCGTTTGACAGTGTCAGCGCCGCTCGGGGAGGGGGGGAGGAGGGAAAGCGCCGGATCCTTTCGGGGGTGCAAGAGAGCTCGCACGTCTTGGGGG
>VBSM01000142.1:14266498-14285469 GCA_008086735.1 Cheirogaleus medius | reverse complement strand
TCAGAAAAGACCTGATTTGTGTGGCCAGGGGTGGCTGAGGAAGGGCGGAGGGTCTCCAAAAAAAAAAAAATATATATATATATATAGATAGAAAAGCTCTTTTCTCTTGAAAAGATCAGCTCTGTATTTAGCCTTCTTCGTTCTCTCACCTGTCCAGAAGCATTCACAGTGGTTAAAAATAAACTAAGGCATAAAAAATAAAATAAAATAGGAGGGCGAGGTGAAATTTGGCATTCTTTATGGTCTTTTTGCAATTTGAGGGGCTCGTTTATACGGGTTTGAGTTGGAACAGACGGCAGGTAGCAAAATGCTCCTCCCAAAGTTAGGATCTGTGAGTCTTTGTCTTAGTAAAAGTATTTATTAAAGAAAAAAAAATCAGTTTCTTAGATACCAGCACTTCTTAATCTGATTGCATTTTATGTACCTGCTGTCTGGTATTAACATTTATGATCTGGAATAACAACATGCTATCAATTCATCAACATGCTTACTTCTTATTGTTTCCCTTAAACAAGACCACTACTATACAAATCGCTTTTGTGCTTTCCCGGTTGTTTTTTCTCGTAAAAGAAAAAGACTGAGAATGTCAACAAGCCAGCTGTTAACACTTCTTTGATATTTCCCCACGGTCTGCTCCATGAGAGGAGGCTACATTCTTAATATCCATTGGATTTGTTAATTATTGGTAAACGGTACTCTATGAGTATTGGATGATGGATTCGGTTTTGTGCACTTATATTTACCGCAGCCATTTGAGCCTTCTCTTGTCTCTAATAGGTTTGTTAAAAAAAAAAAAAAATTCCTACAAGCATAATCCCGATTTCCAAGCTTTCGGTCAAATGAAAGAAAATAAAGGCTCTGCTTTAATTCTATAGATAAAGCAAATATCATTTTCGAGCTTTAATTCAGGAATTTGCTTCAAAGGATCCTGGATCACAGATTCGCTATATCCACTACCACGGAAAAAGAAATATAGAGAGAAGAAATATATAGAGGATTCTCTGTACCCACTACCACAGAGGAAAATAATATAAAAGGCGATCCCATCCGTGACAGGATCTAACACTTTATTCCATTATTCATTTTGCTCAGGGTCTACTTTATGCCAGATTTTTCTTAGGCTTTGTGGAGATGAAAGCAATGGTAAACCGTGGCGGAAAGTTTACCCCTAGAGACTCCTAAATAGCTGATCGTCTCAAATGAAGTCGAAGGGCATTTGGAATGGCGTTGGCTTTCCTATGGGAGACGAGACAAGCTCTAGTTAAAATCCACACCACAGCCAGCCAACAAATGCTCAGTTCCATCCTCGGTGGTGGGAGCCCAACCCTGGGATAGATCGACTGATGACTTCACAGCCCCATCACAAGAAATATCCATGGAGAAACCAAGAGACATAGATCTGTATGGTTAGCCCTAAGGCAGGGAGAGAATAGGAATAAGTCGTTTCACTAGGAGCATTTTTAATAAGAAAAAAAAAAAAAAGTCCCCTGAGACGCGAGCTCATTCAGAGAACATCTCTGGGCTGGAATATATACCATGGGGTCTGGTGGTCGGGGCCGCATGGCTCTAATATCAGACACTTTGGAGAGCTCAGCCTCTTCCCAAAACCTTCACGGAGCGTGTGACAATGGGAACACAGACAGCAAAAGCGACTTCGGGAACTGAGGCTTGGTGCCTGCAGCATCCTTGAGACCAAGTTCCTGTTCTACCTGGGACAGGGTCAGACTTCATTCCTACTTCCCACAGAGGCAAGAGCGTAGATACCGTGTTTCCCCAAAAATAAGGCAGGGTCTTCTATTTATTTTTCCTCAAGAAGACAACCCTAGGGCTTATTTTCAAGGGATGTGTTATTTTATTTTTTAAGGATGGTACAACCATCTACACTGATTCAAATAGAGTGAAGTCGTCTTCTTCTGGAACATCATCCTCACTCTCCAAACCCCGAATCCCATCCTGAATGTCTTGCGACTCTGTTTCCTTTAGAACCATCGGCCCCGATCTCTCCTGTGGAGCCACAGAGCTCTCACGGGGCAGAGGAGAAGGGCCGCTCGTGTTCTTGACCGCTCCGCGGCGACACGCATGGGTTGTGCAGATGCGCTGCGTAGCCACGCCCGTCACTAGGGCTTATTTTCGGGGTAGGGCTTCTATTGCGCACATGCTTAGACATCCCGCTAGGGCTTATTTGATGGGTGGGTCTTATTTTCAGGGAAACACGGTAACATGCAAGCTGCCTTAAGATTTGCTTAGCTGATAACTGTTTTCCAGAACCGTCTCCTAGCAGCCTAGGCAGTTAGTCCCAAGAACATCCTGAAGAAGCTGACCACGTCCCTGATGGGAAGATTTACAAGGCTAGAGATTTCCCTCCACCTCTGTCCACGCACAGGTCCACGGAGGACAACAAACCCCAACGACCCTCTCTCCTGGAACTCGTACGGAGGGTCAGCGAAGACCAGTCCCTTGAGTCCCAAACAGCCTTCAACAGACATGTCCTAACGAAGCAAAGTTAAAAACTGGTAATAAATTAATGAGAAGTGGCAACCATCCATCCATCCCGTTAGAGCACCTTTCCATGATTGCTACTAATGACAGAGTCTGGGGGTCACCGATTTCGAAAAAGAAGAAAACTTTTCTGCTTCCGAGGCAATAACGTACAACCTTCTGCATCCTTCAAATTTGGAATAACCCATATGTATCACTCATGGTTGTCTCTCTTTTTTCCTAAATGCTGGGCAATGGCGTTATTATTACTCCCCTGGGCTGAAAACTCTCTTCCTAAGTTTGCTTTTTGCTTTTCTCCCATCAGAAGGAGACTGTCATTGTAGGGTGCTTATCATGTACAAATAGTAACGGCAAGAGCGCTGTTCTCTGCACGTCATCTTTGTCTTTGCAGAGTGGCTGAACAGCCCGTAACGAGTCCTAGAGGTTAAAAAAAAAAATCACACACACACGCATGCACGTGCACGATGCCTGTTTTTTCCACTTCCCATCTCTCTGTTCACTGGGCTTAAGCCAATTTAAGCAGAGACTCGTTCAGCTGCTCGTTGGTGATCTTCACAGCTGCTGAGGAACGCAGCCTCTCGAACATCTCCGAGAAGCTCTAAAATCTGCTCGGGGAATGTGTCAGAGTGACGTGCATTGGCAGAAGTTTCCGTTCTCAAAGAACCGTGGGGTGAATGCCCCGTGTCCTTTGCCTCTGCCCTCCTGCCTTCCTTCCTGCTAAGCACATGACGTCTTGCAAATGCAGTGACTTTCTGGAAATTACCTCTGATTGGAATATAACGTACCAGTTTGAACGCTGTGCTTAATGAAATACGTCTGGAGGCAAATGAAGAACTATCGACACGAGTCAATGACGTGTCCTCATTTTTAGAGGCAGCAAAACTCACCGGGGGATAAGAGGGTAGCGTCATCCGAGAACGGCAGGCGGCGGGGCATGTTCCAGAACTCTGCCTGGCCACTCCTGGAAGACTCATGGCCCACCATAGTCCTGTCCTGCCCTTTCAGCCACCAAATCCACCTGCTCTTCTCCCCTGTCCTCAAACTTCCTGCTTTAGGAACGGTGGCGAACGCAGCAAAGCAATCAGAGAAAAAGAGACGGGCCAGTTTCTAGTGATTCATGAGAAACTGTGGCCTTTATCACTTTTCTAATTACGATTCTATCTCTAGCTTGCTTTTTTTCTGCATGATAAAGGAGGAAGAAATTACAAGCGGTGATAGGAAGCTTATGATTAGGAAAATGAGAACAACTATATAAGTTGTCTTCTATATATGACTAGATATATTATACACACATATATGTGTGTGTATGTATGTGTATATATATATATATATATATATATATATATATAAAGGTTTTTATTGAGCTTTACATTTGCAAAGTGTCTCCCACAATAGTGCCTTTTTCTTTCCTTCAACACTGCTAATATCTAACACTTAATAGAAAATCTATTTCTAAGATTTAGGATCCTAGATCCTAAATCTGCGATCTAACACTTAATAGAAAATAATTTTTTTTTATTTTTTTGAGACAGAGTCTCACTCTGTCACCCAGGCTAGAGTGCCATGGCGTCAGCCTCGCTCACAGCAACCTCAGACTCCTGGGCTCAAGCGATCCTCCTGTCTCAGCCTCCCGAGTAGCAGGGACCACAGGCATGTGCCACCATGCCTGGCTAATTTTTTCTATATATGTTTAGTTGTTTGGCTAATTTCCTTCTATTTTTTTAGTAGAGACAGGGTCTCGCTCTTGCTCAGGCTGGTCTCGAACTCCTGAGCTTAAGTGATCCTCCCACCTCGGCCTCCCAGAATGCTGGGATTACAGGCATGAGCCACCGTACCCAGCCAGTAATTTAGTTTTTAGAAACAATTTTCAGTGGGGGAGACTACAGGGTTAATATTTTTAAATGAATTACCGGGTCTGTATGCACCACTGTCTTTACTGATTATTCTTGGCAGATCAAAATGTTGATCCCAGTCCAATGTGAAAATTCCCCAGCAGAATGAAAGTTAGAATTTAATGCAGGCAGCAAACTCCTGATTCAGTGACCTGTCTGTGGTTTGAGAGATTTACATACCTGAAGTGCATCACTCTTTCTTCCCATCCCTCCCTGTCACAAGCTCAGCAAGGATCAGCCCATCTTCTCATCCACCCTTACTCTCATCTTCAGTTTAAATTGAAAACAGAACAATCCAAGTACCCCCTAGGTCTCTTCTTTTTTTTATTTTTTTATTTCAACATATTGTGGGGGTACAAATGTTAAGGTTACGTATATTGCCCATGCCCCCCTCCCCCCTTGAGTCAGAGCTTCAAGTGTGACCATCCCCCAGATGGTGCACATCTCACTCATTATGTTTGTATGTACCTGTCCCCTCCTCCCCCTCCCACCCGCCCAACACCCGACAAATGTTATTCCTATATGTCCACTTAGGTGTTGATCCATTAATACCAATTTGCTGGTGAGTCCATGTGGTGCTTGTTTTTCCATTCTTAGGATACTTCACTTAGTAGAATGGGCTCCAGCTCCATCCAGGAAAATACAAGAGGTGCTAGATCACCGTTGTTTCTTAGAGCTGAATAGTACTCCATGGTGTACATAGACCACATTTCATTAATCCACTCATGGATTGATGGGCACCTGGGTTGTTTCCACATCTTTGCACTTGTGAATTGTGCTGCTAAAAATAAACCCTCACCTGAATTAGCGTCACCTTTGCAATGTTTTCTAACAAGCATTGATAACGCAGCCCCTATAAAGAGAAATCCTTTGAGGAACAGAAGAAGATGCAATGGAACATACACACCCAATCTCAGAATTATCACTGGCCATGAAGTAAGTTCATCAGAATTTCTTCTAACTGGACAAAGTGGAAGGTCTTTTGCACAAACAGCAAGCCCAGTTACTCTTTCTCTTTCGTAGGACCAGAACATTTTATCGCCCTGAGTTCCTCTGATGTTGGTGAAAGATACCTCCATTGATTCGCATATGTGTATGTTTCAAAGAAGATATTTCCCCATAGTTTTTATATTATGAAAATTTTTTTCACGAATTCCAGAACTCTTGAGAAGAAAGCAACAAATACAAGGCACCATTATTTGAATACTAAATTGGTAGCAACTACCGTGTTTCCCCGAAAATAAGACAGGGTCTTCTATTTATTTTTCCTCAAGAAGACACTCTAGGGCTTATTTTCAGGGGATGTGTTATTTTTTTTTAAGGATGGTACAACCATCTCCATTGATTCAAATAGAGCTAAGTCGTCTTCTTCCGGAACATCATCCTCACTCTCCAAACCCCGAATCCCATCCTGAATGTCTTGCGACTCTATTTCCTTTAGAGCCATCGGCCCCGATCTCTCCTGTGGAGCCACAGAGCTCTCACGGGGCAGATGAGAAGGGCTGCTCGTGTTCTTGACCGCTCCGCGATGACACGCATGGGTTGTGCAGATGCGCTGCGTAGCCACGCCCGTCACTAGGGCTTATTTTCGGGGTGGGGCTTCTATTGCACACATGCTTAGACATCCTGCTGGGGCTTATTTGATGGGGAGATCTTATTTTCAGGAAAACACGGTATTAGAAGGGCCACCTGAATTAATATTAGGGGGGGAGTTTGTCCTGTTTTGGAGATTTATGAGGTGGATTCTGCTTCAGTTTTATCATTATTTGCACCAAAGGAAGAAAGAACTCTTCCATTTTTACTGTATGTAAAATGCAACATTTATCTCTTGGCTATGCATGGAAAATAATGAATTTATTGGGACTCAGAATGAAGGGGCAAAACCATGAGAAGATATAGATCACACAGGACTTTGTTGATTCAAGTTTCTGTGAACATAGTTGACAACATGCTTTTACCCCATCCCTTGCATGATGTCTCTGTGTTCTCAAAAGAGAACTTGAATTGCTTCTCCTAGTTCAAATCCCAGTGATCTATTGCTCCTTGATATGAACACTCATTGGTAGTCTACCTCCTACAGGACAAGCTTAAGCTCCAGATCTCAAGGTCTGAAGACCAGGGTCCTTCTCCACGAGCCCCGGACCTAGGGTAGTTCAGCCCGTTAAACAAGCTGAGTCTCAAGCAAGGGCTGCTTGCTGAAAGTTGACCTGAGACTGCCCAAACTTTATTTTGTCTATCGCTCATTTGTAAGGTGTTTTTTAAGAAAATATACAGCAATTTCAATGCATTAAGTTTAAAATTGATTTGTTTTCACAACTATTCATTTAAAACTGCACATTCAGGCTGGGCGTGGTGGCTCACGCCTGCAATCCTAGCACTCTGGGAGGCTGAGGTGGGAAGATTGTCAAGGTCAGGAGTTCAGGACCAGCCTGAGCAAGAGCGAGACCCTGTCTCTACTAAAAATAGAAAGAAATTAATTGGCCAACTAAAAGTATATAGAAAAAATTAGCCTGGCATGGTGGCGCATGCCTGTAGTCCCAGCTACTCGGGAGGCTGAGGCAGGAGGATCGCTTGAGCCCAGGAGTTGGAGGTTGCTGTGAGCGAGGCTGACACCACGGCACTCTAGCCTGGGCAACAGAGACTCTGCCTCAAAAAAAAAAAAAAGATAAAAAAATAAAATTGCACATTGAGAAAGTGTATTTTTGGATCTTAAGTTTAAATATAAATTCTGATTTGGTTGAAGACATAAAGTTTAATGAAATGTGCAAATATCTTGATAAGACTAGAAAACCATAACAAAACACTATTACTATTTTTTTTCGCCTTTTCAAATGTGTCAAAAATAAATTTGACCTAGGAAAATAATTGTTAGGGATTTGGTAATGCTGGTTGTATAGGATCAAACATGTGAGGCACTCAGTCACCCAGCTTTCTGGAGACCTTGCTTCTAACCACAGACAGCAAAACTGTTTCCCTGCTTCTTGTCAGCAATGGGATCTTTTACCCAGAGATTTCAGAACAAAAGGTAAGAGAAAGACAGTTAATTATAGCCCAGGCCTCACATGCAGAGTTAATGAATTTTAATGCACATCAATTAATAACTAATTGAGTTTTGCCTGATTATAGATGGAGGTGTTGGGTGATGAGAAGCAAAGAGGCCCTATTTTAACTGAAATACAACAGTCATTGTGCTGTGGCTTTATGGGCTTTGTTCTCCTTGTCTTTAAGTCACTATCAGAAACAAAAACATCCAAACCTTCTAAAGATCTTTCTGAAATTCGAAGCTTACATGCACACATGTAACCATTTAGGAATATAAGAATTATCTTTTCACAAAACTCTCTGTAACTTTACGATAGAGCAATAGTGTTTCAAATCATTTTTTTTTTTGCATGATGTGTAGCGAAGGTGAATATTGCATTTTTAATTTCTAAAATAAATAAAAGGGGGAAAAGAGAATACATAAAGAAAAGAGAGAGGGAGAGAAGGTAAAAGGTCTCAGAAGGCTTAAAGGTGTGGGTTTCATTTCCTGGCTAGTGAAGATCAAACAGATTCAAGACTATGAATCTTACGAATCCAGCTGTTTCCTCTTATCACGACCACAACGAAAAATACAACTATACCATTGGAAAAAAAGAACAGAGAAACACTATCAGCTATTAATTAAGTCCGTGTGATACTGACATAAGGATAGGCAAATATATCAATCGAAAGAATATGACGTCCAGCAATAGGCACACGTGTGGCTAATTGATTTTCAACAAAGGTATCTACATAATTCAATGGGAGAAAGAACAGACTTTTCAACCAATGGTGCTGGAAACAACTACACAGATATTCGGGGAAAACAATTGAACCTTGACTCTCACATTATACCATACATAAAAATTAATTTGAGATGGATCACATACACTTAATGATAAAATCGAAAACTAATAAGTACTCACTAGAAAAAGTAAGAGAATGTTTCTTTTGTTGGAGTAGGCAATGGTTGTTTTTAAGGACACAAAAAGAACCATAAAAATAATAAATTGAAAACAACTTCTTGTCATCAAAAGATGCAATTAAAAAAAAAAATGAAACGGCAAACCACACCCAGGGAAAAGATATTTGAAATGCATCTATATGACGAAGAACTTGTATCTAAGATATATGATGAGCTCCTATAAATCAGCAATAAATAGACAAGCAACCCAATCAAATAAAGTGTAAAAAAACTTGAATGGGCCGGGTGTGGCGGCTCATGCCTGTCATCCTAGCACTCTGGGAGGCTGAGGTGGGCGGATCGCTCAAGGTCAGGAGTTCGAGACCAGCCTGAGCAAGAGCGAGACCCTGTCTCTACTAAAAATAGAAAGAAATTAATTGGCCAACTAAAAATATATAGAAAAAATTAGCCGGGCCTGGGGGCACATGCCTGTAGTCCCAGCTACTCGGGAGGCTGAGGCAGGAGGATCGCTTAGATCCCAGGAATCTGAGGTTGCTGTGAGCAAGGCTAATGCCACGGCACTCTAGCCTGGGCAACAGAGCGAGACTCTGTCTTAAAAAAAAAAACTTGAATGTATAGTTCTTTCATTATACATACAGAATATATAAATGGCCAATAACCACATTTAAAAAATGCTTAATATCATTAATTATCTGAAAAATGTTACTTAAAAGCGCAATGAGATACCACTTATCCCCCAATGAATATACAAAAAATGCTGATAAAATTTCCTGTTTCATTTCAGATATAGAGAGCAGAAAAGAGCACATAGGAAGAAAAAAAGAAAGAAAAAGAAAATACAGTAAAACTTAGCTGTTATTTCAAATTAAAGGAAGCTAAAAAGACTAACAACTAAATGTATTATGTAATTCTGGATCAAAAAAGAATAATTTTTTTCCTATAGAAGAATATTATTAGTATAATAATTTATATAAAGATGGTGTGTTGGAGAGTAGTATTTTTTTTGTTTTGAGACAGAGTCTCACTCTGTTGCCCAGGCTAGAGTGCCGTGGCATCAGCCTAGCTTACAGCAACCTCAACTCCTGGGATCAAGCGATCCTCCTGCCTCAGCCTCCTGAGTAGCTGGGACTACAGGTAGCTGGGACTACGCCACCACGCCCAGCTGATTTTTTCTATGTATTTTTAGTTAGCCAATTAATTTCTTTCTATTTTTAGTAGAGATAGGGTCTTGCTCTTGCTCAGGCTGGTTTTGAACTCCTGACCTTGAGCGATCCTCCCACGTCAGCCTCCCAGAGTGCTAGGATTACAGGTGTGAGCCACTGCATGCCAAGAATAGTATTCTATCAGTGTTAAATTTTCTGAGTGAAATTACTGCACTATATTCGTGTAAAAGATGCCTGTTCTTAAGAATCACACAATGAATTGTTTGGGAGTAAAGGGAGAGAAAAAAGCATGACCCAGCTATATGATTTCTACAAGAAACCCATCTCAAACATAAAGCTATCAAGAAATTAAAATTAAAAGGATGGAGAAATATACCATGCAAACACTAATCACGAAGAAACTGGAATAGCTATATTAATTTCAGACAAAATAGACTTCAGAACAAGAATATTATCAGGGATAAAATAGGAATATTATGAAATAATGAAGCGGTCTATTTTCCAAGAAGATATAACAATACCATATGTGTATGTAACTAACACAAAAGAGCTTCAAAATACCTGAGCCAAAACTTATAGAAGTGATAGCACACACATAGGCAAATCAACAGTTACAGTTGGTGATTTCAACACTCTTAGTAATTGGTAGAGCAAGTAGGTAAAAAACATCCGCAAGGAAATAGATAACCTGAGCAACACTATCAACTAATTTGACTTAATTGACCTTAAGTCCACCCAAGAACCACAGAATAAATATATTTTTTAAATCTTCATCAAGATAGGTAATATTGTGTGCTATAAAGCAAGCGTCACCGCTTTTGGAAGGACAGAAATCACGCAAAGTGTGTTCTAACACCACAGTGAAGTGGAACTAGAAATCAATAGCAGAAAGATGCCTAGAAAAACCTCCAATATTTGGAAATTAAACAACACCCTTCTAAAGACACGAATCGCACGGAATGTTGGCAAGGGGATGGAGCAATTAGATTACTCTAATTGGGGAGTGTAAACTGACCCAAACTTGGAGAATTGTTTGGCAGTTCCTTAAACATATATTTTCCCTGTGACCTAGAATTTCAACTCATAGTATTTGCCCAAAGAAAATTTTGAAAATGTCCAATAAAACTTGTAAAAGAAATTTTACTGCACTTTGTAGGGCAATAGTTTTTTAATTGGAAACAATCCAAACGTATCCTAAAAGAATGGCCGACAAATTACATACATACAATGTAACAGTACTAATTTTTAAAAAGGCCTACCGATACATGCAACTAGATAGAAAAATCTCAAAAATCTCTGAAACACCCAGCATAAATAAATGCATACTGGATAATTGCATTTATTTGAAGTTCAAGAACATACCAAACTATTTTATGGTGATGGAAATCAGAACAGTGCTTATTTATAGGTTATGGAAATTGATTGCAAGGGAAGATAAGAGAAATTTCTCAGTGATGGCGGTGTTCTTTATTTTGGTTGTGATGTTAGCTATATGTTTATGTGAATCCGTCAAAACTTATCCCAGTATACACTTAAAATCTGTAAATTTGACTCTATGTAAATTTTACCTAAATTAATAAAAGAATGTTAAACTTTCTTTAGAGGATAATATTTCATTGTTAGGAAATATTTTAAAATAAAAAATAAATTCTTAACCTTATATACAAAAACACTTTAAAAGAATCTAAAAATGAATCATTAATTTATTTTGCCCAAAAATAAATAAAATTTCCAAAACAATAAAATCCAATTTAAAGTTTCTTTATGTTCAAATCAGATTATTTAAAATCTTAATAGAGAGAGGGTAAAATTTTAGATTTTTAAAATGCTTAAGCAATGGACAAAAATATGATATTGTGTCGTGTGGATTTCAATTACCTGTCTTCTTTATTCAATGCTATAACCACCACCCTTTACCCATAATTAATCAAAATTTACTTGAGTATAAATAAAGATACCCAAAGTATACTCGCATTTTTCAATTTGCATTGTTTTTTTTTTTAAAATACCCCTGAAGAAAGATATCGGAATCTATAAAAAGTTCAAGTTTCGTCATGACTGCCAACATTTATTCTTATAGCAGATTTTGCTTTTTATAGGATTGTTTTGTTTTTTTTTTTAATGGGGCACTGTGTGGAATTGATGTAAATTGCCCTTTTAGAATTTCCTTTTACTTGTGGTTTTCCATTTGATCACAAACGGGTCTGATGACTTTCTTTTTGCAATATTTGACGGGACGCTGCCTCCTGTATTAGAAATGGGTAATTTCCCCAAATCCAGCATCTCTTTACCTCAAGGTTAGCTTCCCGCGAGGAGGAAATAAGCGTTCATAATTATCTGCAGGGGAGTGTTTGCATATTACCCCTTAAGCATATAATTATCTCTTACATTTTGAGAAGCATCTTGTGTGTAGGCCTACTGCATGCTGCATGTTTTCTTTAAGAGGCGGAGCAGCTAAAAATGAACGTGCAGAAAACGTACCAGTCATACCATGCTACCTGTATTTGCTACTATGACACTATAGGATTTAAAAGCCACCAACGCGAAAGGAAAGTATTTGCTGCGTGGCTCCGCTCGCCGCAATTTGCTGATCTAGTCCCCGACGCCAGAATTCTGCCGTTCACATAACTGACTTAATATAATTAAATCGCATTTTTTTCCCCCTTGCAATTTTAGAACGTTGGAACAAACAGAGAGAGAGAGACTATGCCCGTGAATACTAATTAATAGCAGTTCTTGCTAAATATACATCGCCTTCCTCAAAGACCATGATTAAGAAGGAATGCACGGAAAAAAATCCGTTTTTGAGAATAGAGCTGAATCAGGATTTTTTTTCTCTGGTTTTCTCCTTCCGTCCTTGAAGAGTACCTAGCAGCTTGAGCTTTAGAAACGTGAATAAACAAAAACGTTTTCTTATTCTTCGTGGAATTCCACTCACGAGGATTCACATGCACGATGACTTTTAAGGATCAGGAAGCTGCCCAAGGAAGGAGATGAAATGTGAGCTCTAAGGCTAAGAACACGTCCACCCCACCCTGTGCATAATGCTTTTTCCCTTTTACGTTTCTAACTCAACTGCCTTGCCTCAAACTCACTGACCATAACACTTCCCAGTGAGACCCTCAGTTCATGCATTCAACCTTTAATTTATCCACCGAAGATTTATTGAGCACATACTATGTGTCGAAGACCATGATAGGTACTGGAAATAAAATATTCACAAAGATATTCCTCACCTTCAGAAAGTCAATAATCTCTTCCAAAGAAATAAGTCAACTATAACAACACGGAGTAAAAAATTCCGCAGCCTGGGTGCTATGAGAAAGCTTAGAGATGCTTAGGGAAACCTTCTACTAGGAGATGAAGTTTGTGATGAGGTGTTTACATTGAGTAGGAGTTCCCTAAAGGTAGTAGAGTCACGAAAGACGAGCAAAGTCAAGCAGAGAACTACAAGTGTGAAAAGGCAACTTCACTCTGTTGCATACAATTTTGTAATGTACTATGTGTGCAAATAAATACAAAATTTAATAGGAACGGGAAGCAATACTGTTCCCTCCTCCAAAACACATCTAGGAGTTCTATCTTCCTATTGTGTCTTGAAAATTGTCTTCTTCCTAGCAGAAATATTTACCGTATTATTTGCATAGCAATATTCTTACTTTTTTAGAAGATTGGGTATGTTTTCTTTTGTCCTATACTGAGAAATGTACTCCATATTTTGACTTGGCAATCAGGACGCCCAGAGTTATATTTAAACCCAGATCAAAAAGTGCCTTGTCATATGCTCCTGTTACAATTTTTTTCAATTGCCATATTTTGTTGAAGAATATGTATTTTGACTTTTCTATTTAACTCCACTTATAACTAACCTGTTGCTCTAATGGTAAGTCACCTCAGATCATTTTTTAGAAGTGCATCTGCACTGTAAACTCTGATTTCTATAGTAAATTCTTACAAGATACTTTCACATTGGCCTGGATACAATGTTACTAAAAGATAAAATTACTTTCATGTACTTAAAAAGCACACATTCTGCTAATCGGTCATTGATCATTTCTGAAAATCACAAAGATGGCTTCGGGGCAACAATGTAACCATCTTAAAGTCATCATCCTTTATCAAAACAAACAAACAAACATTGTTACTAGCGGTCTTTAAAAATCAGCATTACTGTGTTCACGATGAAACTTGCACAAGAAAAGATAAAAAAAACAATATATGGTTTGCTGAAAAGCACTCAGAATTACACTCTGCTTCTACGGTTGAATTTGTTTCCATCCACAGTTATTTATCATTAATGCACATCATGAATGAGTCAATTATAATTGCTCAGGTACATTCTAATATATTTGCATTTCCAAAATAAAAGTAGAAACATTCAATATGAGTTTAAAAATATTTCCCAGTTCTGATCATTCTTTTTGAGGCTTTTTATCATTCGAAAAATAGCTCTCAATAGTTTAAAACATGGAGAAGTTCGAAGAGAAGTCTTAAAATGAAGAATCAGTCTGTGCCACAGCTCTTCAGGAATAAAATGTTCCAGGAGACCGTAGAGGAACAGAATGCTCCCCGGGAGATAGCAATTACAGGACAAACAGTACATTCAACGGAATGCTTGCTGCCGCAAATAAATCAAAGATCCAAATGGCACGCGTAATCCAAAATTAGAGTAAAGCCTTTTTTGCAATCACAGACTAAGAGAGAAGCAGAGATAATACCTATCTTGAAAGAGTAGATGTGATATTTTGTTGTAAACACTGAGAAAAAAAATATGGCTACAATTGTGTCATTTAAAATAATAAAAAAAAAAGCAGCATAGCATTTAAAACAGTTTTATGTTTCAGTTTTCCTTATACACACTTGACAGTAATCATTCACCTTTCTCCTGTTCCTCCTTCCCTCTCCCATCCCTCCTCCTGGCCTTTCTACCGTCCTCCCTTCCTTCTTGCTTTCTTTCCTTCTTCCTGCCTTCCTTCCTATGTGTGTTAGATTTATGAAAGCATAAATAATTTGATAGTCAATGTCACCAGGACTTCACATCTTGTACTGATTCTTAGTGTGTTTGCTTTCCACTTTTCCTGCATTAGATAAGGGTCAGGACCTTCCAGGTTTCATAATCTTCTAACTAAGTCCCTGCCTAAGTCTTAACAGGCAGATGCAAATCAATTCTACTGAATACCAGAAATAAACACAGAGACTCGAGACTTTCAAAAAAAAGACATCAGAGCAATGTACTTTTCCCCTTTAACTTTATCCTGATTAATTCCACAGGAAAAAAAAAATTACTTATGCAAATAATTTGTTATTGTATCAAATACTCATTAGTAATGAGGTAAGAAATATATACCTTTATTCCCCGTTAACATCTTTGCTTATTAATTTTCAAAGTTGCTGTTTGAAATAGATTTGCTTGGTTTTGTTTTTGACATTTCATTTCCTTTATCTCAATAGCATTAAGAGGAAAAGAAAAAAACACCAGAAAAGAAACTATGCTCGGTCGAAATGCGTGTGTATGGTCATTCCGGCGGTGGAAGAAAAAAAAATGTATATGCAGACTGTCTTTGCCGTGCAATCTCTAAAGGATATTTATCAGCAGTTTTCCTGATCGACAGCCAGAGGTTGATAAACCCCCACGCTATTAATTTTTAAGCACCCGAGGACAGGGCAGCGATCGTGTGAAAGAGAAAGAACTCGTTAGTTTCTAACAGAGCGTCGCAACCGCACACGGACTTTCCCATCCAACTATTTACCTAGAGCTTCCCGCCAGGCTGCTCAGAACTGCTGCACAATAAATAATAAAAGATTAAAACCTTAAACCTGGAAAACTTAGGAAAAAAAATATTAGAAAATTTTATTTGGGATTATAAAAATCCTCCAGTGATTTACTCTAAGAGACACCTTCATTGCCTCCATGCGCAAGAGGACTAATGATGGCCCGGGGCTGAGGGCTGGGAAGCATCCTCAGAGGTAGGTGATAAAGCCAGCAGGCTCCATACAACTCTCTCTCTCTGTCACCTGTGTATCTTTCTACCATTCGTTACAATAAAATGACAGTCCATGTGCATGTTTATATATCCAGACTGCTTTATAACCCTGATTTTCTTTTTGCAGGACCGATCTTTTTCTGTTGTTGTTGTTCTAAAAGAGACTCAGGTTTCTAGGCAGGATGACGGCGATGAGTTTTTTTTTTTTTTTGTCTTGAGCTTAAATAAAATAAGATTCTAATGAAAGGACCGGTTCCCAGGATGTTGACATCAGAGAAGACAAGATTTTACAGTCTCCTGGGTTGCTTATATCCTCCCTGGTGTTCTACACTAGCCTCCTTTAATTAGGATGTCATATCTTTAGTGATATCACATTCATTTCATACCTGTCCTCCTGATGGTAACGGTACCTTTGATGGTCTCCCAGGTGACTCTGGAGATGAAGTCGGACGTGCCTTTTCAGACAGACAAAACTCGAAGGGGATGCTTGCCGAGGTCTCAGCCGGGAGACGCAGGTGAGGGCGGAGCATCAGAGTTTGGCTGTGTTTGTTCACTGAAATAGTGAAAAAGGAAACAAGTCATAGCGATCGCATTATCCTCTGAGAAATCTATGAAACTAGCAGGCTGCACATGTCCCTTACAAAGCCAAGTTGTTCCGGGAGTGTCTCATAGATTCTCATTTCGATTTTTAGCAAACAAGGACGTATAAAGACGTGAGAAGAATGTGGCAGAGAGGTGACCATGGTCTCTCTCTCTCTCCCCCAGGACTCTGGGCAGCTCCTTGTTTACCATGAGGCTACAAAATGCACTGTCATTTCTGAATTCCCTGCATCATTGTGGAAAACTCCCACGAGAGCTGAACGTATCATTTCCAAGACGTAGAGAGCAATGACACAGTGGGACATAGTTGTGCTCTAGATTTAGACGCCGTGGCTTCATGAAGAGCCTCATCTCTGCTTCTCATCTTGATCTCTCTGACCGTCAGTTTTCTCCCTTGTAGATGCGGTAATTATATGACTTATCTTATAAAATGATGGCAAACAGGCCGGGCACGGTGGCTCACGCCTGTGATCCTAGCACTCTGGGAGGCCGAGGCGGGAGGATCGCTCAAGGTCAGGAGTTCGAAACCAGCCTGAGCAAGAGCGAGACCCCATCTCTACTAAAAATAGAAAGAAATTAATTGGCCAACTAAAAATATATTAAAAAATTAGCCGGGCATGGTGGCGCATGCCTGTAGTCCCAGCTACTCGGGAGGCTGAGGCAGGAGGATCGCTTGAGCCCAGGAGTTGGAGGTTGCTGTGAGCGAGGCTGACGCCATGGCACTCTAGCCCGGGCAACAGAGTGAGACTCTGTCTCGAAAAAAAAATAAAAATAAAAATAAATAAAAAATAAAATGATGGCAAATAATTAAAATAATTTAAAATAATGCCTTGAACCCTATGTTCTTTTTGGCCAATAAAATAAAAAAAATAAAAAATAAAATAAAAAAATTTAAAAAATAAAATAATGCCTTGCATACAGTGAGCATGAAATAATTTTTATGACGATCACTGGTTATTGATCTTGTAAAATTCATTTTGTAGTCATCAAACTATTAAGTCCGTTGTACGTCCATCATGGCAAAGATATAAAAGAATTTAACACAGCAGGGAAAATAAAATAAAATAGTTTTTAAGATCTGTGGCTGGCAGAAGAAAACAAAAACAGACGGTGAAGGAAAAGGAAAAAAAACCACGCATTTTTCTATCAACCGCTCTCGGGAAGAAAACAAAGACAAGAAAGGAGAGAAGAAGGAGTTAGGGAGGGAAAAAAAAAATCAGCATTTGTCAGTGAGCAGTAATGTCAAAATAGCGTTTTTCTCATTAGTTTGAGAAGGATATGTTGGGTCAGAAGATTAGTTTCATGTAAAAGTGCGGATGTTTTTTAACAACAAAGTTACTGACGGATATTCAAGTTCTTTAACGTGATATTCGGTTCATTGCCTATGGGGAGTTCACGAGACTACTTTGACAAAAATGGTGGAAGAAAGTTAAAGTTTTAATTTTCTATGATGTTAAATTGTCCCTAATGTCTTGCCTGCTTCCCATGCTTTTCCATGCGTGGGTCTGACTAATAACACCAACAATATACTCCAGAGATTCAGTTGCTTTCCTGAAGAGCGTCTGAAAACCTGCCTTCTCTCTTCCCTGTGATTTACATCTTAGTTCAGGGACAAATATGAGTCACCGTTCTTCTGCCTTCTTCCTTGGAGAGCCACACAATGCACTGCACGCTTTGGAGAATTTTCCCCATAACTCTAAAACCCGTTCTTCAAGCAATATGCTGCAGTATTTATTTATTTATTTTTTTTACCTTTTGCCAACATTGCCTCTTTTTCTTCTTTCTCAAGATACAGCATTCTACATTTATCTGCATTGATTTCTGGCATTTGCCATCTTTTAAGCTCGGGTCCTTCAGCGATCCAGCTTCTGTGTCTGACGGCAGAGTTCTCTCTTATTTACTGTTCTTCTGACTTTATTATCATCTGCAATCACATGGACTTCTGCTGCGGAGTTTTACCGCTGGGTCACAGTTTAAAGTCGATCTAATGCAAGACGCAAATCTCTTTGGGTCTGGGCTTTCTCTGATAAATTTTACATGTCTTAAAGACACAGATTAAGTATTTTATGTTGGTAGATATCTGAAGATACAGATTAACCTCTTTAGCAGATAGTTGTCTCTGAACTTTATTTTATTTTATTTTATTTTTGAGACAGAGTCTCACTCTGTCACCCGGGCTAGAGTGCCTGGCATCAGCCTCGCTGACAGCAACCTCAAACTCCTGGGCTCCAGTGATCCTCCTGCCTCAGCCTCCCAAGTAGCTGGGACTACAGGTATGGGCCACCATGCCCAGCTAATTTTTTCTATATATTTTTAGTTGGCCAATTAATTTCTTTCTATTTTTAGTAGAGACGAGGTCTCGCTCTTGCTCAGGCTGGTTTCGAACTCCTGACCTTGAGCGATCCTCCCGCCTCAGCCTCCCAAAGTGCTAGGATTACAGGCGTGAGCCACCACGCATGGCTTGTCTCTGAACTTTAAAATGTCCCTCCATCTATAGAATCTTGTGTGGTCAATCAGTGGAATCTGTCTGTCTCTTCAATCCATAAAACATGATTAATACCATTTGTATTTTTCTATTTGTGAAAGATGCAGATGCCTTAGAAACTATAAACCTTTCATCTATGTATTTTTAAATCAATTTCTAGCTGATATTAGCAGGGGATTTTAGTTAGAAGGTCTAGAAATTTGGGGGAAAAAAAGAGGAATTTAAAGAAGGGAAATTATATAAAGTAATAAATTCTTTGGTGATAGATTAAGAGGAGAAACTAAAAATAAAAAAATTATGAGGAATAGAAGTTGTTGTATTTTACACAATGTTTTTTTTTAAATTTTTTTGTTTTTTATTTCAGCATATTATGGGGGTACAGATGTTAAGGTTACGTATATT
>VBSM01000142.1:14217778-14228204 GCA_008086735.1 Cheirogaleus medius | reverse complement strand
TCCCTTTCTCTCTCTCCTTCTTCCCTCTTTCCTCTCTCTCTCTCCTTCTTCCCTCTCTCTCCTCTCTCTCTCTCCTTCTTCCCTTTCTTTCTCTTTCTTTCTCTTTCTCTCTCTCTCTCTCTCTCTCTTTGGAGGAAGAAATCTCCTGTATCATGGAGACACCCAAAGAGCTCTTTCAAAAGGTTCACATGTCAAGAAACCGAATGCTCCTGCCCATAGCTACGTGAGTTGTCTCAGAAGTGATTCTATGGCCCCAGGAAACCCTTCAGATGACAGAAACTCTGAAGCCCCAACGTGACACCTTCCTTGAATGCAACCTTACGAGAGATCCTGAGCCAAAAACACCCAGCCGAGCCACTCCACAATTCCTGACTCATAGATGCTATGCGATTATACATTTTTATCATTTTAAGCCTCTAACTTTGGGAGTGTTTAATCACAAAGGGATGTTGACGTTCATTGAATGATTTGTCAGCATCAGTTGAAATTATCGTACGATTTTTGTCCTTCATTTTGTTGATAGGATGCATCATATTGATTTATTTGCATATGTTGAACCATCCCTCTGTCTCTGGGGTGACTCCCATTTGATCATGGTGAATAATCTTTTTCATGTGTTGTTAAGTTCAGTCTGCTAGTATTTTTGCATCTACATCCATCAGCCTATAGTTTGGCCTATAGTTGGCCTATAGTTTTCTTTTTGTTGTTGTTGTGTCTTTGTTTGGTTTTGGTATCAGGTGATACAGGCACCTGAGTTTCTGTGTTTGGGAGTATTCCCTCCTCCTTGATTTTGTGAAATAGTTTGATATTAGTTTTTTAAATGATCGGCAGAACTGAGCAGTGAATCTATTGTGTCCTGGGCTTTTCTATGTTGGGAGACTTTTTATCACAGCTTCCGTATCCTTACTTGTTATTGATCATTTCAGATTTTGGATTTTTTCCATGGTTCAATCTTGGTAGGTTGCACATGTCTACAAATTTACCCATTTCTTCTAGGTTTTCTAACTTATTGGCATATATTGCTGATAGTACTTTCTAACGATTCTTTGAATTTCTGTGGTATCAATTTTAATGTGTCCTTTTCCATCTCTGATTTTATTTGGTTATTTTTTTTTTCTTAGTGTGGCTAAAGATTGGTACATTTTATTTATCTTTTCAAAAATCAACTTTTTGTTTCATCGATCTGTTGGGGTTTTTTCTTTTTTTTTTTTTTGGTCGTCATTTCAATTTTATTTATTTCTGCCATGAGCTTTATTTTCTCTTTTCTTCTACTAATTTTGGGTATGGTTTGCTCTTTTCTAGTTCTTTAAAATACATTATTAGGTTTATTCAAAATCATTCTACTCTTTTGATGTAGGCACTTACTGCCATAACTTTTCTTTTAGTACCGTTTTCACTATATCCCAAACATTTTGGTATGTTGTGTTTCCATTTTCATTTGAAGAATTTTAAAATTTTTCTTCTTATTCATTAACCCACTGATCATTCAGAAGCATATTGTTTAGTTTCCATGTGTTTGTGTAGTTTTCAAAGTTCCTCTTATTGATTTCTAGCTTTATTCCATTGCGGTCAGAAAAAATACTTGATATAATTTTAATTTTTTAAAACCTTTTGACTTGTTCCATGGCCTAACATGCCATTTATCTTCGAGAATGTTCTATGTGCTGAGAAGAATGTGTATTTTGCAGCTGTTGGGTAAAATGTTCTGTAAATATCTATTATGTCCATGTGCTCTATATTGTAGATTAAGTCTGATGTTTCTTTGATTTTTTTTTGTCTTGATGATCTGTCTAATGCTGAAAGTGGGATGTTGAGGTCTCCAAATATTATTGTATTGAGGCCTATCTCTCTCTTTAGTTCTAATAATATTTGCTTTATATATCTGGGTGTTCCAGTGTTGGGTGCATGTATATTAATATTTACAATTATTACATACTTTTGCTGAATTTACCCCTTTAATATTATATAATGACATTCTTTGTCTCTTTTTACTGTCTAATGTCTCTTCTATATAATGTCTTGAAATCTCTATTAGCTGATATAAGTATAGCTACTCTTATTCATTTTTGATTGCATGGGACATCTTTTCCCATTTATTTTCAGTTTATGTGTAGCTTTAGAGGTGAAGTGAGTTTCTTGTAGGCAGCATATAGTTGGGTCCTGGTTTTTTTTTTTTTTTTTTTTTAAATTCATTCAGCACTCTATGTCTTTTGATTGGAGAGTTTAGTCCATTCATGTTGAATGTTATTGATAGGTCAGGTCAGATTTACAACTGCCATGTTGTTATTTGATTTCTTGTTGTTTTGTGGTCCTATCTTTCTTTCTTCCTTCCTATCTTCCTTTGCGTAAAAGTTATTTTCTCTAGTAGTGTGTTTTAATTTCTTGCTTTTTAAATTTTGTATATACCTTGCAGTTTTTTTTTTATTTGAGCTTACCATGAGGGTTGGCTTATAATTTACTTTTGTTTCTTTTTATGTATTTTTTTTGCATATGGTTTGGTATCAGAGTAAGCCTCGCCTCATAAAATGAATTGGAAAATACTTCTCTTCCCCCCACAAAGAGATTAATTGTGGAAATCTTTAAAAAATATTTGATAGAATTCTCCAGTGAAATGATCTGGGACCGGATTTCTGTGGGGGAGGCGTTAAATTAAAATTCAATTTCTTGAATGGTTTTTGATTATTTAGATTATTTCATCTTGAGTTTGGTAGTTTGTGATTTTTGAAGAATTGGTCCATTTATTTTCATTAAAAATGTATAAGGAAGGCTGTTCTTTATGCTTCCTTTTTATCCTTTCAATGGCTATTGGATCTGTAGTGACATCCCCTGTTTTATTTCTGACATTGATTAATATTGCCCTTTCTTTTTATCTTTGTCAGTCTTGCTGGTGGTTTATCAATCTTATTGATATTTTTGAAGAACCAACTTTTTGCTTCATTGATTTTTTTCTATTGTTTTGTTGTTTCAATTCCACTAATTCTGTTATCTTTATTTTTAAATTTCTTCTATTGTTTTGTATTTTACTCTTCTTTTTCTAGTTTTTGGAGATAGGAATTTAGACTATTGGTTTGATGCCATTCCTCATATCTAATGTAAGCATCTAGTGCTACAAATTTTCCTTTCAGTTTTGCTTTAGCTGCATCATCCCACATTTTTGATATGCTGTATTTTCATTTCTATGAATTTTTATTCCCATTTTAAATCCCTATTTGATCTGTCATTTAATAACTGTGTTAATTTCCAAGTGTTCAGAAAATTTCCTGTTGCATTTCTGTTATTGATTTCCTGTTTGATTTCATATGATCAAAGAATCTGTATGATTTCAATACTTCTTAATTTGTTGAGGTTTAATGGCTCATGATATAATCTACATCATTGAATATTCCCTGAGCAGGTATAAAAAATATATTCTGTTGATAGTTGTAGCTCTCTATATGCCAATTAAATATTGTTGGTTGGTTGTGTTGAATTCTATATACTTAAGATTTTTAATCCAGTAGATCCATCAGTTGAAAAAAGTTGAGTATTTTGAGTTTTCAGCTATAATTGTGGAGTTGCCTATTTCTCCTCTGTTTTTGCTTCCTCTATTTTGAGGCTCATTTTGTTTTTTGTTTATGGCTTGTGCATGTTTAGGGTGTTATATCTTTTTGTAAGATTCATCCTTTTATCATTACATAGTGTCTTTTTTTGTATCTAGTAATTATCTTTGCCCTGAGGACTACTTTATATTAATATAGCCACTCCCATTTTTTAAAAAAATTTATATTTGCATGGTATACCTTTTTCCATTTTTTTACTCTCAATTAATCAAAGTCACTCTATTTGAAATGAGTTTCTTACGGATAGCATATTGTTGGGGAATCTCTTTTTAATTCACTCTGGCGATCTCTGTTGTTGAATTCATGTCTCAGTGGGGACACTAGGTGACACGGTCCACTTAGGTATGCTTTCTACAGATCAGAATAGGTTCTGTATCAAGGGGAATGCCAGCGTCTGTGCCTGTTGACAGTTCTCAGTTGGAGGTTTCTGCAGCACCCCGTCTGGAATATGTGGGGAGCAATAAGGAAACCCAGGGGACTCACCTCTGGGTTTGTTCCTCAAGTCTGAGGGCATCTTAAGCAGTCTGCCACTGTCTTCTTACTGTAAGAGAATTTCTACGTTTTTTGGTTGGGTTATGTCCAGGATTGTCCGTTGTAGGAGAGATGATCTAGAAGGAATGGGACCACTCAGTCTTGCAGGAACTGGAAGTCTGAATAATTATTTTTAACTCACTAACATATTTATTGAGAGCCTATTACGTGCCAGGCACTCTGCTAGGTGTGTTGCTCCATAGTAGGACTGAAGGAGGAAGGAAAGGAGAAGGAGGGAGGGAGGGAGGGAAGGGAAGAGGAAACATTTATTCATCCTCCCAGTTTCAGCAAACATTTCTCTACAGACTCCAAAGACTCTACGTTAGGCCTTTCCTGTTACATGCTCTCATTTTAAATTTCCCCGTTATAGAACTCATGACAGTTGCATCTTCTCATTCAGCGTCAGTCCTCCCTTGCTGGTAAGATTGCTGAGAACAGTTGTCTCTCTCACTGCCTTCTCCCATCATCTAGAGCAGACTGATACGCACCTGCCAGTGTTCATCAGTTAAGCTGATGAATGCTCAGATTCAAGGCAGTTTCCTTTCTCTCTGGCTTTGTTCTCACGGTTGCCTTCCAGCCCTGGTGAAATTGCTGCATGGTCGCTCACCTTCCTGGTCAGTTTTTGGCTCCTTTCTATCGGCAACAAAACCAAACTCCCTGACCTCTCATCCTGTACTCATTTTGCAAGGGTCTTTTTATTTCTGGCTATTGAGCACAACTAACCTCCTGTACCCCAGGACGCTACCCCAGATACATCATTCCTACTCTTCAGGAGTAGGAATATGAGAAAATCCAAGAGCTATGGATGGCCACAAGGTTGCATGCAGTACCTGGCTTCACCCAAAGCAGTATTAATCTTTCACCTGCTTTCTGTAGGTCAGTTATTAAAATTAAGGGGCAAACATTGATGTCAAAATAGAATACACACCTGGCACGGATTGTTATCACAAGATAAAGAAGCAAAATAGTAAATCTAGCTGTTTAGTTTTCCACTGTGAAAGGATCGCTTCACCATACCATCCTCGGAAATTAAAACTAAGCCTCTGAATTACTTATCCTTTCACTGTCTTGAGTTTTCTTTCCTTTCTTGTCCACCATTAACTGCTTCTGAAATTATGCTAAAGCGATGATCTTTATCATAATGTTCTTTTCAGCTGGCCCCGAAAACAATTTCCTACAGAAACCTTCCTTTCTGCTAAGAATCGTGTCAACCTTCTTAACTTCATCATTTTTATGGCATTTTGCTTTGTTTACCCTTAGGGGATATTAAATTTTTATGTGGCTTAACTTATCTGTGTTTTAGACCAAAGTAATGTTTTGCAACGAATAGAATGATTTAAAAGCGGTTTGATTCCCCGGGAAGGCTGTTAATATACACCGAAAATTGTGCGCCATCAAAATGAGATACTTTCAGCAGCAGAGAGTTTATCTAGGGTTGCCCATATAAAACAGGCCTCATTTAGCATTAAATCTCATTTTATGTGATCAGGGTTTATTTTTAAATGGGCCACTCAAGATTCATGCTATAAGACTTTTCTTTACTGAGTATCATGAGGTTCTTCCACCCTCTACCGTACACCCTTGTAACAAAAGTTAACGCCAGATTTGCCTAGGTTTGGGCCAAATTAGCACTGAATACATCACATGTACCTAGTACACATTCACTCAATAAACACGATACAGAACATATGCAGAAGCACTTTAGAAATTCGTAAAATAATATATAAATACAAGTCATGAATGTTATGAGCTGATTTGCCTGGTTTTCTTTAAACATGTAAGGAACTCATTATCTATAGATGTCAAATTACTTCACACGAATACTCAGGGATTGCCACAGGACCACAAAGTAAAATAAAAGTTCAGATATAAGTCACTCACAGCATTTACAAATTTAAACGCACTTAGAAAGGAGTGTGTATACATGTGAGTGTAGTTATATAAAGCACAAAAAATACGAGAGATATGAAAACTATTCCTATTGCATTGTATAAAATGTAATAATTTGTTTCCAAGAACTCAAGGTACCTAGCATATAATGTTACATTTTAATGAAGATCTGGAAAATCTGATCCGTTTTATTTCTATCATTTTAGAGTTTATCCATTTTATGGATGTCTTGTTCAAGATTGCAGCTTGAACAATATTTGAGGTAGATGTTAGCTTTATTGACTTTAAAATCACTCTCCTATCAAAAAAAGGTTTTTTATTCTGGGAAAAATAGTTAAAAGTTGGGGACAACTTTCTGTATAAGATAGATATATATATATATATCTATTCTATGAATATATCTATTCTATATATATCTATTCTAATGCAAACATCATGCAAATATCTGTAATATATTACTGATGTTAGCATTAGAATATCAACTTGTTTTTGTCCTGTGTCTCTGGTGAGGTTTCAAAACCGTCTAAACAGATTTTCAGCATGACAGCAGGAAGTATTACAAGGACTAACTCTAGGTTAACTTCTAGACATGTGCAGAGAGGCCAAGTCAAGACTCCAGAGGAAACAAAAACCAGCCGTTTGCTTCTCGGTGTTGTACAAGGTTTCTCATCTGGGAAAAATCTCTTAAGAATTTAACCCCCAGGCCGGGCGTGGTGGCTCACGCCTGTCATCCTAGCACTGTGGGAGGCCGCGGCGGGAGGATCGCTCAAGGTCAGGAGTTCGAAACCAGCCTGAGCAAGAGCGAGACCCCCGTCTCTACTAAAAATAGAAAGAAATTAATTGGCCAACTAAAAATATATAGAAAAAATTATCCGGGCATGGTGGCTCACCCCTGTAGTCCCAGCTACTCAGGAGGCTGAGGCAGGAGGATCGCTTGAGCCCAGGACTTTGAGGTTGCTGTGAGCGAGGCTGACGCCAAGGAACTCTGGCCCGGGCAGCAGAGTGAGACTCTGTCTCAAAAAAAAATAATAATAATTTAACCCCTGGCATTCTTCCTTTTCTGAGAAAAATCTCAAGTAAAATATTATACAAAACAATAGAATGGACAAATGGAGTCCATAAAAAAAATAAATACAACTCAGTGATGAGACAAGATCTGAGGACCTTGGGCAGGCACGGATCAAATACAGAAAGTTGAGCTCGTCTTGTATATTTTCTTATGGTGCCAGATTAAAAAAAAAAATGTTATGAAAGGAACATTGTTATAAGCTCTGTGGCAGGGTGAACAATGGCCCCTCGAGATGTCTATATCCTAATCCCACAGCGTGGAGTTGTTTCTACGGCAAAATGGACTCTGGTGTGAGGCAGTTTGTTAGGGCAGCCAAAGGAAACTGATCCAAGCCGATCTCTCAATTTGATTGATGTGATGAGTGTTTTTGCAAAGTCAGAAATGATGAATATACTCAGGGACGACCATGGTTTGAGACTCCTCACACTGATTTTTTAAGAGTTAAGAGAACTATATGTATATTAATTTATTTATATATTTCTATTTATTTATGTATATATTTATTTATTTATATATTTATATTTAGGTTGATTGATTGATTGATTGACAGAGTCTCACTCTGTTGTCCCGGGCTAGAGTGCCGTGGCGTCAGCCTCGCTCACAGCAACCTCCAACTCCTGGGCTCAAGCGATCCTCCTGCCTCAGCCTCCCAAGCAGCTGGGACTCACAGGCTTGCGCCACCACGCCCGGCTAATTTTTTTTCTATATGTTTTTAGTTGGCCAATTAATTTCTTTCTATTTTTAGAAGAGACGGGGGTCTCACTCTTGCTCAGGCTGGTTTCGAACTCCTGACCTTGAGTGATCCTCCCGCCTCGGCCTCCCAGAGTGCTAGGACAACAGGCGTGAGCCACCGCGCCGGGCCCCGAGAACTATTTTTTTAAAGTAAAGTGATACCCGCCTTTTTATTTGATTTTAAAGAAATATGAGAATCACACTATTTTTACTCTACCAGCTCAACAAACGTTACAATTTTGAAATCAATTATGAATTGGCCTTTCTCTATCATTTTGAATTAGAATTTTTAAAGTCACTTATTTAATTGTATGAATACATCACTTCAGTGCTTTCTGGACATTGACAGGAAGAGAGAGAGACTGAACAACTGATAATGTCACTGAAATTTTCTTTTTTTATGTACTGTTTTGTTCTAATAATATCACTGTCCCTTAAAATTAGAAAAAGTACACTGAATATTCCAAGTCAGAACTTATTCTTTGATATCCTTTAAAACATCACTTAAAATCCTTTCAAACTTCCTGAAATATCTAGTTCATGACGAAGCATTTCAAGATGTTAATTATAAAATCCTGAAATTTTGCCCCATTTTTTTAAAACATTAAGAATTTGTCGAAGATTTTTTTACACTTGAACATATTGCTTAAAATATAATCTTTCTTCCCATGTGACAGCCTCACACAATATTAATATTGTTTTAATATTAATATTAATATATGAAGTATATTCATATTTAAGGAAGATACAGGTCTGTTTTTGCTCTGTTATAATTAACAGAGACTTTTAAGAATCAGAGAATGCTAAAGAAAGAACTCAAAAGAAAACTTTAATATGATAATAATTGTTTCATTCCACATCAGAATTTCTATTAGCAAAAATTTTTACTTACAGGTTTTATCTGCTAGAACTAGTCAATCTTGTTTTATCTTGGTTTTTCTTTCCGCAATAACGTATACAAATCAGAGGGTGGAGCATACAAGCATGCTGAGAAGTTTCTATTTGCTTCCAATTTGGCACATGATGTGATAGTTTCCTTCCTCTAACATTTATGACTTTGAAAGCTCTTAGATCCTTTGTTTTGCATCTAAATTGTTTGAAAAATCACCTTGTGTTTTAGTTCATGAAGGCAATGCATATTTTTAACAGCCTGCATTCTAGACTGTTAGTTCTTGCCTTCTTGCCAAATGTTTCTAGTCAAACTGAAATCTACTTAAATGTACATTTTATTAACTTTTACAATTTATTTTGGATTACCCATTGACATTTACACCCTTTCACGTACAATTTGCCTAAAATACAGACAACTTTATGGAATTAGGAGACAGTGCTTAGGGTCCACTATTTAAAATTTTGAATTCTTAGTTTTACAGTGTTTTTCTATTATATATTAAGACGATGGGAGTTTTGTGAAAGGTTAGCAATTGTAAAATACTGCAGATCCAAAGCTGTGTTCAAGTTACTTGATAATATATTTTCCACTTCATACTTGCCCTGGGTAACACAGGTATAGTTTTGTCAAATGAGATTTTTTCTTCCCATTTTGACAAAGGAAAAAGAAGTTTAATAATTTAAATTTCTACTGTATAAAAAGTATCCCAAATCCTTAAAACTGGTAGGATAAATATCTTTATATGCATTTGAGAGGCTTTCTGTGAGTGTAAAATCAGGATGAAGCCCATGGACAGATTTTCCAATATTTTACTCATCTTTTGAGGGGTTTCATTAGATATCAACTGTACTAGGAGTTGCTTCTTAGACAAATTCTAGTGATAAGAAATTACTCTAACTATTCAGCTGTAAGAAACAATGGTGATCTAGCACCTCTTGTATTTTCCTGGATAGAGCTGGAACCCATTCTACTAAGTGAAGTATCCCAAGAATGGAAAAACAAGCACCACATGGACTCACCAGCAAATTGGTACTGACTGATCAACATCAAAGTGGACATATAGGAATAACATTTATCGGGTGTCGGGCAGGTGGGGAGGAGGGGATGGGTATATATAAACATAATGAGTGCGATGTGCACCGTCTGGGGGATGGACATGCTTGAAGCTCTGAATCCCGGGGGTGTGGGGGGAGGGGGGAAGGGCAATATACGTAACCTAAACATTTGTACCCCCATCATATGCTGAAATAAAAAAAAAAAAGAAATTACTCTATTATGGCTACTTATCAAATTACGCATTATGGTCTTTTTTGTAACTAAATGGTAGTTTATAGAGCTAATATGACCACACTCTACAAACACAAAAAATCCAGCATTTAAAAATATGAGATATATAAATACTAAAACCTCCAACACAACCATGTTACTAGAAATGTTGTCAGAGCTGAAAAGGACTTTAGATGTTCTCAGTCCTTACTCAGTTCAGGGTTGGGAAACTGATCTCCTCAATGTTAGCTGGCTCACTGGTGGCCAGGTCTAGGGTCTAGGACCTCCATCACCTGATCCCTAAACTGAGACTCTTTGAAGCACATCACACTTAATTAATCTCTCTCCCTCTCTCACACACACATGTAATTTACCTTAATATACCGTGTTTCACCGAAAATAAGACCCACCCATCAAATAAGCCCCAGCAGGATGTCTAAGCATGTG
>VBSM01000142.1:14194742-14206643 GCA_008086735.1 Cheirogaleus medius | reverse complement strand
AAAAACCTGCAGTCATTACAAAGGCTAAACTTGAAATCAGAATCTGTCAGCTTTAACTTCATTTAAGCAGTTTTTCAGGAAATAATTCGTATCGGGAGAGGGAGAAGCTTATTGACGTTTTCCCAGAAATCACTGTTGGCAATATCTTCTCTTGCCATGATAAGCAAGAAGGGGAAGGAAATGCCCCCAAGAAAAAATGTCTGATACTACATTACTAACCTGCAGTTAACTACACCAAGAAATGAAAACAAGAACTGAGATACTTGCTGTTGGTTGAGTCTATCGACCCCAACTCCGTTGCAATATTTAAAAACTGACTTCACCCTGTCATTTCCCTGGGGCCAGTAACGGGCAACATTAACCAGAGGAAGTGCCATGTCTCCCGTATCTTGAGCATTAAAATTCCACTGGCATTAACACTTGTGAGCTCCTTTACTAGCTCTCTGAACAGGATGTATTTCACTGCCATAACTGCTAAAGTATTATGCCCAGCTCATAAATATCCATTGACAAGCTGAAGCAAACAACCGCACTTTAGTTTAGACTTTTCGAACACAGATAGCTGATTTATTTATAAATCACTTCTAAAAAGAGATTACTGAACCTTCATGTCCTGTTGCAACAATAAAGAGTGTTTCAGATTTTAAATTGTGTACAAAGCACTAATATGCATAGACACAGAGGCAAATCAAGAGGTCAAGGGAACCACTAATACAAGGAGAAACTTGAGAATGCAATAGGTTTTTTGAGTGGAGATTTTTCTATAGCAAATGGAGGTGTAAGGCTGAAGAAAAAATACATATCACCATCCTTCTTTCTCTTTCTCCCTCCCTCCTTCCCTCCCTCTCTCTTTCTCCATGTATATGTGCTATCCTTTGCTCTGAATAAAATTGCAAGATTTTGAGCTGAAATATAAATTCCACACACGCTTTTCTAATGGAAGCTCAACCTACAAACATCCCATTTTACAGTAAAGACCACATACCATATGGATATTCGGTAGTTATCATGAAAGGAAGTCCTGAGTTTGCCTGAAAAATTTATCTTCAAATTTTTTTTTTTTAGCCTTTTCATTCTGACTACAGACATACTATCAATATTTATTTTGAAAATTAATTCTTTGAAATTCAGGCATTTAGTTGCCAGTTAATGATACACGTAAACCATACTTCATGGTAATAATGAGATATGAAACTGATCCTTCAGAGTTATTAGTTGTATATAAAGAGAAACACACACACGTATTTGTAGACATAGAAATAATGTTAACAGTTCTCTAAAAATCCTTGCTGGCAATGCCTTCTCTTGGGCTTCATAATAAGTAATAATTGTAGATGCCCAAAAGACAGACAAACATAGACGTAATCAGAACACTGTTCTGTATACCCTTTTACTTGCTTAACATTCTCTTTGTTAGACAAATAATAGATTATGTAGACATGATTCCTCTTTCTCATCTCAATTAGAATACAGATTATGTGTTAGATCTTAAACCATATAGTATTTCTATAAAAAGACACTTATAAATATAACTTTAAAGCAATAGAAAACCAAAAAAATAATTTATGCACATTGTAACATTACTGTTAACAAAAGACTGAAAACAACCCAAATGTCCATCAGTAGGAGACAAGATGAATAAACTAGGATATAGATAGAAAATCAGATACTATAAATAAATATACAGCTGTTAGAAAGAATGAAGACAATTTCCATACATCATCGTGGAGTGATACCAGGATTTATTAAGGTAAAAAAATCAAGGTGCATATAGTATACACACTGTAACATCTTGTCTACTACAAAGAAGGAAAATACACTGCCATTAATATTTGCTTATATTTTTAAAGAGAAAGGAAAAAATTTTTTAAAAATTGGTTATCAATAGGAAGAGGAAGGGCAGAGTGGAACGGGTAAGAATGTAAATAAATGAGATAACTTTCAACGCATCTTGTCATATGCTATTAAATGAAATGATATAAATGTTTGACATTTGGAAAAAAGGTTACATAATAAAATGAAATTCCTACATATGAAATTCCTACATATGAAATTCCTACATCCCTCACTGAGTGCAAGGCAGAAGCCTGCCAAAAGCATAAGACATGGCAGGAAAGCTGATGCGGAGAGAGATTTTGCCACAGTGCGTGAGGTTTTTCCTTCAGGGCAAGGAAGTAGTTGACCAAAGTCTGGAAGAAAGGCAGGAAGGTAGAGAAGCATTTGCTTTGCCGAAGGCACACGGGATCTTGCCCAAGAGAAAAGCAGCAACCCACTGAAAATGCCGGACATGGCAAAAGGAATGAGAAAAAAAATAGCCCCGAGGGACCCAGGGATCTTGCCCACCACAAATAGCAGTCTGCTGAAACCTGGAGACTGGAGAACTGAGAAAGATCCTTCTGGAGCTCATGGCATCATTTCAGAATGCAAGCCGTGGGCCAGGCCCAGGCTGCAGCCAGGAAGTCAGTAGAGAAACAGGTTCTCAAAGGTATAGAAAGTTGGCTGGGGCAGAGGGGGATTGTGGAAGTTAGGAAGCAAAAAGACTTTCCCTGCAACTTGATAAGCTTGCATCTGGACTGTAAAGGACAGATGGGTTGGGGAAGGGAGAATGAGAGAGTCAGTGTGAGAAAGCAAGAATGAGCATGCCATGCTGAAGGGACATCCTTGTTCCTGCCCTAAAAATTATTGAAGGCGGTAGTCAGCTAGAAACAACTGAGACAAAACCCGGATCCACTCAACTACAGATTAGCAACATGACAGAGGAAATGGTATGTGTATTTTTCTAGGGGTAAATATTATCTCGGACAGTTTCTCATTTTAATTCACAATGTCCAGCATAAAAACCACAAATTATGGTACACACGAAGATGCAGAAAAATGTGATCCATGATCAGTGGAAAACACAGTCTATATTAGCAAATCTATGGATGCCCTAGCTATTGTAGCTAATAGACAAGTACTTAAAATAGCTATGATAAAAATATTAAAAGATCTAGCAAGAAAGGTGCATAAAGATGCATAAAGATAGTGGGAATTTCAGCAGAAATGTGGACACTATAAGTAAAAATGAAATGTCAAAGCTAAAGAGGAAAAATGCAATATAGAAATAAAGAATGTATTTGGTGTAAAATCAGACTGGACACAGCAGAAGAAAGACTCGCTGAAGTTGAAGATAGGAAAACAGAAACTGTTCAAATTGAAAAACAAAGAAAAAATAATTGGAGAGAATTTGAGCCCTATGGGACAGTATTCTAACAGTCTGTGATACGAATAATTAGTGTCCCAAAAGGAGAGGAGTAAAAATGGGGCAAAAGAAATACTTGAAAAATAGATGCTGAGAACTTCCTGAGAATTGATGGAAGACTTAAACTTACAGATCAAAAAAACCTCAGTGAACCCCAAGCGGAATAAATACATAGAAAACCGGAGAACACAGAGTAAAAAGTATGCAAACCAAAGAATATAATAAAGGCACAATCCCCTGACCGCCCCCTCCTTCTCCAATAAATTATAGAGAAGGGAGGGCAATAAGCATGGCAGCTGACTTTTTATCAGAGATGATGGAAGACATGAGACTATGGAACTCTATAGAAGAGTAAATGAAAAATAAATAGTAACTAGGATTTCCATATCCAGAGGAAATACACTTCAGAAAGTAGACGAAGACGTTTTTACACAAGATCTGAGATTATTTATCTGCAATAGACTTTAACAAGTGCTACATGGTCTTGAGACAAAGAAACAGACACTAGATGAAAGCTCACATCTGCAGAAAGAAATAGAGAAACCAAACAGTAAATGTGTGACTAAATAAACAAAAAACATATATACATAAAATAAAATTTCTTTTTGACTGTTATTAAAAGGAAAAAATAATACTATTGAATTCCTAACACATGTCAAAGTAATATATATGAAACAAGAGCAGCTAAGAAGGAAGATTAAAAATGGAAATTAAACCACTATACATTATTTGATGCTAGATTGTGAAAATATAAAGCATATTGTTATTTCCAGAGTAACCACTGAAAAACAACATAGAGATCTAGCTAAAATCATAAGAGAGGAGATAGAATGGATAACAAAAACAATACTCTATTAACCCAAAAGAGGTAAGAAAAGGAACAATGAAAGAACAAAGAATGGTATCACAAATAGAAATAAAATACAGAAAACTTAAGAACTAGAAACAAACTTAAATACATAAATTGAGTACAAGATCACATACAGAAAAGAACTATTTCAAGTGACTTAACACACTATTTTGTCTGTGTAACAATGGGATATGAACTAACGATAGACAGAACAGGAAAGAAATGTTTTATTTCATTCATCAGTCTTAATTTTCCTAATATTATTTTATTACTAATTTAGCTATATAAAATAGGTTAGGGCAAATAAGTAAGTACATTAATATTGTTAAGACCAAGAATTTTCATTCTAGAGAAAAGAAATACAAGTATAAATTCAAAGACATTCAGTAAAATCCTTCATTGGCAAATTAAAATTGCAAATACACTATGAACTCAATTTTTTTTTCAAAACTATTGTACTTCCTAGCTCTGACTGCCAAAAAGGCCTAGAAGCAACGACAACTCAGTAGTAATTAGCAATCCTTGGTAACAAAAATGTGTTCTCTAAATAGCATTATCTATTAAAAAAAAATCTAAGGTTCATTGGAGTTGAATGGTCGATTCCAACTTGAGGGCAGACAATATAAAAGATGAGTCTGGTATATATTGTGCCAAAATAAAAGATATTAATGAAAGACTAATGGGTCCATGCCAAAAATACATAGCAATCAATACAATGGGCCAGGTTTTTTCTACCTGCATTCTCCCATCTATCTCTGCGTCATTAATCATGGAACAACTAACTTATTTGCTGCGTTGTAAAGTACTCAGCTCCACTTCTGAATACTCCATGCCAGAATCAAAGTGAGATGGTACAGAGTATCAGTATACATGAGTATGTGTTGGCAATCAGTGACAGAGGAGTTGTAATTTTATGAGGCCGGGCGCGGTGGCTCACGCCTGTAATCCTAGCACTCTGGGAGGCCAAGGCGGGAGGATTGTTTGAGCTCAGGAGTTTGAGACCAGCCTGAGCAAGAGCGAGACCCCGTCTCTACTAAAAATAGAAAGAAATTAGATGGACAACTAAAAAAATATAGAAAAAATTAGCCAGGCATGGTGGCGCATGCCTGTAGTCCCAGCTACTCGGGAGGCTGAGGCAGGAGGATCGCTTGAGCCCAGGAGTTTGAGGTTGCTGTGAGCAAGGCTGATGCCACGGAACTCTAGCCCAGGCAACACAGTGAGACTCTGTCTCAAAAAAAAATAAAGATAAATAAATAAATACTAATTTTTGCTACAGTATTTCTAGACTTAAAATGTTAACCTCAGTTGTTAACATCACTACGCAAAAATTTCACACATATATTTTCCTAGAAAATTAGCCCCATTGAGATCATTCATTTGCTTTATCAAACTAATTTTGACACATTTAAAAAGAAATCTTGAATGCTTATACTTCAATACTGAAAAACATTTGTTGAGGGATTTTCCTAATGTATATGGACCCAGTTATACAATGATTTATCCCTAGCTAAGTTAGCTTCCTAAGAATTAAATCCTCATTTATAGGACCCTAAAACAATGAACATTTTCCTAGTCAAAAAATTAGTAACTAAAACATGCTGATGGATTCAGCCAGCACTTGATTGATACAGGTTTTCATTAGTTCTTTCTACTTAAAAGCATCCACAGCTCTCTGGGTCATTTGCCAGACACCTACATTTCCAGATAATTTGAGACTTAGAATGATTATTTAGCAGGATCTTTCAAAGAAAAACAAATACTATAAACTTTACTTTTAAGCTTTTACATCTATGCATTGTGGATAGTATCAACTAAAATACTTTGCAGAAATGTACCGTTTCCAAAGTTTCACTTTGAAAGGTAATTATGGATTACTTTCTGAAATATCACAAATAAAAACTTTTTACGAAAAATCTGTCTAAATCTTTAACCGGAAAATTAGTTACTGTCGTGCTATTTTTCTTTTCAGCACAGCAAGTATTTAGTGAACACATTCCAGATTATAGTTCTAATAGAAGACATATATGTACATATTCAATTTTTGGGCAACGAATATATGTATTAGATATTTTCATCCCATTTGGGAAAAACGACTTTAAACAATGGCTGAGGTCATTTTTTATATCTAATAATAAAACACTGAAATTCCCCAAATCATGATTTAGTCTGGAATATTTATTACAGACTAATATTTAGGTGCATGATATCAATGATGTATTTTTTCATAACACGTAAGGAATGTGGATTAAAATTCTTCACATTATAGTTCTCTACATTTTAAACTGCTAGAGCACCGGCCAAATGACTACATTTATTGCTAAATTTATACTACGGACAACAAAACTTCTAGCAGACCTTAAATCATAAATGCTAAAATTAGGCTGATAACATCATGAAGACTATCCTTGCTTTTATGCACAGATACAAGCATCAACGTGCTTTTTGTCCATAGCCACAGGGATTTATATTGCGGAGAGAGATGCCACTGTGACCCAGGTGTTATTTCACTCATCAGTGAGTACACAACGGCATTTAATGGGGATTTCTTGCTCGTGCTTTGAAAAGAGACTAAAAAGTACATTTGTTTTGTCCTTTAATCAACGCAGGCATTCTGTATCAAAACTAACAAGAGTCAGCCTTAAAAAAATTATGGAAATATGAAACCATCTCTAGAGATATAATCGATGCCATCGCAATGCAAAGTATAAACTTTCAAAGCGTAAACATTTATACACGTACAAACATACAGAAACAATCAAGTAAGGAAACATAGTTTCAACGTTCTAAAGTACTAACTGACAAAAAATTTAATGTGCATTGTGTTACCTCTACGTACAAAGAACGGTTTGCTTCTTGGTCCACAGAAGTCAAATACGCCGAAGACATATACATTCAAGAGTTAAATAACAAAAAGTGATTGGGATGATTTATAATGTTCCCATGTCATTTTACTCAATATAAATCCCAGAACAAGAAACTGGAATTTATGTCTATCTATAATTATTGGGGTCTGATGTTCGTGCAAAATAGGTGATAGATAGTAGACAGATACATAAGCAGAGATACAAATACAAAGTGAGCTGAGAAAAATAAATTTCTGATATTCCAAGTCAAAATGATTTTCTAAACCAAAAAGAATATCATTAACCTACGATCTTAGCCTAATATCAATGATACAGTTAGACTCTGGATGATAGCAAAGTTGGCTCAGCACTATAAAAACACTTCTAATTTGCTCTCGCAAGCAAATCTAAATATCTGTTTAAAGTCTATCTTCTTTCCTAGACTATAAGCTCCACGATGGTTTTTTTTTCACTATCATTCTACAAATGCCCAAGACAGTGCCCACTCCACAGGATGAGTGATTGAAAATATTTGCTAAATGAATACCTCCTGGGCTTGGCATATTAAATTTGATCTACGTAGCCAATATCTATCTGAAACACATAATTGATATTACTTGTGTGACTATTGAAAGTTTCTATCTAACACGACGATTAACAAGCTACGAAACAAAATATATGATGGTTGACTTGTCTAAAAACGTAAGCACAAAACTATAAAACTCTATTCCAGTTTTTGCCGGCTTGTAATTAAAGAATAGTGGCAGCCGTTCTATGGGCAAAATTTGGTCACATACATGTTCAGTCAGGCCTAGATGTCCTGCTTCCCGAATTTGTGGCCCAGTGGCCGGGCACGACAGGGAGGTAAGCTAATCCGCAGGATGGAGCCTTCTAAACTGGGAAACAGGCAACATCAGAGAGGAGCTGACCTCGATGTAGATCCTAAATAGAGAGCAGGTGGTAGGAAGTGGGGTCTGTTTCATGCTGAAGCTACCGGCAGGAAGAGAAGACAGAGATGAAAGTATGTGTTCTACGTCCATTTATGATTCTTAGATGTAAATACAACCCATGTTTTGACAAGCAGAAAGTGGCCATCACGAGCGGCCTAACCACATGTATACACATCATGAAGTAATGACTGATGTAGTACACATCAGTACCCAGTTGACGGATTCCATAGGTGCTCATTTTCCTTTATACTTCTGTTATTCCCTGCCAAAGGAATCAATATTAGAAGACGGGGCCGGGCGCGGTGGCTCACGCCTGTCATCCTAACACTCTGGGAGGCCGAGGCGGGAGGATCGCTCAAGGTCAGGAGTTCGAGACCAGCCTGAGCAAGAGAGAGACCCCGTCTCTACTAAAAATAGAAAGAAATTAATTGGACAGCTAAAAATATACAGAAAAAATTAGCCGGGCGTGGTGGTGCGTGCCTGTAGTCCCGGCTACTCGGGAGGCTGAGGCAGGAGGATCGCTTGAGCCCAGGAGTTGGAGGTTGCTGTGAGCGAGGCAGACGTCACATCACGGCACTCTAGCCCGGGCAACAGAGTGAGACTCTGTCTCACAAAAAAATATATAAATATAATAGAAGACACATGATTTTTCTTCCCACAAGTGGAAGAGCACTTGGTATCTCTACGTGTGTTGGTAACATTCCAAGTCATGTACCAAGGAGGAATCATTCTACAGTTATTGATTATTAACGTCATTAAATTTGAAAAATAAAATACGGCACAATTTATGCAGATTTCCCAAAATATATACATTTTTTAAAATGCTCTCAAAATTGATGGCATTTGCCAACAAAGGTGAAAGTTCAAGTGCTACACATCCACAAGATCTGGGATTTTAAAGAGAATGAAAACGTTCTTTAAAGCAGTGAAACATAACTTGATACACCATTTTTGATTACTAGATTTTATTTAAAATAATGAAATTAAAGTCCTTCATCTACAATGCATTTGTGAGGGCTGTCCTTCCTTTGGCGAGATTATTAGAAACATTAGTAATTCTATGTCAGGATGAGAACACAGGAATTCTTTCGGGTTAGGAACACGAAAAGATAGAAAACTGCAATTGTAAAAATAAAAAAAAAAAATCTAGTGTTCATAAAGCTTCCTTTCTTTAAAATTCAACCTTTGCTACACTTTTTAAGTGAAACGAAAACTCTATTTCAAAATCTTTTCCCTTGACAATCTCTCTATGGTGGCTGAAGCAAATAAACAGAAACATCCTAGCGGTCCTGTCTCAGTACAATAACATAATAAAAGCTGTCACACCGTAAACCTAACATCCTATCGTCATGGACGGAAAGGCCACGCGAGATGACAACGTAACGTCTTGTTTGAATTGGCATCCCTGAGAAAAATCCAACCGCTGCAGCACATTTTTTCGATTTGAATGTGAAAGAATCGGTCACCCTAGATAGATATCACTGTATTTTTTCATCAGCGTCAACGTCAGTCTTTGGAACTTAGAGTAAGGCTGAGTGAATAAAATGTCCCTGTGTTGGCAAACCCCAAACCTGGACAATTTCGTATCAGCATTTTTATTCAGTTTCTTCCGACAACGTCAATGCACCTTGAAAAAGAAAGCCGGCTGCTCATTCTATTCAGTGCTGTTAAAAGTCTGTTTTACAGACTCAAATTTTAGTCTTTTTTTAGTCATTCTTTTTTTTTTTTGAATGATGATGGCGTTGAGGCCTTGGATAATGAAGAAAACATATTTTTATGTTGGTTTTTTTGGGGTACTTCTGGTTTTAAATATACAATTTAGCATATGTTTAAAACAGAGCATATGGAGGTATAGGAAAGGCAAATCTGAATTCCAGGCAGAAATACTGGTTCAAATGCTACCACCACATAAATGTATCACTTTATAGTGACCTTAAATCATGCTGGATATTGAGACGCAAAACTAATAGAAACAATCTCTTTGCTATCATCCTACTAACTTCGGTACCTTGAATTCCCACAGTTGATATCTCATTGTTAAGGTTCTACAAAACTTATTTCCAGATTTTAAAAGATTGTATCAAGAGAGTCCTCCTCTTTGTGTGACTGGGTCACTTCTCACGGAGCAATATTAAAAATAACACCTTTACGAATGGGCCAGTGCATAAGTTAATTAGCAGTGACCAGTTAATTGCATCATTGCAGAGGAGGTGTCTATGAGCAGTAAGTTTTGAGAACCAGAAGTCTGACAAAGAAAATGTTAACATCATTCAGCTGTTTCCTCAGACAAGGAGTATTTTTAAAGCATTTTGCTTGTATTGCTTTTCAAACTTATAGGGAAAAAGACAAATTATACCTAGCAAAATGGACTTGGAAAAAATCTACACCAAGCAGCGTGTCCTTAAACAATGACTTCATCGTGATATGGGCTTTACCTCGGGAGAACTGCATATTAAAATTGATATTCGAAATAATGGCTGCGGCAAACTTTCAAGATTACCGATGTTCTGCTGAATTAATAGTGATGAATCTGTGTTCAATAAACCAGTAAATACTTCTGAATGAGAATTTAGATCCGATATCTTTAAGAATTAACAATGCGTGTACGTGTTCTCGTACACGTTTTTGAGGGAATTTAATCAGGACGTTCAATTTACCAAAACATAGCAATCCCTACCCTTTCTATAAAGAAATAGTTTACTATGCTGTATTATCCATGAGTTAGAAACTATGCCTGATCCGACGTCAGAAGGTTCTAGCTCTAAGCCTACCATTTTACAGCCCACATGTCGACTCCCCTTCTAGAAGGTTGCTTTGGCTTACACGGATGGGAAGAGGAGGAAGGTGGTCGCTATCTCGAAGCAAATAAAGAGGTCTGATTCTAAGCTTAGAAAGGAAAATGGAAATGTATAAAGATCTGTCAACACTTCCGTGGTAAAGTAACAGTTTTATCGTAAAGAATAAATCGATTTCATCGAACGTGGAAACAGCTGACATGCTAACACGTCTGTGGATATTTCAGATGAACTCAGTCCAGTTACATTTCTTATACGGGGAGTCTGCAGCGAGGCTAGCATGATGAACCATGTAAGTCTTTTATCTCTGTACTTCTATGCTAAGTGACATACCAGAAGCGGAAATGCATAGCAGCCGTACAGATATCTGCACTCCCGTGTTCTTTGCAACGCTGTTCACTCTAACCAAGACATGGAAACAACCTACGTGTCCATCAGTGGACAAATGGATACAGAACCTGTGATATATATATACACACACACACACTGAAATATTATTCAGCCTTCAAAATCGGAGGAGATGCTGCCATTTACGACAACATGGATAAATCATCTGGAAGACATCATGCTAAGTGAAATAAGCTTGACCCAAAGAAAAATAATGTATGATCTCACGTGTATGCAAATATAAACGACAACAACAGAAAGAGTTATAATAAATAAAGAGTTAGCAATAAACAGAAACAGGGAGGAGACCAGTGGCTGCCAAGGGCGAGGAGGAAGAGGAGCAAAGATGGAGAGGCAGGTCAGAGGGTACGAATTTGTAGTTAGGTCGGAAGAGTCGGTTTTAAGATGTGATGTACGGCATGAGGACCACAGTTAATAATATTGTATCGTACGCTGGAAATTAGCTGAGAGAGGGGATTTTGGGTGCTCTTCCCACACACACACAAAAGTAACCACGGCAGGTGATGGATGTGCTGATTTGTGTGGCCGTAGTCACCATTTCTCTGTACGGTTGTCCCTCAGTATCCACAGGGGATCGGTTCTAGGACCCCTGAAGATATCAAAATCTGTAGATGCTCAAGTCTCTTATATGAAATAGCACAGTATTTGCATATAATCCATGCACATCCTCCTGTGTAATTTTAATCCCTCTAGGTAAAGTGAGTAGAAGCTAAAAAGAACTGCCATTATCCTACTACAGACCTTTTTGATAGCTATTATCAGGGAAGGGAAGGGAAGGGAAGGGAAGGGAAGGGAAGGGGAGGGGAGGGGAGGG
>VBSM01000142.1:14160635-14171553 GCA_008086735.1 Cheirogaleus medius | reverse complement strand
TCCTAACCTGCGCACACCGCCTCACCTTGGCATACATCCTAACCTGCGCGCACCACCTCACCTGGGCACACACCCTAACCTGGGCGCACCGCCTCACCTGCGCGCCGCGCCCAGACATCAAAGCAGTGTCCAGGCTGCGTGCGCCCCGGGATTGGCCACCTGGACAGGAGTCGGGACAGAGCAGAGATTTCTCGCGCCGCTGAGATACTTTGTGCCTGAACTTCAGTTACTGGATTGAAGGCCCTCAACTCCATTCTTCCCCCAACCAGCCCGGTGCGGCCTCGGAGCCACAAAAGGAGAACATTGGGCTTGCAGTTCGCAGTAATGGGACTTGCGGAATGAACGCGCGCGACTCCGGGTTTGGTTCCACGTATGCTGATGTGCGTATTAAACTAAACTCTCGAGAGGAAGAGTCTGCAGTAAACAGCGTATAAATAAATAACAAGACTGTTTTCCTAGGTGGAAAACGCACTGTTGGCTAGGCGGAGGAGGTGTTAATTTGGAAACATTAAGGCACAACCTGAAAACAATTGTGGTTTATTGTCTCTCAAGTGGCATCAATTTGTTTTGCCTTTTTTTTTTCAGAAAGAGTGTCATTATTACTTTCTTTGAGATGCAAATATGAGAAAGCATTCTCATTTATTTCTTGACAATATCAAATAAACTACATTTGTTATTAACTAAAAAAATTGTCTGAAACTCTTCCTAATTTCTACAATGAGCCAAGTTGTTTTATAATCTCACACACACATACAGACACAAACACACACCCATACACAACGCTTTGTGGTCAATTCATTTTCCCCTTTCTTCAAGTGAATATAGATGGTGATAGAGAGAGAGCTAGACCAATCGTCGGGTCTACGTTTAAAGAACAGCCAGGGAAGTAGAGGATACTACCAGCTGGGCATCTTAGTCCCATAAGTTTTAATTTTCTTTACTCCATATAATTCTATGAGGTCATCCATGTCTATATAAACAAAAATTGGTTAAAAAAAAAACCCATAAGGATGAGTCAGTTGAATGTTTTACTAACTAGCCACAATAACTAGGAGGTAAATGAGCCATGGTCGTCTCTTCGTGCATAGACTAAGCATTGTCAAAGCAGATCATCCTATTTTATTATCATGCATCGAAATTAGCTGTGCCAAATATACTCTAAATCTCTGATACTCTTCCCGCCTCTGGGTAATCATTTTCTAAATAGGTAAATTACTTTAAGTTCTCCAAATGAAAGATATTTTAAAGCAAAAAGGAATTGGAATCTAAGAAATATCATGTGCTCTTTTTCATGAAATAGAAATAACATTTGTGAGACGTTAGAGTCTCAGTACAGACTATGTCATCGTGCCATGCAAATAGAATTTTATTTAAACAAATAAATATTACACGCTTGGAAAATAGTATTTACATTTCAATTATTATAGAGGCTTTTAGATAAAACCCACCAAAGGGCCAGGTGTGGTGGCTCATGCCTGTAATCCTAGCACTTTTGGAGGCCAAGCAGAAGAATCCCTGGAGGCCGGTAGTTTGAGAACAGCCTGAACAATACAGCAAAAGACCCTGTCTCTACAAAAAAATTTTAAAAATTGGCCGGCTGTAGTGGCACCTGCCTGTAGCTATTCAGGAGGCTGAGGCAGGAGGATTGCTTGAGTTGAGCCCAGAAGTTTGAGGCTTCAGTGAGCTATGATGACACCATTGCACTATTCTAGCCCAGGTAGCAGAGTGAGACCCTGCCTCGAAAAAAAATAAATAAATAAATCCACCAAAATATTTACTATGATTAAGTGCCCTGTGATTATTGAAGAATTAGCCAGAGAGTTGAGACCACTGTCTTTTTCTGCTGGTTAATACATCTTTGGTGCTAGTTCAATTCCCAGTACTTAGTAAGGTGAAAATTATTGAACAACCTAGCGTCTAACCTGAAGGGCAGAAAACTAAGATGATGCATGAAAACAATTTTTAAACACTTGACGTGAAAGTCTAGCATGTTGAAGAGAAAGGAGAGTTGTTACATGTTGTTTCAGAAGCAGAACGCCAAAGACGATTGAATTTAAACAGAGACACAAATTTCATTACATAAAAAAGTCCTATTAAGAGCCATGGTGACCTCATAATGAAAGAGGTTACTTCATAAACCAATAAACTTCCCTCTACCTACGGTCCAAGCAAAGGGTAAGTGATCATCTGTCGGAAAAATTCCAGGAAGATTTTCTCACGTTGGATTTTCTAAATGATTGAACTAAAATGTTGTGTTAAATTACCCCCATTTCGTAGAAGTAAAATTTTAAGATTGAGGCCCCTTTGTATTTTAAACACCAAGCTAAAACCATCTAATGCTAAATATAACTTAGCTTGCCATTGTAAGATAAATACTAGTTTCATCAATTATTTCATCCTTAAAAAAAACAGCATACCATTCCCAAATGAACCTAAAGTCCTTCTAAGCTGAAATGCATGGAGTTTGTCACCTTGTTTAAACAACATAATCATCAGGTTGACACACAATGAAATGAATAGTATTTTCTCTGAACCAAATCCACCCACTGTGATGCAGGAAAAGTTCTTAAACAATTTTTCTTACACTGACAAAATAGGAAATAGTACTAATATATTTTTAAAAAATTATAGAACTAGAGTAATTCTAGCCAAATGTGCAAAACAAAAAAGCCTCAAATAGGCTTCCACCGTGGAGAAATAATACACACATATACATATGTGTATATATGTCACCGTCACAGATTTTTATAATTTTTATAACTTTAAAAACACTTTTATACATTCAAGAAATTAGATTACATCACCTGTTGAAGGCAGGAAACATATTTATACCTAAAGAAACTGAGGTTCTGAGGCCTTCTCTCTAGTCCTCATTGCTACTAAATGCTAGAGTAAGATTTCAGCTACTAATTCCCAGTCTGTCATTCCCACCAGATAAAACCTCAGAACACGGTGTCTAAAGTCAAAGGCTGAAGCAAGGAGTGTGCTTATTAAAGTATGGTTTCGAATGACCGTAATTTTTATGAATTCCTTGTAAAGGGACTTGTATGAAACCCTAGCTCGAAGATACATTCTAACAATAGATGATAATTTACTAGACACTCTATGCAATACGAATTTGCACTAGACAACACTATTTTCTTCCTCAAGTGTAATAAGGGCTTTAACCTTATTTTTGATGATTATTTCCCTACCTTTGTAATATTGACCCAAGCAGTCAGCTCTTCCCCAACATCATCCCCATCTACAAACCTCATCTCCTTCCTGAGGTCGCATCAAGGAAACTCGGTCGTACTGTCTCCGCAACAGAGCCCAGAGTGCATCCAGACGACCCTGGAGGAAAATGGGATTGTTAGATTCCCAGAGAATCTGCCCAGCCTCTACTGACTGGAAGAACAAAGAGAGATAAAAATGAAGAAGGTAAATTCTTATCCTCTATCGTCTACATAAATAAATAACAAAGATCCAGAGGTTCTTCTTGCAGAGAAAGTATTCAGTCCTCAGAGCCCAAGATGAATATCTGCTATTCGAGCTGCTCTGGTCCCCTTTTAAATAAATACCATGTTTCCCCAAAACATGGGGACCTACCCATACAATAAGCCCCAGCAGGATGTCTAAGCATGTGCGCCATAGAAGCCCTACCCCGAAAATAAGCCCTAGTGACGGGCGTGGCTACGCAGCGCATCTGCACAACCCATGCGTGTCGTCGCGGAGCGGTCAAGAACACGAGCAGCCCTTCTCATCTGCCCCGTGAGAGCTCTGTGGCTCGACAGGAGAGATCGGGGCCGATGGTTCTAAAGGAAATAGAGTCGCAAGACATTCAGGATGGGATTCGGGGTTTGGAGAGTGAGGATGATGTTCCAGAAGAAGACGACTTCACTCTATTTGAATCAATGTGGATGGTTGTACCGTACTTAAGAAAAATAACACATCCCCTGAAAATAAGCCCTAGGGTGTCTTCTTGAGGAAAAATAAATATAAGACCCTGTCTGATTTTCGGGCAAACACGGTAGTTAACAGGAAGGGGGGACCAAAAAACCCAGAGTTCCTTTAGGAGGCGTAAGTCAAACGACACCAAATGTGGACGCACCTTGATGGGCGTGTACCACTTCGTCTGCGGAGGCTGGTGTGTGGGCCTGGGCCGCGGAGGTCTGGGCCTGGGGGGCTCCTCCGCTTCTTCCGGAATCTTCACCACAGCGTTTTTCGCTTTCTCGAGCCTCGCGCCTTCCTCAGTAGACCCTTTGTCACCCCAGCGGACCTTGAAAACAAATGGAGAACATGGATGTTGGTCGGACAGGAAGTGCTCTAGGTCTGACAGGAAGTTGCTCTACATCAGACAGGAACTGCTCTGTGTCAGACAGGAAGTGCTCTATGTGTCAGACAGGAAGTTGCTCTATGTCAGACAGGAAGTGCTGTCACACAGGAAGTGCTCTGTGTTAGACAGGAAGTGCTCTATTTGTCAGATGGCAAGTGCTCTATTTGTCAGACAGGAAGCCCTCTATGTCAGACAGGAAGTGCTCTGTGTGTCAGACAGGAAGTGCTCTGTGTCAGACAGGAAGTGCTGTGTCAGACAGGAAGTGCTCTATGTGTCAGACAGGAAGTGCTCTGACAGGAAGTGCTGTGTCAGACAGGAAGTGCTCTGACAGGAAGTGCTCTATGTCAGACAGGAAGTGCTCTAGAACTGCAGTCCCCAAGCCCCAGGCCATGGGCTGCACAGTAGCAGGTGGCGAGTGAGCAAAGCTCCGCCTCCTGTCAGGGCAGCGGCCATTAGATTCTCACAGGAGCACGAACCCCACTGCAAACTGGGCATGCGCGGGACGTAGGTTGTGCTCCACGTGAGAATCTAATGCCTGATGATCGGAGCTGGAGCTGAGGCGGTGATGCTAGCGCTGGGGAGCGGCTGCAAACGCAGATTTTATCATTAGCAGAGAGGTTTGACTGCACAATAAATGCAGTGCACTCGAATCATCCCAAAACCATCCTCTCCCCCACCCCTTCTTCCGGTCTATGGAAAAATTGTCTTCCATGAAACTGGTCCCTGGTGCCAAAAAAGTTGGGGACCGCTGCTCTAGAGGAACAAGCTCTTACTCAGCCCATGGTCCTTTGGTTCACCATCTCAAAGTGAAAAAGAAGATGGGCAGGTGTACTAACTCCTAACTCCACTTCTTAGGAGGTTCAGTAGGTTTCTCACCACTACTTAATGTATTTAATATTAAGATCCTAGGGGGAAAAAAAAGACTCTTTGTAAAAATCTGGAGTCAATTACATTTGAAGCAGTCATTTCTCCATGGTTTCAAATAAGGAGTCAGTTTGTGGCTGACATAGGAAATGCATGACGGTGCATAATTCTATTTTCTAATCAGGTATGATCCTCTGCTAGCTAAACACACACACGTATGTACTAAAGACACTGGGAGAAATACATGAACGTTAGTATTTATCGAGTCATTACTGAGTCTCAGCCTGCATTTAACCCATACAAAAATGCAAAGAGATAAATACTATATATATTTTTTTCTTTCCAGATGAGGCACGAAAGAGGTTAAGTGAGGTGCCCAAAACTGAATAGCTAGTAAATGGCAGGGCAGAGATTTGAACACAGGCGATCTGAAATGGATTAATACATTTCAAATTGGTTTGAATTTTACAAATGTATTTTTACACAAAGGAGCTGCTCCTTCCAAACTTTCCATCAAGTTTGATTAAGGTAAAAAGGTATGATTTAAACGTACTTTGAAAGTAAAATAATAATATTATGAGTTTTCTTCACTTTTATAAAGTTTTACTTTGTAAAAGTGGCTTTCAGTCTTTAGTTCCTTTGCTCATCTGAGTAAGGTTATTTAACATATGAATTTTTCAATGGGAAAGACAAATCTGAAAAGACTCTGTTTTGAAAAGAAAAATCCGGGGACAATAGGGAATTCCACAAATTTTAGGGAATTTCCTTCTCTGAAAACTCTTGGCATTGGAAAAAAAAAACCACAGGATCAAATTAGTGTTTTCTTTATTTGTCAATGAACAGGAATTAAGGGTCAAATTTGAGTGAAAGTGGGCATTTGAATAGGGGATAGCCCCTGGACAAGGGTTTTGTCCAATAATGAGAGGTGGGAAGTCCTTCAGAAACCAAGGACATTACCAGAGACAACAAAGATCAGACTAGTGAAGCTATAAAAAGAAACATGAAGGCCTATCCAGGCCACACTATGACACACGCCACAGTTAAGTGATTTTTACAAAGGAAAAAAAAAAGACCTTTTAAAGCATTTTAATGACCTGAATTAGTGGGTAGGGATACAGATGATTACTGTTCATAGAACTATTCACAGCTTTTTGATAAGGCTTACTTAGATGTTTTTACCCCTTTCTTTACTACAGTTTTAGAATGGGCCTTCAATTCCAAGTGGACCCTGTTGAGTCATTAAAATGTACCTGTATCTTTCAGTGTGATCAATGGTACTAGAATGTTCTTTATGAGGTTGTTAAAATTGTTTTAAACACCATTAAACCTTTAGAGCTAGAGAGTTGGCTTTCTTTCCAGAGAAATGACCTTCTCTTTCAAATCACAGCGTCTTCACCTAGATAAACTAACACTTATAAAATCCTTAGGTATAACTAAATTGAATTAAAAACTCTAAAATCAGGACACCTATCTTTGCAATTATACAGTCTCAATTGTAAGGGGGGAAAAAGGGGAGATACACAGTTAAGTAAACATATAAAGGTCATAATTTAGAGAAGTAATTCAGGGTAGAAATGTAAGTAGATAAAATTTAGATCAACTCAGAAATGATAAGATTTCAACATATACACCTCCCTAGCCTATCCTTCACAGGTGATATTGTAGAGGTAATGGTAATCATACTCTTCTTTTATCATTCTCAGATAAAGAATACGAAGCTGGTTCAACTAGAATTCTGACCCAACATGTCATTTCTAGCGACTCAACTATCAAAAGACCATACCTGTGATAGATAGTTGCTGAGGTCTAAAGGAGATTCATTAAATAAATTCATTAGCGTTAGTTCATGAAGGACTTATTTAATCATCATCATCATCACCATCACCACAAACAATTCTTCCTTAATCTCAAAGTCTCAAACTAGATAATGAGATACAGAGTATTCCTAAAACTCTTAAAAACAAACAATGCAAATACATGTATTTATATACATACGTATGTATCTGTGCATAAATTGTACTGTTTTAGTTTGCTAAAGGGAGCCTCAGCAGAAATAATATAATCTAGATTTTTTATTATGAAAAAAAAGTAAGTGCAAGCTTGATCGCTAAATTCTTCCAACTCCACTTGGCTTTGATTATAAACAATAAAATTCCATAATTTCCAGAGCATATTTGGATGACTAGAAGGTTATATCAGAGAGGAGCAATTTCAGAATTGAGAAAAGAAACAAAAACAGTTTCACGCTGAATTGGCAGAAACACACATTTGAAGTCATTAGGCATCGCAGATCAGTTGTGCTAACAGCTGTTATTAACATCAGCTCAGTTCCAGCTTTCGGCAAATTCCCATTACCATCATGTTTAAATATTTAATTAAAAAGGAGTAAGAAAAAAAATCCTAGGTAAAATCCCTACACTGGCTTAAAATAACCTTCGTTACGAAGATTTGTTCTGTAATTCAGATGTGGTCATAATTTCTATAATTCCTTTCACTTTCCATAGTTTAACGTACTTTTTAAAAGAGAAGTACTTTCCACGTTTGAGTAGGAATGGTTTTAAAACAGATTGTGATTTCTATTTTCCCTCTCCAAGTTTAAATCCGTTCAGGTTTCAGAAAGTTTAATGATGCTTAATTCTCAGTTCAATTTCTATTGTGTATTTTTACATGCAGATTGGACATCTCTATAATCTAAAAATTTGAAATCCAAAATGCTCCAAAATCTGAAAACTTCTGAGTGCCAACAGGACGCCACAGGTGGAAAATTCCACACTCGACCTCATGTTACAAGTTGCAGTGAAAACTCTGTATCATGCACAAAATTATTCACAATATTGCATGAATTGCCTTCCGGGTATAAGGTGTGTATATAACACAAATAAATTTTGTGTTTAAACTTGAACTTTATGTTCCCATCCTCAAGATATCTCATTATATATATGCAAATATTCAAAAATCTAAAAAAAAAAATCAAAATCTAAAGCACTTCTGGTCCCAATCATTTTGGAAAAAGCACACACAACCTGTGTTGGTTTCTCCTGTGTAATACTCACATTTGCTTTGCCACTTTTTCCTTTTCTCATTCCCATTTCCATTTTGTTTGGCTACCAGTTTGCCAAATTATCCAAAGCTAAAGTGGACCCAGATTTCTTAAAATTTGGCTGAGTTCTCACAAATTTTTTTCAACTGAAAAGGATGGGTGGGCAATATGATTTTATATGAACAGTCAATAACTCCGGAAACTTGAATTATATGTTGCTTAGTGATGTGCATGAACTCTTGGCTCTCTTGAGCATAAACCAATAATGTTCTTTTTAACTTAGGACCCATTCAAGGGTTCACGCATATTCTTTGCTTTAAGAAAAGATCTCAATCTTTGGAAGACTGGAATATCAGACTAACAAAAATGAGACATTATTCCTAGTTTTTGCAGCAAGAATATTATTTAGTGAATTAAGGCTCACATACTAAAATATACCTCATTGTGCGGTATTTGACCTGTGTGGGTTTCAAAATGAAATTAAATGTATTGTTCTGAATATAAAGCAGTATATTCTTATTGTCAAATAAATTATTAATAGAAAAAAGTTGAGAAATATATAACACACATTGAAAATTCTCCAGCCAAAGAAACCTACTCACATTTTTTTTGGTATATCCTTTCAAACTTTTTTTTTTTTTTTCCACTTACATACATCTTTCTACACACACATTTTGGAATGAGGCTAAATATAAAGATAAGTTGTGACAGATCATATTTGAATATTTGCATGTAAAAATTTTATTTGCAATTGTATTTTTATACACATAGGAACATCCAATCCAATCTTTCCCTACCCTTCCAAGCCTGGAATGACACAACAAAGGCAAGAGAAGGAAAATAAACTTCCTTTTGTGTCAAACAACAAGAAGTAGCTAGCCATGTTTTCTTGTATTGTTTGAGATTCGTAATTACCTCCATGCAAAAAACATATGCACCATCGTCTCCAAAGACAAGCTTAATAACTGCTAGCACCTGCCTTTTACCACGGCTTATTGGCAATAAGGTACCTGCCTCAGAGGACATTTCAGCAATAAAGTGGCAAGTTCCTAGGAAAAAATGTGCATGGTTTTAAGATCCAATGTGGTCAAGAAAGTGAGAATCACCATAAACACTTCGGTGGTCACAACCACGTGAAGCATGTCTGGTCTTCTTTTGAAGAATACGGAAATTTATTTTGAAAAGGGGGGAAACTCCCCCCGGGGAAGCTGAATTTTATTGAAATGTACAAAAAGAGAAAATCACAACAACTGTGGAGTTGTTAATTAGCTCACTGGTTTTTGCTGGCAGTAACGGAACAACAGAGATAGGAGATCCCGAAAGGTGCAATGATGGCAAAACACCTTCTTATCAAGGAGTAAAACGGAAGGATAACTAATAAGGAGGAAAAGCCAGGATGCGTGTTTAATAACAAAGTTAACGTGTTAACGAGAAAATTCTTTGAATTGCTTCTTGGAATGGGATGTCGGCCTGTCTATCGTGTTAAGGGCTCAGGGCTGGCAATGATTTGCTTATTATTAATTAATCCATCACTTTGAAAAATAGTTCACGGTGATTAAAAAATAAAAAACCTCATTTGATTTTTGAGATGTAATATGAAGATTCAATTTTAATCCACACTTTGAGACAGTCTGAAAGTTCAATGCATTCTGTAAATAATATGTAATATTAATTACGATAGTTCATAAATGGTAACTAAAAGCACTGAAATAAAGAAATAGATGTGCTTCCTCCATATCTGTGATAAGGTCATGTCCGTATTATTGACGTTTTTCTCCTCAAATAGTACATAACTATTAGATGTTTTCAAAGAAGAGCATTGTTGCAATTGTAAGTGGCTGGTTTCTTCAAAGTAGATGCTCTATGCGGTAATTTCTTTCCAAATTAACGAGAAAAGCCCTTTTGTTTTGTTTCGTCTTTCATAATCTGAAGTTCTTATCAATGCAATCCTTTGACTAATGAAACCAGTTCTTGAACAGTTTTCAAATGGCTAGCATGATCCCACAGGAAAAAAATGTATCAACACCCAGTGTTAAGTAAAAATGGATGGTATTATAATATTGCTTTGTAAAAAGAACAGTTTCCATGGTTTAATAGTACTAGAAATGCATATTCCAGATTAGCAGCTTCTATTTCTTTTAAGATACCAACCTCCATTCTTTTAATTCCTCCAACCCCTCGACCGCCGTAATATGAAGCGTCTACAGTTGGCCATTTCTTAGTAGGTAGAGGTTCTTCTTCCTCCTGTGGAAACATATTTTCAAAAAAGGAATTAATTATTTCCTAAAATATTGTTGAGTCAGAACTGGCTCACATTTAAGCTTTTTTTCCTGAATGATATCTTTGTTATGAAAAAAATAGCATGTAGGACATATGGATGTATTTATGCTTACATGCATAAATTTCAAGTTGAGTTCTACAGATATGAGAGAACTCCTTCCCTTCCTCAGATTTTAGGAATCTCTCTTATATCATTCCTAGGTAACCAAAAGTTCTCTTTAACTATGAGTATTATTTGTTTATTCCACATCATTTCATCACTTTATACTTAGAAAGGTAAAACATTAAAATTGGGACAATATTTTAACAATCATTTAAAGCATCAATGTACCATGTTTCCCCGAAAATAAGACGGGATTTTTTATTTATTTTTCCTCCAGAAGACACCCTAGGGCTTATTTTCAGGGTTTTTTTTTTTT
>VBSM01000142.1:14123596-14136014 GCA_008086735.1 Cheirogaleus medius | reverse complement strand
TGTCTTCTTCAGGAAAAATAAATATGAGACCCTGTCTTATTTTCGGGGAAACACGATAGTAGAGGCAGTGAGAACAGGAATTGGATTCTGGATGTACTTGGAAATCAGAGCTGAGAAGATCTGCCAATGGACTAGGAGTGAGAGAGAGAGAAAGAAGTCAGTAATGACTCAGAAGTTTTTAACCTGGACAGCAAAAAGGATGGAGTTTGCCAAGGACTAAACTAGAAAAGACGGTTTCTGGAACCAATCAAGGGTAACCATCAGGAGGACTAATATGCGATTAAAGATTCAATTAAACAGGACTGAACGTCAAGTCTATAGGTTCATCATGGCCAATGCAGACGTGATTACTTAGAAAGCCATGAGTCCTACCCGTGTGCTTGGGGTTAGGATGAGACCATGTAAAACCGACCTGCCTCACATCCTAGGTGTAGTCTACTTTAGCCATCGGCATGTTGTCAATAACACCAGATCATCACGTGACACAGAAAATGAATAATGGTCTTAGACTTGCAAGTTATACTGAGCAGTCCCTTTCAATCTATTTAAAATGGAAAGCTGATACCACTCCAATTTACTTGTATAACCAGAAATGATGCCCCATAGAGATCTTGCGTATTTAAGGATCCACAAAAATTAAGTTGTTCAAGTCCAACTTAAAGATACTAAAATGATGTTCATAGTGCTCATAGTTTTCTTTTCTTTTTTATTTTATTTTTGAGACAGAGTCTCACTCTGTTGCCTGGGCTAGAGTACCGTGGCGTCAGCCTCGCTCACAGCGAGGCTGTGAGCCTCCAACTCCTGGGCTCAAGCGATCCTCCTGCCTCAGCCTCCCAAGTAGCTGGGACTACAGGCATGCCCCACCATGATCGGCTAATTTTTTCTATATATTTTTAGTTAGCCAATTAATTTCTTTCTATTTTTAGTAGAGACGGGGTCTCACTCTTGCTCAGGCTGGTCTCGAACTCCTGACCTCATGTGATCCTCCCGCCTCGGCCTCCCAGAGTGCTAGGATGACAGGCGTGAGCCACTGCACCCAGCTGATGTTCATAGTTTTCATGGAGGAAAATATCTTCGCCCTCTGAATACTGATCTAGACTTAGGGTTGTGGCCTTCCTTGTATGTTGAATTTTTCCCTGGTCTCAGTGTAAGATCGATATAAAGTGATCCTAGAAAATGATATCCTAATTCATTATCCTAAACATCCACTGTTGCTGGGCTAGGCAGTGTCTGAACTTTGGCAAGCATTTGCTTCCTAATAGAGAGAAGAGAAAAGATCACAAATGGAAACACTAAAATTGCTAGTAAAATTATTTGTGTGTAGATAATTATAATAAAAGCCCTTCTTTCAAACTAAATATTCCTTCTTTTAAACAGATACCATGATGTGGGTTTTTTTTGTGTTTTTTTTTTTTTTTTTTTTTTTTTTTTTTTTTTTTGCCACATGAAAGAACATAAGAGTATAGACCTTAACGGAAATAGGACACAAATTAATGTAAATGTACAAATATTTTATAGTCCGAGGTGTACCAGATTGAGTCATGTTCCTCATGTTATTTAATCTTAATATTTATTAAATGCTATAGTAATTACTTAAAATCTCCCTTTGGAACTCTTGTTTGTTATATGTGTGTGTGTGTGTGTGTGTGTGTGTGTGTGTGTGTCAATTCAATACCCGAAGCTCAAAATAATGGTTACTGCTCTGATTATTTATAGGGTCCACCAGCAGGTTTCAAACCCATCCAAATAAACATTTATAGAGCCCACTAATCACTATTTGAGAGAGAAGATAAAACACCCTTTAGCATTGTCAACCTACTAAGGGTATAAGTGAAGTGCTAACTAGGCTTTTGCGCCCAGGGCTTACTCTTTAATGACTCTGTGCACAAAAGAGGATACAATAAAACCACCAACACATTATTAGTTGCCATTTCCTAACCATTTGTCTTTAAAAAATGTTTTTAAATTGTTTTAATCAGAGTACTTACTCTCCAGCTGTGTTAAGGATGGGCGCAGGACAAAGCATAGAATTCAGCTGGACACTCACTGGTTTTACACCTAGAAAATAAAATGCCATTGAATCAATAAAGGATTTTGTGTATCTCACACAGTTTATATGAAAACTATTCCACAATCAGAGTTCAAGTGTAGAGCATTAGGTATATTAACATAAGAAAGAATCTAAAGAAAGAGAAGCAAGAAAAAGGAATGAAAAATGGAAAGAGATTATACACTCCATTGACAAATAGTGTTGGCAAATCACAAATTAGGATGTTTTAGACTTGGACGAAGTTCGAGTACTGTTACAGACACTATACAAATATCATCTTTTTCTCCTAAAGTTTTCAAATGTCTCAGGTTTTTAAGAATACATAACAGCTATTTTTTAAAAGCAGAACTTAGACAAGATGAAGAAAGAAAGATGAATGTCCAAAGGAAAATGAACTTATGTCGTGAGTTTAATAAAATAGTCGTATCTACAATAAATACATCGTATAAAGCTGTAATTTATACATTTTAATAACATGACAAAAATGACCTAGACTAGAAATATTCAGAACAGCTACATGATCACATAGATCATCTTAGAATGTAAAGGATGAAAATACAATTCTGACTTTACTTATTTGAGGATTTACTTTAATAAACTCAATCTTATGTAACGAGGCATAAAGTATGTTTATTTTATAATCATCTCAAATATATAATCCAAGGGAGTTGGGTAAAGCTAATGGTTAGGTACAAATGACTACTGAATGAAAATAAAATTATTTTGTTTTGTCATCCTCAAGTTGTGGAACTGACTACAAGGAGAGTTTGTAACAAGTAGTATTGTTTTGCCTTAGCATAATGGTAATCTTAAAAAGAAAAAAAAAGGAAGAAATTATGACATTTACAATGCTTAGAACCACATCTCTTTAATTCAACAAACACATATTGAACTGTTACTGTGTATGGTCAAAGCTGTGCTAGTTGCAACATTTATCACCACCAGATAAAAAGCAAAATGGAAGATGAATCTCTCAAAAAATAACCGTATTATACAGTCCGATTTATAATATAAATTCTTGGAGGGCAGTACAGTCATTCATAAGGAAAAATGTTTTCATAGAGCCCCCAAAATTCTCAGAACACTAGCATCCATTTATAAGGGGGTGTGTTTTTTTCAGAATGGAAATAAAAACATTCATTATCATCATAAAAACTTCTTTTTAAAAGTTGAGGCTAGGGAAAATTAAAACCCAGTTCCACAAATATGATCATTATCAACAAACACTGTGCTAGGTGGTTGTTGGGATACAAAAATCTGTCAGGCAAAAAAGAAACAAAAAAAACATCTTCAAGAAATTGACAAATTATCAGGAAATCAGATAAAGGAAGACAAGTGACAAAAAAATAAGGAAACAAGTAGTAAGTCCAAGATAGTTAGATTTCAAGACCAAAATGGAAAGAAAGAAGTCTACAGCAAGAGGCCACTAAAATCAGGCAGATGATGTCGGAGTATGGGCAGGACAATTGGGTTTAAACATCAGCCCGTTACTGGCTGTGTCAACACAGGCGAATTATTTTATTCTTTCGGCCACAAACCATCACTTGTAGAATGAGGCGACTTAGGACAGTATCCAGCATCAATTAAGTTATGAGAAGCTGTTGCCATTATGAAATAATTACTGTTTGCATTCTCACGGATACTTTGTTTCTTTCTTTCTTTGATTAAGCAAATACAGCATAGCTGGTTTTAGGCGGGAGAAAAGTGTAAAAATCCTTGTCGCTGACGTGCTACATGTATGTTGAAGCCACGGTGACATTGCTGACAACCTACTCTTTGTGTATGTCCCATTCACAGCATAAGTGCAAAGAACACTGCCGTTCCGACTCCCCAGCGTGAATCCTCTTCCGTTCAGAACAATTTGAAATTCCTCTGCAAGGAAAAAAAAGAAAAATTTTTTTTAATCATTGTTTTACCAAAAAACAAAAAGACTTGAAAGCATCCAGAAGCACAGAATAAATTTTTTTCATGCTATTCAGTCAACTAGCAGCAAAGATATAGCTCTGTATTTCCAACTGTGTTTACTTTCTTAGACCTTCTCAGGTTAAAGTGTATTGAAGATACCATTTTATTTTTTTTAGAAAATAAAAGCAAGCACCTGTATGCGCTTTCTAATTTTCCAGGAGCAAGCAAGGTATTAGAACTGAAGCGTAACAGTCAATCCCCAGACAGATGCCAGACAAACTTCCCCAAATTTTCTATCCTTAGGAAAATATCATAAGGATATCTGGGAAGGTAAAGAAAACTAATTAATTATTCATGTTCTTTGGCTCTTAGAAAAGGCGTGTGTAGTATTTTCTTTATTTCTCTCTCATACAGAGTTCTTCTTTAAAAGCTTCTTCACCTAACTAATCCTGGTTTCATTTTCTATTGCGTACAAATGTACAAACTAGCAAATGTCATGCATTTTGGATACTAATAACCTACAGACAGTTACTAAAGGAAGTTGATTTAACTTATTGTACCCTGTGTGTTTATAGTAGACGCAGGCACTAAAAAAAATGTTAGAGAGTGAAAGAACATGCTAGTGGGAAAGATAACGGACCAAATATCTTGGTAGGCAGTGAATGTTTGCTACTTAGCTGACATATGATTTATTATTTTAATAGTGATTAACTCTTGTTAAAAGGGTAAACTGAGGCACAATTAAAAAAAATATTTTTAAAGAGTTATTTGAGCAAACAACGATTTCTGGATTGGAAAGCTCCAAATCAGAAGTGGTTTAGGAGCTCCACTGAGGAAATGCAATGGGGGGGAGGTTAGCAGGATGAACTTGGAAGGAAAACAAAGAAATTATTTCATGGGTTATAATTGTGCCGTTGCCCGATTTCATCTGTTCTGTTGGAAAGTCCCGAGTGATGCAAGTGTGTTGGTTGTTTTTGATTGATTGAGCTTAAGTTCAGTTTTTCTTAAAATAGGCATTTATAAGAAATAGATCAAGTTTCAATTATGTTTGCAAATCAAGTAAGGTTAAGGTCACTTGTAAAGAACAACCGCCTTTGTCCGCTCAGGGATTCTTCAAGCTTGGTCTCCATTCTCGTTTACTTTAACACGATCAATCCTCTCCAACCTCTGCTATCGAACACCATCCAAGGTATATATATAATCATTAGCGGTGGAATAAAATACTGCCAGGCCATTCTTCATTCAGTGTGTTACTAAAGGAACTTTACTGATAAATTGAAATAAAGTGCAGGTGAAACTTAAAACGTGATTCAAAAAGAGCGCGGGCACGACAGTCAGGCAGACAAGAATGGAATAGGACAATTACTAACAGCAAGTTCCGAACCTGTCTCTGCGCCTCAGTTGCCCCATCTGAAAATCAGGGATTTGTGAAACTGTCAAATAATGTTTTTAAGAGGATTTAGGGCCAGCTGCGGCGGCTCACGCCTGTAATCCCAGCACTCTGGGAGGCCGAGGCGGGAGGATCACTTGAGGTCAGGCGTTAGAGACCAGCCTGAGCAAGAGTGAGACCCTGTCTCTACAAAAAAAATAGAAAAATTAGCCAGGCGTGTTGGTACATGCCTGTAGTCCCAGCTACTCGGGAGGCTGAGGCAGGAGGATCGCCTGAGCCCAGGAGTTGGAGGTTGCTGTGAGCGAGGCTGACGCCATGGCACTCTAGCCCGGGCAACAGAGTGAGACTCTGTCTCAAAAAAATAAAAATGATTTAGGTAAAATTACAAATACAAAGTATTCAGTATGTATGTACTTAGCACAAAATAGTAGTTTAATAAATAATAACTAGTATGATAATATTATTTTTCCATTTATTTTTCTTTGTTATCTCTAGACATGTATTCATCCACGCTTTTAGCAAAGATAATCCTGTTCTGGAATGTTCGGATGCACTATTTCTCTTAAACATCTCAATGAGCATTCCCTGGGGGTGTCTAGAAGATGCAGAGTGTAGGACCACACACAGGTTGGGAGGCTCTCAGGTAAATCACACAGGTTGTTTCCTTCTCCCTCCAGGCTCAATATTTTTCCTTTTAAAGTCAAGTCAGGTTAAAATGAACTCCAGGTCAGACTGGAAGAAGAAACAAAATAGGCCAGAGAGAATCAGACTCTCTCTGGGCAAGGATGGTCTGGGAGGTGTGAAAACCTGAATTTGTTCTTAGCACTAGCTGATGAAGGCACCTGCTTCCTTCCTGCTATAAACCCATAAGTCACTTCCTTCTTCATGTACCCTGAGCTGGCAGAGACTGTACCTGGGCCGGGTCATCAAAAGTGTAGAGCCCAAAGCCTACAGATACCGGGCTGTTTGTATAATCAGATAAAAGAAAAGATTCCATATTTTATTTGCCATAAGAAAAGGTCTCAGATGTGAACTAAATATACAGAAGATTCTAAAAGCCTGTCGCACAATATGCTCATTATTTAAAATAACACTCCAATCTTAAAAATTTGAATTTAAAATAGAAATATTTCAAGGAATTATTTAAAAATCCTTACACAAAAAAAGATGCCAAAAAAGTTAATTCTGCTATTCTCTTTCCAACATTGAGTTTCAAATCATATATTTTAGCTAGAGAAGAAAAAAAAAAAACACAATTTCTTACAGGATATTTTTAAATTCTAAACACTCACCCCCCACACAGACACTCGAAGGCCGCAATTCCAGGATTTCGGTACATGACTGAGCTAGGATCTAAAAAGGAGGAAAAGAAAACCAAGATGCAGAATTAAATTATAACATGTGCAGTGAATTTATAAAATTATTAATAACTTTAAGGTCCTTGCCTTACTTCAGTAGATGACAGAGAAAACCTATTAACTATAGCATATACAGCCACCAAGCAGTTAGGAAACTTCTGTGTGTTTCAGGGTATTTTCTATGATTGCATTCTGTAGGATCCTTATTTGATCAGAGTACAGCCAGATAAGCACAAGTAAAGTGGGTGTTGTCTCAAAGTCTGGTAGCTTTGAGTATGATGAAAAGATAAGTAAAATTTCCCGATACCATAAAGTCTACGTTGACCTTCTCCGTCAGGCAAAAACAAGATAGCAAATCATAGGCCAGGCGAGGTGGCTCATGACTGTCATCCTAGCACTCCGGGAGGCCGAGGCGGGAGGATCGCTCAAGGTCAGGAGTTCGAGACCAACCTGAGCAAGAGCGAGACCCCGTCTCTACTAAAAATAGACAGAAATTAATTGGCCAACTAAAAACTTATGTAAAAAAATTAGCCGGGCATGGTGGCACATGCCTGCAGTCCCAGCTACTCGGGAGGCTGAGGCAGGAGGATCGCTTGAGCCCAGGAGTTGGAAGTTGCTGTGAGCGAGGCTGATGCCACAGCACTCTAGCCCGGGTGACAGAGTGAGACTCTGTCTCAAAAAAAAAAAAAAAAAAAAGATAGCAAATCAGACCTTAATGCTAAGTTGCTATGTTCTCTATTAAGAAGTTGAATATAATATTAATAAATAAGCACTTCTTTATTCGACAGTGGCATTTCTATTCTATTTCTCAGGCTTAATTCCTGTGGATGCTAATCCCCGTTATATATGCATCAAACAATGCAACTGCAGAACACAGACTCCTCCTCATAGGAGCCAAATAGTTCTCCCAAAAACACAGACTCTTGTGCTCGAGCATTCTCAGCACTCAGGAAACAGAATGGCTCTCCTTAGCTTGTTCTGAGAGATAAAAACCACCATACAAGGCAGGAGGCTACAAATGAAAAACAACAGCGATAAAACAAGCTGTTCCTAGTGGACTCAACAATCACGTCTTTATTTTTGGAACAGCTCTGCACTATCAAAGTCAGACAAAGTCCAGCTGCTCTTTGAAAGACATTCTTTTCTTGACGGAAGTGGAAGACAGATGAGGTTCTGCAGTTTCTAACATCGTCTCCTGTTCATAACTAGAACAGGAAGTTAAGAACTATAGCAGGAAATAGAAATGCTTTCTGTGCTTTCTTCAATAACGGTGGAAGTATAAATCCTCAGCCCCTAAAATCAACGGTGTCAAAAGCTTGGAATTTTTTGACGCTGAACGGAGATCTCCGAAAAGGAGGAGGCATCGTTTGTAACTTTTTAAGATTATTTCTCAGTGAATCCAACTTTTCACATAGTGATGGAGGCTTTAGTGATTAGGAAATACATCTAGTAAGATCTTCTAGCTGAGAAAATGCAGATGAGACCTGTTCAAATTCAGAAAGGACCAAAGAGATTCTACAAGAACTCAAAGACCTTTCTGTACCCAAATACCTTTCTCTTGTCCTGTTACTTTTTCTACTATAACAAATGCCGACTCCTGTGGATCCAAGGTCAAAGGAAAATACAAAACCCCCAAATCTGTCTGCTAGCAGTCCAGAAGGAATTTATTTTAAAACAGATCCTGTTAAGGAGGTTAATTGCATCTTTCAATTTACCATCTCTTTGTAAACTTTGTGGCTTTAGCCACATCTTTATCAGCATTACTGAAAGATATTTCAAATACCAAGGAAAATTACGAGAGGTGTTTAAAGACTACATCTATTGGAAATAGAAATCATTTTTTTAAATGCCTTAGGATAAGGTCAATCAAAAAATTACAAAAGGACTTTCTAAAGACCATGTCAGAGAATATGCATGCAGAACCATCTGTGTGAATTTGTTCAGTTATGTTTGTTTTCTCTCTTCTATCGATATGGACCATAATTTAATCAGATCTCACGATATTTAAGATAAATGTGAATCTATTGAATTCCTCTTTTAATGTGATCTAACCCGTCAAAATATTTCTAAATAAAGGAGAGTTCCAAAAGCAAGATCATATGAGAAATTCTCCTACGGAGATCTTAAAGCTGAAAAATAAATATCTTCAAGGATAGTTGATGTTCTACATCTTTGAAGCCATACCCTGTTTATCTCCTATAAGGTATTTTAATTTTAAACAAAAGGTGCAGGGTGATTTAGCAGTTTATGTTCTACTAGAGTCTGAGACTAAAGAAATTAAGTTACATTATTCAGAGACTAAGAATAGCTAATGTTGGTTATATCCTGCAATAAACTATATAATATATAATTTTAAACAAAAGTTGCAGGGTGATTTAGCAGTTTATGTTCTACTAGAGCCTGAGACTAAAGAAATTAAGTTACATTATTCAGAGACTAAGAATAGCTAATGTTGGTTATATCCTGCAATAAACTATATAATATACATTTATATGTAAAAATACACTTACATTAGTTTAATATTTGCACTTTATTTTAATAAAATAGAAACAATATAGTTGAAAAGAAAAGTAATTCAGGTAACATATTCATTTAAAAGCAAGCAATTCAGACCATGAGTCATAAAATTTGTATCACTATTTAATGTAATCCAATCGCATTTCTGTATTACCTGCTCCTCTCTAAAGATTATTTTATAAAATCTCTTTGAACTTTATATTCTTTGAGTGCATAGCTCACCTCCTCTATTTAGAAAACAAACTGTTTGAGGACAGAAATGGAATCATATTATACTACACAGTCCCTTCAGGGCTTGACAAATGGTTTTGTACAGGCCAGACGGCCAATAAATGCTTAGAGAATAAATACTGAATGTATAAATTAATGATAATGTTTAAAATGTCTAATTAGCAAACCAACAAGCACAATAGGACTCAGATAAGTCAGGATAAGGTCACTTTGTGTGAAAAAGCATCTAACCCTGCAAGAAATTATGAATGTTGGAAATCCAGACACCCATAATTTGAAACAAAAGTTTACCAAGACCATTTCCAAATGAAAAATAAAGGGAGAGAGGTGGAGAGAGAGAAGAATGAGAAGAGAGTTTTATGTATTTTTAGAAAATGAAATGTGTTCCAGATTTGGTTTTTCCATCTAGAGTTTACCATGTTTTTCTATCAAGAAAGCAACAACCTGAAAAGCCAAATAATTTGATGTTTGGATGGAAGTGGTTTACACTGTAAAAATTTTTAAATCATCAGTTTCACCAAAACACAATAGTTCGTCATCTAGTCTCCCCAAGGAATCGTACAAATTGAAATGTTCAAAATGTCAAAATGGTGCTATTAAAATTGTTATCAGTCAACAACTGACAAGGAGAAGACAAAGATTTTCAAACACTACTATTACCACATTAAAGACTGTTATTGATTAACTGAACATTGAATCAAGTGTCCCTTCTATGATAATGACATATCATTATCATTTCATGCTCTGCATTTCCATCACGTATATGACAGAGGAACTTGTAAGGAGGTTTCTAGAATATGTGTTGCCATCTGTCTTCATTACACTTGATAGAAACAGAAAACAGCTTCCACTAAAGGTCGGCCTTAGGTAACATCGGAGAAAAACAATGGCAACACAGACCAGATTTAAAGATAAGCCTAATGCTATTAGGAAATCCAAGGCACTTTAAGTCATTCACATACAGAATGCAAAGTTTCATCATTTGAGATTTTAAAGGAGATATATATATATACAGGATACACACACACATGTTGGCAAAGAATTTGCTCTCACCATGAAGAAAGTATACTAGTGAAGCATCTGCTCACTCAAAAGCATCTGTTCACTCAAAAAGTAATATTAGTATTAAAGAGTATTTACAAACAAAAAATGATATATACGTCGTCATCTAATCCCTACTTTAAAACCCTCAAACATTAAAACGGATGACCAAAATCAAACTTTCTAAATTCAGTACAAATAGCCGTAGTTCGAATTGCCTTGAGATTCCATAAAGTAGGCGAAAATCTCAAACTATGATCACCTTGATGAAAATCTCAACCGTGACTGAGATCGGGTTTGGTTGTAATAACTCCAGTTTTCTGCCCGCCAACTCTGCCAGACGTTGCCAGGGTTTCCTCGAGGATAATTTACTCCTCGTGTTGTGAAAGATTAGCTGAAAAATGACTATACTGACATGGAAGCTATACCCATCGCTCCCTTCCAGGTGACACTCAAGAGACTTTGTTGCTAATCGATGGCTAAAGTAATGTAAATGTTTCTAATTTCATGCTAAATCTTTCAACACGACTTACTCAAGCTAAAGTCCATCAAGGACTTCAGGCAAGAAAGACTGTACTTAGAAACGACATTCTAAAGTTTCCCTAATGCAAATAGAAAAAAATTAAATTTCACACATAAACATAATAAAAAACGACAACTGTATTTCTTCTTATATAGTCAGCTATTAATTTCTTGAAGGGAAAATCCGTAGTTATAACCCATAACAACAGAGTTTTAGAAAACTAATCGGTCTTCTAGAGAATTCTGAATTTTTGTAGAGAGAAGAAAAATCCCAAAGGGAAGAACCCAGAGAGAGAGCTTTTCTCCTTCCCAACATAATTATAAAAATAATTGCAAATTCCCAAGCACAATAAAATTCTGTTTGAAATACAACCCACTGATTTGTTTATTTTGGGGGTCAAATTGTCCTTTATTTTGCATTTTTTATGCCTTTTCCTATATTTTAAAACTTAAACAACTGTTGTATAGTATTTATTCTGAACCAAGCTATAAAATTATTTACTGTTTTTTACATGGCAATTTCCCCCTAAAACCTAAATACAATAATAGACATAAACTCCTAAAATAACTGAATCTCTGCTCCATTCTGCATTTACATTTAGCTTGTCCACTAGACGTACTGATATGTAATAGAACCAAATTATATGTTTTCTCCATAAAGCTCCATTAATGTTTTTTTTTTTAAAAAGCCTACATGCTACTAAAAACAAATTCAGTAAATCTCACTCTGTGTCTCTGAAAAGCATGATCTTCAAAGAGAAATTTTCAATCCCAAAACCAAATGTTAGAAGAAACTGAGATTTTTCCCCCCCCCTTAAAGATTAAGGAAAAAGCTTTGGCTTAGAGAATATATATTATTCACTTCCATTTTAGGACGGTGTTTACCAAAATATCATAAATACTTAATAGCAACTGTTCCTAGTGCTTCTAGCAAAAGCCAGTAAAATGAAACATAAACCTCAGCTGCGAAAACCCAGGAGTTTTGCTTTGCATTTCATCACACTCTTTTTCCCCATACCCGGTTTAGGATAGCCCAGATTCTAATGATCACCAGCCAGTTCAACTGAATTCCAAACAGAAATATTATGTGCTCCAGTGACACTATTAATCATTTAAATGGCAAGAACAACAACTACAGTCAAATAGCCGCTGATTCAAGCTGCCTGACTGATAGCTAAGAAATACCATATTTGGAGAAGGGAGTTATCACACATTCCAATCCAAATTTTTATTTTACTTTTCTTCCATAAAGCCTATAAAACTTTCAAGATAGCAAGACAGTTAACACCATGCTCAAAGGGAATATGAGACTGTTTATGAAAATCTTAAAACTTGAAATCACAAACTCAGACTCCCAGAGCCCAATATACAAGAATCAGTACCAAATGTCATTTACAAAAAAAA
>VBSM01000142.1:13999819-14012835 GCA_008086735.1 Cheirogaleus medius | reverse complement strand
AAAAACAACCAAGTTTTAAATTTTCTGAGTTTTCTCTTTAGCTCTCCCCTCTCCTCTTCCTCCTTTCCCATCTTCTCTTCCTTTTCATCTGCGTGCGTCTCCAGATCGTCACAGCCGCTCCTCTGGGTTCCCCTCGCTGCTTCTAGGCAGTGGAGGGCAAAGATGATTGGGGTTGTGAGCAGGACTGGCAGGATCTCGGTGGGGCTTTTCCTCATGAGGGTCAGATCGGGGGCTGGGTCACCGGACAGGGCCACACTTGGGCCTCTGAGACGCCCAGGGCGAGAGGAGGAAGCGTGGCCAGGAGATAGCGCTGCGCAGACCTCGCTCTCGGTGGGTGTCAGCCTGGCAGCTCCCCGTTGTACCTCACTTGCTTGGCGTGGAGCAAGTCAGTTGGGGACCAAGGACTCTTGGACGCCACTGCCGGGCTGATAACCTGGCCGCCGTCTCCAGGAGCCAGGCTGGAGGTGCGCGCGCTGGGGAGGTGCGCGCGTTGGCGAGGTGAGCGGTGGCCAACCTTTCCCCAAGAGCGAAGGGGGCCTCGTGTGGATGATCTGGTGATTTGTCCTGGGAAAGGCGCAATTGCATGCCTGCCCCCTGCGCCTGTCTGGTCTCAAGATTCCAGCAGGCTTTGGCGCACACACGTGGAGAGGTGGCCTGGATCCCCCAACAGGAGAGAAAGCGCCCTGCACACACCCCAGCGACTCCCAGGGCCTCCTGCACGCTCCTTAGAGGGTCCTATTGCCATGATTCAGAGAGTTCATGTCACTCTTGTCAAATAACTGCCCACCTTTTGCTGATAGAGTGCAAGGTCTGTTTTGGGGCGAAGGGGAATTTCCTGAGATTTCCAGAGTAGCCAGTGTTACGTCTGTTTGGGTATTTCTATTTGTCCTTCTCATTCTTTACTCCATCAAACCTTATTCTCCACCAGCAGAAATCTTTCCTTCTTTCTCTTACAAGGAAAACTTTCTCTGTTCTGCTCTTCTTGTAGTCTATCCAGGGAATCAGTAACAACAGAGGATAACTTCTGTGTGCCCAAAGAAAGGCCCCCAATTAACAGGCAGGAGCCCAGGGGGCTCAGAGAATGTATCTGGAGTGGGTTTTGATATGAGAGAGATCTCTGGAAGTAAGTAAGGTTCACTCCCAAGATATTCACCCCCTTCTCTACCATGACACTATAGGAGGCAAATATTTTTGGAGCTTAGGCCTTGCTAGAGAGGAAGTTGTAGAAAAGCAAAGGATGGAAAATGAACACAGATTTTAAAAAAAAATGCATGCAATTAAAGAAGACATTGACCAGTATCCCTTATTTCCAAAGCACATTTTATTTTCAAATCCGTATCAAATGACATCTATAAGAGAACAGGGATGTTTCCTTCGTAGTGCCTACATAAAACTTAATTTAACTAACTTTTTCCTAATTCATTCCTTTCTACGACGGCCCTTCAGAGTTTAGTCTCTGTGTCTTTCTCATGATTTGCTTTCCTTCCAATACTCATTCATTCATTCACGCACCTAATGTAAGATCCCTGCCTCACTTTTACGCGTGATAGTTTGGTTGCTTTTGTGTTAGTTTTGTTTGTTCGCTTTGCCTTCCATAGATATTTTTTTTTCACAGAGGAAGGTATAATTTATACCTTTGTGATGTCCGGAGTGTCCAATACTATATAACATTTTGCTGCCATCGCTCAATGAAGAATTTATGGAATGTCTCGTGTTTAGCAGGATGGCACGTGATTTGGAAATTTAAAATGGGTCTCTGTGCTTATGTAGCTTTGAGAGAGAAACAAGCCTGCTAATTGCAGTTGGTCATTTACCTCTTTGAAGACAGAACTAGCCTTTTTCCCTGACATTTATGTCAACTAAAGTGTTGCTGATTGTACGTGAGGAAGCATTTGTCTAAGTCTCAAGAGAGAGGCTGAGAGACCAGAGAGGATATCTCAATTTTACCTCACCATCTAATTCTGTTGTCTGTGAGTTAGCAATGATAGGAAACAGTCTTTTTGTTGCAAGCCTGCCACTTCAGAAAAAGAGTCAAAGCCTTCCCACGAAACTGCATTCGAACAGAACCTTTTAAGCCCAATAATCATCTTTAACATTTGTCTGATAGAACGAATAAATAGATATGTGTTTCACAACTACCATTTACCGATTGTGAGTATTTTCTAGTTTCTCCATTCGGTGACACTCTGGCCATAGATTTTGAAACATAATCTGTTTAGTTGGGGTGTATCAATGGATATATTCCTAGCTTCTTTTATACCGTAGTTATTCCAAGTTTTAAAGACAGAAAAGGGAATCAAGCTCATTGCATTTAAGCTCTTATTTTGAGAAAATATTGGGAGAAGATGAAGAAAGATGAAGAAGACCAGACAAGGGATAAGACACAGCTATTGCATAGAAACAAAGGGTTTGCTTTAATTTATGTGCTTTCAAGTTCAGTTTCATTATAATGCTTCTGTTGACTTATCTTGGGCCGCTGAAGCATGCATAGGCAATCAGGTAATTGTCAGTTTAGGAAAGAAAAGTGCAAGACTATGGCTACATGAAACCAAAGGTTTCCTATAAAATATGAAAATTCCGATCACATATTTTGGCTAACAGAACCATCAGTTTTACTGCGTTTTAAAAAATCTGAATTTGCTACCAACTTTGGTGTGATGTGGGTCCATCAAAGCCTAGTCCCTCAAGACTACATAAACTAGAATATGTACCTATCTACCATGTAGAAAAAAGTCAAGTGTAAAAAAAAAAAATTGTTACTAATTTAATCAGTGAAGACTGCTACGCTGGATATTTCAAGATTCGGATTTGATAACTTGGCATAGCATATCTGTTACTGTATGGATACAAGTAGAGAGACTCCACTTGTAAAATATTTTTCTTTGGGAATTTTCAGATGGGTTGTCAAAAGCTTCTGAATACATGGAATATCTATGTATTTTTTTCTATAGTTTATCCACTAAGAAAAGGGAGAAGTTAGTATAATTTGTATCAACCACCATGAATGGAGCTCGATTAAAAAATCTGGAGAGGACTAAGTCAAAAATCTACATATATGTTTTCTTAAGTGAAGCCAATTTATGTCATAATAATGCATAACTATCCTTGTAGGTACGTGGATTAAATACTGTGGGTATAGAATCTGAGAGATACCAAGAAATCATTACTTCCTTCAACCTCGATGTCAACTCTGTAATTCCAACAAGAGAGAATAATTCCTTCTGTTAGGCATTGCCCTCTTCTTCTGATCTTTTTAAATGTGAAAACTTTAAGAAAAATAGCACCCTGTCATTAGCACTTTAGTGCGAATTAATTCGCACTGAGCCATCTCCTTTTCCCCCTCAATCGGGAGAGGACTATAATAACAGAAGAGAACTAAGTGTCCATACGTTGTACACATGGGGCGTTCTGACGAGGGAAAGGAGAAATAGAGGATCGAAGAAGACAATCCAATGGAGCAAACAATCATTAAGTATCTATAATCTGTGAGGCAAACGTAGCCTTCCACGATTTTGCTTAGCGATACTTACTGTCTTGGGATCCGTAAAGTGAATTGTTAAGTTTCCATCAAATGTCATATCACTGATTCCTAGTGAAAAGGTCAGGAAATTACTGAAATTAAAGAAAAATCAATGTTAGAGAAATGTTTATGAGGGTTTATATAGGTGTGATTTAAGGCACATGGGTTTAAAATATTATGTAGAAGCAAGAGCGAGACCCCGTCTCTACTAAAAATAGAAAGAAATTAAGCTGGACAACTAAAAAATATATATATAAAAAATTAGCCAGGCGTGGTGGTGCATGCCTGTAGTCCCAGCTACTCGGGGAGGCTGAGGCAGGAGGATCGCTTGAGCCCAGGAGTTGGAGGTTGCTGTGAGCAAGGCTGACGCCACGGCACTCTAGCCAGGGTGACAGATTGAGACTCTGTCTCAAAAAAGAAAAAAATATATATTATGTAGAATTTCTGAATGGATTACTGAGATTTGTCATAGTAAAACCAACAGGCCTGTGGTCTCTTGGGGAGGGGGGCAGGAAGTCGAATTGTGAGGCTCATTGAATCTGCTCCAATAATCTGGAAAACAAGACATTGTCCGATCACTGCTGACAATACTTTGGAAATTATGATCTTAAAAGTGTTCCCAGTATTAGTTTATAATTACATTACGATTCAGAAAACCAATACCAAAGTTGTCTATGTGAAAAAGATTTCTTTCGCCTGGTTTCACCTTTTCTCTCTCCTTCACTTGTCATGTTAAATAGAATGTGTGTATTTTTTAGGCTTTCAGTTAAACATAATTTTCTTAAAGTTATAAAATCCTTTCATCCTCAGACAATGCATCATTTTTTATCCTGGAACTCACAAGAAAATAAACCATGTAATATGTAATAAAATAATCACGCTCTCACATATATTATTTCATCTTTTGAAAATTCATTCCAATGCAAATGGCGTGTAACATATGCACACAGAATGACAGCGTGTTGAGATAGAAGTTAAATGAGTCAAAATGGGTCTTTCTTAAAAAAAAATAGAATATGTCAGTTGTCAGAAACTAATGGTTTATTTAGGCGAAGCAATAGTATCTCCATGAAACAAATATTTATAAAGCCTTTTCGTCTTAACATTTTTAAAGTTAGCATGCAAAAACATATAATTATGAGAATTTTATCTTTATACTACCAAGTGTGTATTTTTTATTAATATACAGCAGATTTGCATTTACAAAACCTGATCGTTTTCCAGAGCATGGAATATAAAACCTAGAACCATGAGTAAATGGAGGGAAACATACGACCAAGTCTCCCCTTCTAATAAGTCCATATTTTCTCTTGTGTCAGTCATCCCACACTTGTACAATTTCTCATGTTCTCCCTTTCTTGTTTTTGAACACACAACTTTATACAGTATTCACAATCGTATCCCCAATCTCCCGGATATTTAAAAGCATTAATGCTGTTCTTAATGTTATTCTGTAATTCCGATAGGAATATAACTTTGTATCCGATGTTCTACTCATGGTTTAGTGATGTTACTATAACCTGTTACACCTGGGGAGTGTATTTAACTTTACAAAACACTCAGTGCACTTTGGTACTATTTGATAAAATAATAATGCTTCTAAACCTCTGGGTGTGTATCACCTTCAAATAATTTTTATAGTAAAATCTATCACAAACAGCATTTTGAAAACATCTTGAAGGGAAGGACTTATGAGACACCAGCTTCTTTAACAGCTTCTTTCCTTCTAAAATAAAAAGTTCTTTCTATCAGTTTTTAATTTTTTGTTTTTGTTTGTCAATTAATAAATGGGTAGCTTCAGTTCCCCTGGGATGTGTTTTCTTTACTCTGAGCTAAGAACATTTATCGTTAAAAAAGTGATTCGGTTATCCTTTTTCTTAATGAACTTTTTGATCAAGTATTTTTAAGAAACCAAATTGAATAAACAAGCAGCAGTATTCACTGTGATGATAGATGTTAGCTCACCTTGTGCAATGTAAGTGCTCGATAAAGTTACTCATATATGTGTACTTATAAAATACTTCTTTTTTTGTAAATTGAGTAATGTATATACTTCAAGTACTGTAGGGAGAAATAGCTATTTCAAGAAACAGTTGGTGAATTTCTCTATTCGGGAAAGTCCTATGAAGAAATCCTAATACTAATGCTTAGAATATTTATAGATTTAAATGTTGAGAGAGATGTTTCCTATTCCTTCCTGCCCTCCTTCTCTCCTTCATTTCTTTCTAGAATAAGTTCCTTTTTAGCTCTAGTGAGTTATATACTATTTTGCTTTTTTTTTTATTGGCAATTTTATGTAGTCAAATAACAACATGCTTTCCTCTGTTCATATAATGGCGTATATGAATTTATGGTTAACAAGCAGGCTTTCCAATGATATGCAGACTATGGATTTTACTTTCTTAAAATATTCTGTGAACTGTGATTGTCTCAACCTAGAGGAGGTGGACTTTGAATTACAGTAGGAGACAGATAGACGTGGACTTGATAATGCTAACTATGAAATACAAACCATAAACAATATAATGTAATAAAATACCTCATTAAATTTTGTTCCAGGAAATGGTTCAAAATGCAAGATGTCCCAAAGCACAATCCATTAAACACTTCATTGAACCAATAATCCTAAGTTATTTATAGGGCTTTCAGCGTCTTATTATATGTAGTTTTAAAATGAACTACTCACTAAAAGACTGAATATGGTGTATATATTTATTTGTAACTACTACTATAATCATGATGATTAGAGAAGAGGGATTTATTTCAGGTAAATAGGTATTATTTTCCAAGCTTTCAAATAGTTTATACTAGTCTTATGTGCTTTTATATTAAAAGTAGTGTACTATCTGGTATGGAGAAACAATGGATGAGAATTATTTTAAAAACATTCAGAAAAAAATGTCTTTTTAATTCCTTTAGAACTTGAAACGATTCTATTGTCAAACATTGTTTATTAAGAGCAACTTATTGCTTGTCAAAAAATAAAAATTATCGATTAAGCAGATTCAAAATTTTTGAGTCTGGAAATTAATAATTTTATATGAACACTTCAATGCTAGCCTTTTGTTTTTTTACATAGTGAATGTCATGAAAAACAAGGATGTTAATACTAAGTTCTTTTTTTTTAAGTCACACTAATAAAGAATGGAAAGAATCTATGTAGAAATTTAATTCTTCACACTGGTATATAGAAGAGTCTGTGTTTTATTTTGGGATTTCTGTCATCCTAGGTGTTTTGGAAATATTTGCTGTGTCTCAGGGGATTGTAGGAATACGAGGAGTTTTCAGCAACAAATTTTTAGCGATGTCAAAAAAAGGAAAACTCCATGGAAGTGTAAGTAGATCCACTTTATATTTGTTAAAGGTGTTATGGAGATTTTACATTTGTAAAACATAATGAAGTAATTTTCCAAATTGGTAGATAAAATAGACAATTTGCCCGAGAAGTTAATTTTTTTTTTTTTTGTATAAAGTTCCATGTACATTTCACCAAGAGAATTTTCTGTGTTTCTGTAAGTAATCATTTAAATATTTTGTTTACTTGGGAAGACATTACAGACTCTAAAAAAAGTTTTAAGGGTACGTGTATTTGGAAATAGTGTGCTCAAAGTGGTTGCCATGGTTTCTTTCTTAGAAGTTGCCCAAATATGAAGTATCAGGGCAATAATATATTACATAACGTTTTCAATTTACATGTTTATGGTGATTGTGTGTATATTTAGTAGATGAGGCTCTAATTTAATTTTACAAGCTACTCATGATGTCAAAAATTGGATCTCAGCAATGTAACATATGTTCATATTAACAAGTAGGGAGGGAAGAAACCAGTAATTAGAAAACTCTGACCTTCACGGACAAATTTTATTTGATAAATTTGAAGAATTTTTATCTTGTGTTTTTGTCACATCAAAAAAATGACTTTGTAATATTATGAAGACTAATTTTGCACTTTTTAAAAATTTCCTCAGACTTCTTAAACATTTTGTAATCAATTTACAAATTACTTATATCCTAGTTTTTTTATGAAAATGCTCGTTACCTGGGAAATATTAAAATGTTTTAAGATAATAAGATATATTTAGCTTAGTTTCCTCACAGATTCTGTTTGTTTGTATTAGTATGTATGTACAGCACTTAAAACTGATTTATGCTTTTTCCATGTTGTACTAAGTTTCTCCACATTATGTCTTTTAGAAAAGTAATTATTCTTTAAAGTTAGTTCTTTAATCCTTACTCCCTTTAGTTCTTGCTAAGTAAATTATTGAAATATCACTTTTTCAATTTTCAATGTATGTAGCAAGTTTTAATTGAGTGCAATCAATTGAAACTTACTATTTATGATTTTTCTTTTATAGACTTTTACAAAATTCAAAATTTACAAAATTCCACTTGATTCACTGTGTAAGACTGTTACAATTTTCCTTTCCTTAACAACTAAAGGTGATTTGTTAATACGCTTTGGAAGAGACAATAGAGTTTGAGCAATTTCTATAATTTTTTTTGAGGATTAAATGAGATAAGACACATAAAGTATTCAGAATTATATTTGGTACATTGTAAATGCTCATTAATATTGCCTATTATTATATGGTAATAATATAAATATAATAAACTACTAAAACAGTTTCATAATTTAGTAGTTTAATAAACTACTAAGACAAATGGAAAACCTTTGTTAAACTCTTTAATCACCCATTGCAAAAACTTTAAAATGATTTGCCTATTTCATTTTCTGAGCTCATTATACTCTTGCAAGCTATAATATAGTATTCATAAAAATAATGATTTATGATTTTTTATTTATTTATTTTAAGGGACAAAAATCCGTGTCTCTGTGAAAAACAGTATATCTTATTGTATTAGAAAATAACATTGAATTTTTAAAAATCCACATATAAAGACAGAAAACAATGATTAAACACATCAGAACAACTTTTCCTCAGTCTACTTTAAATTTGTAAAAGATTGAAACACCCTCAAAATCTAACCACCGTAACAAGACACAATGTATGCAAAGGAACTTTCTCTTACTGGGTGAAAATCTTAGCATTTAAAATGATCTGATTTATGCCCTAGCGCATGCAAAAAATAGACTAAACTTGGACCAGCTCAAGGCTAATTGCCACAGAAAGTGGTGTATTACAAATGGATTCCAATTAGAAAGGTCACACTGTGAGGTTAAGATACATGATTCCTCTGTCAAATGCAAGTAACAAATTTCTAGAAATTTGACCCAAATGTCTAAGGACGGCTGTCTGAAATAATGCAGATAATGCAAAAACAACATCTGTTATTCTCTCTCATCTTGGCAGGCTAAAGTTATTTCATGGAATAATGACTTTTAAACAGGACAAAGCAAGGCTTGCCCTTGTCACTCACCGAAAGCTCTTTGATATAAAAGTCATTCTGATGACTTTGAGCTGAATTGCAGATAAAAAAATTAAGCCCTACGATTATGCGGATTCTTTTTAAACCAATTGTCCAAGTCCGCTTTCTCTTATCTGAGCTTTTATTAGCACTTTTTTCTTGAGGTGCAAACCTAATTAAATTATAAAGCGATTTATTTTCTTTAAAGAAGTTGAATTTAGAAATAGTATTAATGCCAGCAGTCATCAGTTTTGCGCCCAGACGATTTCTTTCCTGTTTTCAGTTTCTAGTTAATAACATGTGTTGGGAAATTGTTCTCGTAACTTTAAACTATGATTTTTTTGATTTAGTTTTGATTTTACAACTTGACATCGTCACCAAAAAGGCTAAAAAGACGTTTATACTTTTAGAATTAGAAATGTAAATTTGTGAGTTGCTTTAAGTTAATTATTGTGCAGAGGCATTTAAAGAGTTCATTTGGGAGGCCAGGAATTCAAAATCAGCCTGGGCAACAGAGCAAGACCCCATCTATACAAAAATATCAAAAATTAGCCAGTTGTGATAGCACGTGTCTGTAGTCCCAGCTACTTGGGAGGCTGAGCCAGGAGGATCTCTTGAGTTGGAGGTTGTAGAGAGCTGTGATCACGCCAGTGTACTCCAATCTGGGTGACAGAGTGAGACCCTTGTCTCTCACACACACAAAAAGAAAGAAATAGAGTACCTTCAGGTTTCCAGGTACAAAGCAAATGTAAACTAAAAATGTAAACTATTCATATAATTCTAGAGAAAGTAATCCTCCACCGTACTGAGAAACATTCACGGACGATTGTAGATTTTCAATGTGGTTTTTATACTAACAATCAGAATATTAAAAATTAGTTACTAGGCAGAGATAATGCAATTTCATAGTTTTTTTTAATGGTGCTTTCACTCACATTATCTCATTAGATAATGAGATGAGAAAAGAGTCTCAGAGATGTTAAATTATTCTCGAAAGGTTACGCAGTCCAAAGTGATTAAACCAGAACTATACTCTCTTAGAATTTTCTCTCTCTTTCTTTTTAAATGCTATGCTAGGTAAAAGTTAGCTTGAGAGAAGATATTAAATTTTGTTGGGAACCAATTAAATTGTTTTCAACTATCATTTTAGAGGAATTAATAAGTGCATGACTTAATATTTTCATATTACATGTAAAAAAAAATGAGTGCTGTGGCTCACCCTTAGAATATTTATAGCACTTTATTTAAGGGTTATTTTAGATTGGCACAGTTGTAAATTTCCCCTGTATTTTCTTTCTAGTTGCCTCTCTTTCTGATCCAGAGTGTTTTTCTTTTGACTGCCTTCTTTTTCTACCTACTTCTGTGCCTCAAATATTTCATTTTAGAGTCCAGAAAGGAGGGGATTTGTCTGTTGCCATAGAACTTATCACAGCCTTTTAACAAAGGTTGGCTCTTCAGTGTGATGATGAGTTGCTTAGGGGAAACCCTCCCTCTCGAAAACTTTCAGAACAGAAAAGAGAGATCTGTTTCATTCACAAAAATCTTCGTTTAGCAAATGATTCATCGTCAAGGCAAACCAAAACAGCAGCCCACGGCAGTTAGATTTAGGCAGCCTTGAAGCCGATTTCATTTTTGTGCTATGTTTGTTAATGCCGTAGGAAAAGATTTATTGAAACTTCAACCATGCAAACGTGCAGGGCTCCTGTGCTCATTGGAATCCCTGATCTACATGAAGCTCTCTTTAAAACCTTCACTGGTCTAGTCTAAATGTACAATGAATGCAGACAGATGACGACCATGCATGTTTTTCCAGCATTCTCTACAAGGAGGAAGGTGTAGGGTCTTCTCCTTGTCAGAATGAGGAGGAGGAGATAGATAATCAGCTCCCCAAAGAGCCATGAGGGTTAGTCTGAGCCCCAGGTGTGGTCTCTACTGCCTTCTTCTAATGCCCAAGCTGAGATCCATTTTAAGACTGCGTGTCCTTTCCTTTCTTTATCTTTCTGTCTGTTTCTACTCACTCCTCAGCTTTGGTGTCCTGTTTGAAAGTCCCAGAGAGAACCTTTCTGGTTTCGAACTCCTGACCTTGAGCTATCCACTTGCCTCAGCCTCCCAGAGTGCTAGGATTAGAGAGCCTTTCTGGGTTTACCTGTGGTGGAACAAAGGTGCATTTGCCCGGGGGGTTGAATCCCACCCCCTGACTTCCTCATTATATCCTTGTCCTTTGTCCTTCCTTTCCTTGGTTTTATCCACCGCAAAAGGAGGAAAATTAAGGCAACAATCTATTGTGATGGTTTAGTGTTTTAAACAAGATAACACATGCAAAAACACTTAGCATAGTGCCCGGAAAGTATTCAGCACTTACTGTTCAAACAGATCTTCCTGAATTCACTCTCAGGCGGTTGTTTCATGATCCTCAGTCACTTTCCTTCTGATTTGGGGGGTCAGGCAGCTGTGACCCTGCAGCTATTTAGACCGGTCCCATATTCTATTTATCACCGACCTCTTGTCCCTCGGGTCCGAACTTTTTCGTGCATATGGTAGCCCCTTACCATCTGGATTTTCCTTTCTCCAAGGAACCTAATTCGAAAGCAACGTTCTCAGCCTGAAACTCTTAAAAAGGCAAAGGATTTCCTACAGGGAAGAATCTCACAATTTTTTTCAAAGCCCTATCGTCCGTCTTGTTTTTAACCCTAAAATAGGTAAATCCTAAGAAAGGTGGTCACCAGGTATTCCTCAGTCTTTTCATAAGGTACGCTTGATAGGTCATTGTCTACCCTTGTCTAACATCTGCTAGCTTATTTTAAAGATCGGAGGGAGAAGAGCATGTGGAGGAATTATTTTTGTTTCTCAGGGTTTTAGGGGATCATGTTTGGAAGGGAAGCTAATTGCAGAGTTTACGAAACAGGCCTGGAATGTGGGCTTCATCAGCCCTGAGCAAGGACGAGAACTTCCTCCTTTCTTGGTTGTAGCCGGTGCCAGCTGGCTTGGCCGGGATGAGAGAATGGACTGGACTTCTTGTGCTGGGAGCAGAGTGAGGAGGAGCGGCAACCCCTAAAACCGGGCACGTTTACGGAAAGGGGAAATGGAGGAGATACGTACCATCATCTTTAAAAAATAACTTACTAAGCACCCCACTTTTGTGAGCGATCTCAAGGCATTTGAGTAGAAAATTGTCTTGCCCTCTGAAAGCTTCCAGTTTACACAATACAATCCAATGTCTGGTCATTCAGGCACAGAAATGGGTCCGGGCTCGGCCTCTGCAAAAAAAATGCCATTTCAGCCTTAGGCTAGAGATGGTGTTCTGTTCCCCTGATGATTTTTGGGGGGTTGGCACTCGGTCATCAGTGTTTTAACACGGAAGAACTTCAGAGTAGGTAACACTGTACGAAAACATGGGAGCAGCCGGGTGCGGTGGCTCACATCTGCAATCGTAGCACTCTGGGAGGCCCAGGCGGGAGGATCGCTCAAGGTCAGGAGTTCGAATCTAGCCTGAGCAAGAGCGAGACCCCGTCTCTACTAAAAAATAGAAAGAAATTTATTGGCCAACTAAAAATATATAGAAAAAAATTAGCCAGGCATGGTGGCACATGCCTGTAGTCCCAGCTACTCGGGAGGCTGAGGAAGGAGGATCGCTTGAGCCCAGGAGTTGGAGGTTGCTGTGAGCGAGGCTGACGCCACGGCATTCTAGCCCGGGTGACAGAGTGAGACTCTGTCTCAAAAAAAAAAAAAAGAAAAGAAAAAGAAAACCCGGGAGATAGCCTTGGTTTGTATGGTTTTATGGAAAGAGCGTCAGTCTAGGAATCAGAAGATGAGATTTAAGTCACAAGGCTATCCTGGCATTCGATGGAATATTTTCTTTATCTTTCTCATTGAAAAATCAGATAACGGTATCCTAATAGTAGTCATTGAATTACTGTGTGAGAATTAAATATATGTAAACCACCTGACTGACAGGAGACTTCAAGAGCCCAGCTTTATGACGTTATCAAGGGCCCCAGAGAGAAAGCTCCAACTTTCTACCTGGTTGGAGTTTTTCCTGGTGTAGCCTGTCTCGCCTGCATCAAAATTGCACATGCCCCTCCAGAAATGATGGTTCAGTTGTGAGGCAACCCTCTAGTAAGGCATTGGA
>VBSM01000142.1:13937217-13950023 GCA_008086735.1 Cheirogaleus medius | reverse complement strand
ATATTTTCTTTTTTTTTTTTTCTCTTATGTGTTTGAGCATGGGAAGCCCAAATCTGATGTGTATAAATGTATTCTTAGAAAGAACGCTAGATTTTCATAGCTAACAGATCATGTCTCATTGTTAAATGATAAATTTGTCGTTTAAAACAATCACTTGGCCTATAATGCAGAAAGTAAGGTATTTGCCCACGCACGTGCCAACTGGTTTTCTCTTTAGGACGAAAGCTTGGCGCGCCAGTTGGTCGAGCTTGGCTACCGAGGGACTGGCGAGATCGTGACGAGGGAAGATTTCGAAGCAAGGAAGGCAGCTATAGAGGTTGCAAGACTGGCCGAAAGAACTCAGAAAAAGTAAGTGTCCAAGTTCTAAATCAAGATTTTTCGTTCTGCGCTGGATTGCCTGCAAATTGCAATTTTGTTGGCATCGTAGAAATTCAGAACCAGTGGCGGGAGCAGGTAAGGCTTGGGATATCTCAGGTATGTGTTCTGCAGGTTAGGGGCTGGAGTTATATGTATCACAACATGCTTGCAGTAATGCCACACGTGACTCTGAGCTACTGATTTCAGAAATATAAATGCCAAAATACGGCCATCCTGCCAATAAAGTCCCGTAAAAAAGAAATAATGTTATTGGTTTTATACATTTATATACCAAAAACACGAGTGACTTTTGGTATAGAATTCTTTGTACTTTGGAGGCCTATATATCTTTTTTTTTTTTGTCTTTTTTTGAGATAGAGTCTCACTCTGTCGCCCAGGCTAGAGTGCCGTGGCGTCAGCCTAGCTCACAGCAACCTCCAACTCCTGGGCTCAAGCGATCCTCCTGCCTCAGCCTCCCGAGTAGCTGGGACTACAGGCATGTGCCACCACGCCCGGCTAATTTTTCTCTATATATATTTTAGTTAGCCAATTAATTTCTTTCTGTTTTTAGTAGAGATGGGGTCTCGCTCTTGCTCAGAGCTGGTCTCGAACTCCTGACCTTGAGCGATCCTCTCGCCTCGGCCTCCCAGAGTGCTAGGAGGCCTATATATCTTTGACATCATTTATGTTCTGACATTTTTCTAAGCATCGATTGGTTCAACTTTATGAACAATCACTGCCTTGAAGCATTTGACAATAGACTGATCCGAGTGTATTTTGTGTACGATGTAAGAAGTGATCAGTAATAATATTTTAACTATCAATTGCTGAAAGGTGCCAGGCACTGGGGTTCACTTTACATGTTTTAATTTGTTTAATGTTAACAGCCACCTTGGTGGGTGTGAGTACTGTTATCTCCATTTGACAAACTGAGTACGCAGAGTTTATATCCAAGTTTATACCACCGGTAAGAGGCAGAAGCAGGATGGAAACTCAGTCTGGTGTCGGAGCCTGGATTTTTAACAATATTCTCTTGCCGTATATAATAAAATATGCGATTACATACTATATCTCTAGAACATGGCACATTCCTTAGATATTATTCCATGTATTCCCAATCATATAAGTCACACGGCAAAACCACTATTAAGGTAAAATTGTAAGCACTGCCTGACAATAGTGGGTTTGGAAAAGATGTTTTGAAATGCAGGTTTATCTTAGTCAGAATCTAAGCACCCTGTTTAATTCACTGTAAATAGCGGATTGGGCAGCGGAGCTTTTTGATGACTAAAGGTTCATGTCCTCAGTGTGTTTACTTTAACGCAATATTAAATCCGTTTTGAAAAGGTACAGGTGTGTTTGGGTAGCTTTCCTCTCTAAGTAGTGAATTTGTAACATTAACGAAAATGTTTTTGCACCTGGATTTGGATAGCGATAACAGACTTTCTCAGCCTAAGAATACATTGGTGCTCCTACTCAAAAATTTTTTTCCCGTGGTTTTAAAATATTTTAATTCTAAATAGTTTTGGAAAGGCCCACGACAATAAACAAATAAAATCTGTGTACATAGGTGCTACAAAACCTTTCCTTTTCATAGAGATTTTTGTTCTTTGCAACAAGTAAATAATCTTCAAGCAAAGAGATTACAGTATAAGAAATTTAAAAAAAAATTTTTTTGTGTGTGGATTCCAAGGCTGTTATCCATAGGTTGAAAATGATTCTGCTGTTTTGAATCTTTTTCCTTTTTTTTTTTTTTCATGGTCCTACCTGATAGTTCTGATTTTGTTCCTTTCTTACTACACTTGATCTTAGCCAAAAGGCCGAGAAGTGATGATTTTGTTCCTTTCTTAACATGAAGACTGTTCCGTTTATAGGCTCTTTGCACTAGTTATTCTTTCTTCCTTCTACCTGGAAAGCTCTTTTGCCTGATCCATCCTTGGATGGCTGGCTCCCTCTTGTGATCTTAGCTCAGATGCCACCTCTACTAGTAGAGTCTTCCCCAGAGTGTCTACCTAAACCAGCCGCCCAATCACTTGCTACAACGTAGCTGTTTTGTTTTCCTCTGAGGTCTTGTTACCTAATGTATTTCTGTTTGTGTTGATTGATACATGCAACGCCTTCCTCCTCAGTTACAGGTAAGCTCCACCTGAGCAAGCGTCTTTCCTCCTTGTTCACCGCTGTCTCATCAGAGTCAGGCTCAGTGCCTGGTAAATATTAGATTGCCACGTACCAGTTGGATAAATGACTTTTTGATTCGTGACTTGAGAGTGCCAGTTGCTACGTGCGTTACGAACAACGTAGTGGTAAGATGATTTGTCATTCAGCTTGCAACAGTAATGTTTATCGAGCATTAACGATAGTCTAGCACCTCTTGTATTATCCTGGATGGAGCCGGAGCCTGTTCTACTAAGTGGAAGTATCACAAGAATGGAAAAACAAGGACCTCATGTACCGGCTATCAAATTGGTATTAACTAATCAACACTTATGTGCACTTATAGTAGTGACATTCATTGGGTGTCAGGCAGGTGGGAAGGGGGAGGAGGGGATGGGTATATACACACCTAATGGGTGCGTTGTGCACCGTCCGGGGGATGGACATGCTTATAGCTCTGACTCGGGTGGGGCAAAGGCAATATATGTAACCTAAACATTTATATTTATAAATATATTTATAAATATATTTATGTAATATTCTGAAATTAAACAAACAAACAAACACAAAAAACAATACAGTCCTAGGTATGGTACTCATGGCCTAGCCTAAGAATTAAGTGATTTAACTCATGCATTTTGAACCTACATTATTCCCCCCAAAAATAACATTACAAAGACCTACACCTAGATATGTCCCTTAAAAACTTACTTCTATCGTGTAATTATGTACTTAGGAAAATCGCTCCTAAGCGAAATGGCTGGGTCAGTGGTTACGTAGCAATTATATCTAAGTGTATAATATCATGATATATATCTATACACATATATCATTTTAAATTTTTATTTGTGGTGAGATACACATAACATTAAATTTACCATCGTAACCAGTTTTAAGTATATAGTTCAGAAGTGTTAAGTATGTTCACATTGTCGTGCAACCAATCTTCAGAATGTTTTCATCTTGCAAAGCTGAAACTCTGTACACGTTAAACAAATACTCCCCACTGGCCCCTTCCTCAGCCCCTGGTAATCTCTATTTTACTTTCCATTCCAATGAGTTTGTCTACTCTTGGTACCTCATATAGTGAAATAATACAGTGTTTTCTTTTTATGTGACTGACTTATTTTACTCAGCATGATGTCCTTAAGGTTCATCTGTGTTGTAGCATGTTCCAAAATTTCCTGCCTCTTTAAAGCTGCATGATATTCCATTGTATGTATATCCTACATTTCGTTTATACATTCATCCAGCAATGGACACCTAGGTTGCTTGTACCTTTTTTTTTTTTCTTTCTTTCTTTTTTGAGACAGAGTCTCACTCTGTCACCCGGGCTAGAGTGCCGTGGCATTAGCCTCACTCACAGCAAACCTCAAACTCCTGGGCTCAAGCGATCCTCCTGCCTCAGCCTCCCGAGTAGCTGGGACTACAGGCATGTGCCACCATGCCCAGCTAATTTTTTCTATATATTTTTAGGTGGCCTATTAATTTCTTTCTATTTTTAGTAGAGACGGAGTCTTGCTCTTGCTCAGGCTGGTCTGGAACTCCTGACCTTGAGTGATCCTCCCACTTCGGCCTCCCAGAGAGCTAGGATTACAGGCGTGAGCCACCGCGCCCGGCCCTGCTTGTACCTTCTGACTTTTGTGAATGATGCTGGTGTGAACATCATTAAAACGTACCGGGACTCATCATTTCCACAAATGTATGGATACATTTTTCTATATATTTTAACCTTTTGTTTTGTTGTTGCCGTTGTCTGTGTGTCAAATACTTCTACACCGCTTGTTAGATTGTATCATTCTTGAATGAGAAGAAAATGGATTTCTACATAGATAATCATAAAGAAAACAAGTTTCTTAAATGTTATCGAGATGTAAATATTGACGGTTATTGCATGGATTGCAAGAATTTTGATTTTGTTTTCGCAGCCTTTCTAGTTTAGCTTTTATAGAAGGTAAGAACAATGTTCTGAAGCAGCGAGCTTCCAAATTTTGCCCTTAGTGACAGGAATTATCTGAAATCTGCTCTGAGCCTTGCAGAAAGGTGCTAGAGGTGACAGCCCACAGGGTTACGGAGCAGAGAGGCTCAGAACGAGCATGATGTTTTCGGGCAAGAGGGCAAGCGCGCCACTCGGAATGTTTTATCAAGAGAGGGACGCAGGAGTGAAAAGTGACCCTTCTGCTTTATTTTGGCACTTTTTCGCTGTGTTCGCTTTCGGTCTTCGCACTTGGCAGGAGCAGAGAGACTCTGGATCAGGTCCAGCGGAGACCAGCAGAGAAGCGACGTGAGGAGTGGGCGACCAGCTCCTGAGGGAGGGCTCGGCGGGATCAGGGCTGTTTGGCTTGGAGAAGGGAAGGCTAAGGGCCGATTCAACTGTCTTCAAGTATTCGAAAGGTCATCATATGGAAGATGCAGAACAGATGTTCTCTACTTTCACACGAGGCCAAAGAAAAGGAAATACTTTTAAATTGTAGCAAGAGAAAAAAGCTCAGTCGGTCGTGAAGATGTACGTAAGCATAAAGAAGGGATTAAACACCGAAACAGGTAACCAAGGAATGTGGGGAAGTTTAATCCGTGGAGATCTTTAAAGCTGGGAATAGACAGCCATCTCCTGGGATGATGTAAGTGTCTTCCCACCTCCGTGCGGGAAACTGCCCTGTATCTCCTTCTGAAACTCCTCCAACTCTGGGGTTCAGCGCATGTTGTTTTCACTCTCACGGCGTTACCTGGAAGAAAGTCGGTCAGGAGCATTTATCCAAGGGTAGAAGGTGGAATTTAGCAGAGGCCGAGATCAAAGGGCTACTGGGTGTTTACATGGGCATCTTTGATCTCCTCCTAACTAAACAGGTCTTGGTGATTGGACCATAGAGGAGAAAGGATTTCTTACCTGTCCAGGTGTTGAACTGTAATATATGTGGCCTCTTTCTCTGAACTTTCTGGATCTGCAGTGATACCGTGTTTCCCTGAAAATAAGACAGGGTCTTCTATTTATTTTGCCTCAAGAAGACACCCTAGGGCTTATTTTCAGGGGATGTGTTATTTTTTTAAGGACGGTCCAACCATCTACATTGATTCAAATAGAGTGAAGTCGTCTTCTTCTGGAACATCATCCTCACTCTCCAAACCCCGAATCCCATCCTGAATGTCTTGCGACTCTGTTTCCTTTAGAACCATCGGCCCCGATCTCTCCTGTGGAGCCACAGAGCTCTCACGGGGCAGATGAGAAGGGCTGCTGGTGTTCTTGACCGCTCTGCGACGACACGCATGGGTTGTGCAGATGCGCTGCGTAGCCACGCCCGTCACTAGGGCTTATTTTCGGGGTAGGGCTTCTATGGCGCACATGCTTAGACATCCTGCTGGGGCTTATTGTATGGGTAGGGCTTATTTTCGGGGAAACACAGTAATTTAGGAAATTATAAATTTCCTAATGATGTTATACTGAAGATCAAGCATTGCATTAAATTATCTCACTTCATCCCAGGAGGGTGATTTGTTTCTCCTTTCACAGACAGGCAAACTGAGGTTTCGAGAAATTTAATCATTAGCTTAAGGTCCTTTAACAGGTCCATGCAGAATTCAACCTTTGGCCTGCTTGTTTCTTTTTTCTATTCTCGGGAGAAGTTGTATACATCTACAGGCATTTTCCATTGATACTGACAGCTTTTTTTTTTTTTTAATATTAAGAATTAGGTTGGCTCCACAAGCAATAATCTGCATTAAGAGAACATGAAGAAATATGTGTTGAATGAATGAGGGCCAAGACTTAGGTTTGGGGTAAAATTCGGTGATTATTTTATGATACGGGTCATATTTAAATTGCTCCTCTCCACCAAAGCAGCATTGTCTATAACCAAGGATGTTTATTTCCTTTGACTATTTGACCCATAATTATGATAATTGAATGGTGGCTCTCAAATCATAAAAGCTTTGGAGTTTGAGCATCTAGACTTCCAAAAGGCTACGAGCAACGTGCGCTATCGAAAACTTCCACAGTAAACTGAAACCCAAAATAAAATAGACTGTACCTCTTTTAGAGGAAATTTAAGAAAGTAACGATTTGTATGTACTTATAATTCACTAATTTTTAACTGCCCTCAACCATTGCTTTATTTAATTTTATCAATTCCTAAGGTTTGTTTAGAGTTAACTTAATCTGAGTCTTTGTAGTTCAAGTAAGAAGAGCTAGTACTTCTGGGAAAAATCTAGATGGACCAAAGGAATATAAACAATCTAAACTTTTAATTAAGAAATTATCAGTTTGCATGCCATGGTAAGTATCTCATATTTTTTTATAAAAATTGTACCTTTCTTGTTTATTTATTTCATAAACAGCTTTTGAGAACCTGAAGATACCTATCATGCACTATTAATCTGTTAGTAAACATGTGAATTCTTTCACCATTTTTTTTGTTGCTGTTTTGTTGAGAAGCTCATGAGACAAATAGGTGTTAAGGGACCTTGAGTGTTATTTTCTAGAATAAGATTTCTCTCTGCCCACTTTCTCTTTTGCATGCCATTGTTTGGACTTTTACTTCATAGTAAAGAAAATGAGAAAACAATCAGAAACTGATATCTAATAAATAACACTTATTGGACATTCACCCTCATTGCCCAAGAGGGCCCCATCTGTGGTGTGTTCTACGCAGCAACTGGCTTTCTGTCAAACCATCATAATCACCCTACGAACAAGGGGCTGATATTCGGCCCCTTTTATGGAATAAAAGAATGAGTCACAGAAAGGCTAGACACCTTACCTAGGTCCCTCAGCTATAATAGTAAATAAAAGAGTGACGATTTTTAACCAGGCAGTCTAGTGACCATGCTTATTTTTTCTTTTTTAAAATTTCAGAATATTATGGCTTAGCCTCGTATTTTGCTTCCTCTCTATTCAAAACCACTCGCCTACACAAAATCTCCTACAAGTCATTTTGACCGTTCCAAGCTTCTGCCCTTTGTTTCTGATCAGCAGTCTTTTTTTTTTTTTGAGACAGAGTCTCACTCTGTTGCCTGGGCTAGAGTGCCGTGGCATCAGCCTCGCTCACAGCAACCTCCAACTCCTGGGCTCAAGCGATCCTCCTGCCTCAGCCTCCCGAGTAGCTGGGACTACAGGCATGTGCCACCATGCCCGGCTGATTTTTTCTCTGTATTTTTAGTTGTCCAATTAATTTCTTTCTATTTTTAGTAGAGACGGGGTCTCGCCCTTGCTCAGGCTGGTCTCGAACTCCTGACCTTGAGCGATCCTCCCGCCTCGGCCTCCCAGAGTGCTAGGATTACAGGCGTGAGCCACCACGCCCGGCCTCAAATAAAAATAACCTGGCAAACATTTATCACTTGCATAGGAATCACTGCCTCTTATACAGCACAGTGGATTGCTAATTTGTGTATAATTCTGTTTCAGCACTTTGAGGGAAATAAACTTTCGAATTTTGTTCTTCATATATTTTTGTGACCTGGTCACTAAAATCGTAGTTTAACTAGTAGTTTTGTTTAATGTTTAAGGAGTCGGAAAGGCTTTGCAAAGCCTTGGTGGGCTCAGACTCACCTTTCCATACCCCGGGGGAGCCATTGGTGGGAGGGTCAGGACAACCTATTCGTGGGGCTGGGGTTCAATGCTTGTGTGCTAAGGCCCCGGGCCGGGTTATTTCTGCCTTTTCCCAGTTAGCACAGTTTTTCTCTGGGGAGGGGTAGGTGCTCCCCCAAATGGCCATTCCTTGCCCCTCCCCCCCACTCTGTACAATTGAGTCAGTAAATGCCGTGAAGGGTGTGCAAATTTACTTCCCCATTGCTGAAAGAAACAAGCTGCAAAGTTGTTTTTGGGTCCCTCAGGAGAAGTGCTCAAATGCCCCAGGTGGTGGGTGGGGGCCCTGGGACTTCCAGGTGTGTCCTTATTCTCTGCCCCGGCAGAGGCAGGTGGGGGAGTGTGGCTGGGCGAGCTTGCGCTTGGGCTCCCCCAAAACTGGCAGGGTAGCTGTTCTGGCAGGGGTCAAAGGTCTGCTCCCGGCTTCTGGGCAGAGCCGCCAGGAAGGAGCCAGAGCAGCCCCACCCAGCCAGAAAGCCGGCTTGGGTGGGCAGGTCCCTCTGAGATGCACAAACTGGCCATCCGCAGTGGGCCTCGCTCCTCTCCCACCTCCTCTGTGCCTCAGTTTCCCCCTGGCAGCTGCTGGCAGGAAGGGCTCCCTGCCCAGGGTCCCAGCCTGAGCTGAGAGTACGGCCAACCCCTTGGGGGGAACAGGTACCCCACGACCACACCCACGCTGCCCTCTCCCCCCAGACCAGCCCACGTGGGCTCCTTTGCCTTTTGAGACCAAGAAAATCAGTCGCTGACCATGTCAGGGAGAAGCGTGCTGGTCCTGAGCTGCCCACGGGGTGCCCGAGCAGGATGATGTCCCCCTGCCTCCGGGAGTGCCCCGTGTTGGCCGACGGAGCGGCCGGGCAGCCAGCACCAGGCAGGGGTGGTGAGCAGGGGGCTCACAGTCTGAGAACCACCCAGCCCACGGCAGGACCCCAAGAGGAAGGGCCGGAGCCCCCCTCTCTGTGGAAGCCCCAGTGTGGTGGCTCAGTTGTCCCTCTCAGCAGCTGTGGGTGGGGAAGGGGAGGACAAGAATCTGCACAGAGGAATGTCAGCGCTCCGGACTCTCATCTGTGTTTGCCTGCCTGTTGGTTTTCTCTCTTTCATCTGCAACTTCTCCTTCTTCCTGGGATGCTCCAGCAGCTGGTGACTCTGGTCAGCCGTCTTGCCCAGAAGTCCTGTCTTCTTAATTTTTTTTCTATATATATATTTTTAGTTGGCAAATTAATTTCTTTTTGTTTTTAGTACAGACGGGGTCTCGCCCTTGCTCAGGCTGGTTTCGAACTCCTGACCTTGAATGATCCTCCTGCCTCGGCCTCCCAGAGTGCTAGGATGACAGGCGTGAGCCACCGCGCCCACCCGGCCATGTTTTCTTGAACTTCAGTGGGGAGTGTCACAATTGTGTCAGTTTCATGAGATTATTAGGTTGACTTAAAATTTGTCAGTTGTTTTTTGAATCAGGACTATTAGCCTGGCATGTTATTCGTAAAATCTTAGGGTGCATGTCAGGTTTCTTTTTTTGAGACAGAGTCTCACTCTGTTGCCCTGGCTAGAGTGCCGTGGCCTCAGCCTCGCTCACAGCAACCTCAAACTCCTGGGCTCAAGCGATCCTCCTGCCTCAGCCTCCCGAGTAGCTGGGACTACAGGCATGCGCCACCATGCCTGGCTAATTTTTTCTATATATATTTTTTCGTTGGCCAATTGATTTCTTTCTATTTTCAGTAGAAATGGGGTGTCGCTCTTGCCCAGGCTGGTCTCGCACTCCTGAGCTTGAGCGATCCTCCCGCCTCAGCCTCCCAGAATGCTGGGATTACAGGCGTGAGCCACCGCGCCCGGCCACATGTCAGGTTTTTACCCAAGTGTCATCGTTAGTCCAACAGAACATTACCCCATGAGAAATGTTCAAAACTGGGGAACTAGGATAGGGTGGGGTATAGATGTATTTTAGCAGAGAAATTCATTAGAAATATGTTTATTTTTGTATTTCATAGTCAATCAATTATGCAGTCGAGCAGTTTGGAAACCATATGGAATGAAGTTAAATTCTAACTTGATACTGTTACAAAGTGATAATGATGACAGTAATAGTTACTTTACACCATCACCAGGTACTGTGCTACGTGCTTTCTGTGTGTTGAGTCAGTTAATCCACAGAATAACACTCTATAGGGACCTATTCCTATTATCCCCATTTTACAAAGGAAGACCTGAGGCTGGAGAGTTTACTAATTTGCTCATGCCTCGTAGTGTGTTTAACTAAAATACGAACCCAGACTATCTGCCTTTGGAACCTGCATTCACAACCACTGGCTTTCCTAACGGCGATCGTATCCTATTTTAGTTTTGTTTTTTGATAACAACAGACAGATACAGCAAAACACCAAACTATCTCCCCTCGAAAGAAAAAAATAACAACTACCAAAAAGCAAAACCCTAAAAATGCACAATGACCCCAAACCCAAACCTATTCACGAATGTTCTCATTATTGACATATTTATTGATCATGTTTGGCGTTATTTATCATATGTGATGTCTTAAACTAGCACTGCTAACTGTGTAACAGACTTTGGCCACAAAAATCTTCCGGTGGCATTCATTGCATGCAGCCATAAAAAGAGCCCTTGGTAAATGCCAGCAGCCGAGGTGGCAATAACTTATCCCTGCTTTGCTCGGCAGGGAAAGAGTCAGTGGAGGGAAAAAGAACTGCTTTCAAATCTCTTAACTTTTCAGTATAAAACAATGCTATGAGGTTTAGCTGTGCCCGATGGACCATTGAAGCTGAGGATGTATTAACGTGAAATAAGACAGACCTGTTTTACAGAAACGATTTACTTTTTAAACCTAGCGTTCGGACTCCATGGTGTTTCTGTAGCTGTTAGACAGAGGAGTCCTCGCCTCCTCCCCACGCACCTGTGTTTACCTTGAGGCCTTGGCAGGGCTGACCCGCAGCCAGCCTTCACTCCCAGCTTTCGGTTTGCTTCCAGCCAGGGCCAGCCACTCCGCCCTTGCACTCTGACCAGCCAGCACCGTTAGCTAGCCTGTTGCTTTAGGAGCCCCGAGCTTGGAATTCAATAGAAACCAGTTGGCCGACTCTCCCTCATTTTAGAATGTTGCAACAGACATTTCCTGCGGTCCCCAAACTGGAATCGATAATGTCTTATAAACACTGCTGAATTTTAAAAAGGGGAGGGCCAAGGGGGAGTTATTTTCGTGACACTTTCTGCTTTTAGACCGACTGAAGATTTGTTTTTTCCCCCCATTTCTGTCTCTTGGAAAACGGGGATCACGGATTTAAATTGGTGAGCTATTTAGGAGAGAGCCAGGGGGGCCGGGGGAGTCACGGTGTTTTGAGGCTTCTTAGGTTTCAGGTGTGATACATTAAAGCAAAAGAAGCCTATCACAGCACATCTGCAGTGGCAGTTAACATTTCTGGATGCCACGTTTTCGATGAAATATTTGATGCACAGTTAACCTTTTTCCCCCCTCAAAAGTATGCTATTGCCGTCAGAACCCAATGGATGAAATGGCGGAATGCGTTGGCCCCTGGATTTCTGTGTTCAAGTACGGTGAGTGCAAATGAGGTGATTCATTGGTACTCCATTGATTCATTGATTCATTGATTCACTATTTAGTACTGGCCTTGCAACAGATACGTTGAGGAAGAAGACAATTAGTTCCTGCCCTCAAGGAGCTTACATTTTATTAAGGGTTAGAGACAAGCAGATAGACTGTTACAATACAGTATTACATAAATACGAGAAGTGCAGACTACCCTTCCCACCGCATTTCCCCAGAGCATGATTTGCTCTCTCACCGCCCTGAACCAGCGGTCTTCAAACATTATTGTTTGTTTACTCCCTAGGAGAATTTTGAAAAACTGTATACCCCGTCATGTATCATTTGAGTTTACCGTGTTTCCCTGAAAATCAGACCCACCCATCAAACAAGCCCCAGCAGGATGTCTAAGCATGTGCGCCATAGAAGCCCTACCCGGAAAATAAGCCCTAGTGACAGGCGTGGCTATGCAGCGCATCTGCACGACCCATGCGTGTCGTCGCGGAGCGGTCAAGAACACGAGCAGCCCTTCTCATCTGCCCCGTGAGAGCTCTGTGGCTCGACAGGAGAGATCGGGGCCGATGGTTCTAAAGGAAATAGAGTCGCAAGACATTCAGGATGGGATTCGGGGTTTGGAGAGTGAGGATGATGTTCCAGAAGAAGATGCCTTCACTCTATTTGAATCAATGTAGATGGTTGTACCGTGCTTAAAAAAAAAATAACACATCCCCTGAAAATAAGCCCTAGGGTGTCTTCTGGAGGAAAAATAAACAGAAGACCCTGTCTTATTTTCGGGGAAACACAGTATATACACACACACACCACATTTCCTCTATCCACTCATTGGTTGATGGACATTTAGGTTGATTCTATATATTTGTGGTTGTGAATTGTACTGTGATAAACATAACAGGTGCATGTGTCTTTTTGATATAATGACTTCTCTTCCTTTGAGTAGATAACCCAGTAGTGAGATTGCAGGATCAAATGGTAGGTCTAACTTTTAGTGTTTTGAGAAATCTTGTTCGCGATTTCCATAGAGATTGTACTAATTTACATCCCCACCAACAACAGTGTATAAGTGTTCCCTTCTCACCGTTGTTAAAACCTATTACAGAAAATAATATTAAGCCTAAGAATTAAAAAAAAAAAATTTACAGGAAATTCAAA
>VBSM01000142.1:13907472-13937117 GCA_008086735.1 Cheirogaleus medius | reverse complement strand
GCACTCTAGCCTGGGCAACAGAGTGAGACTCTGTCTCAAAAAAAAATAATAATATGAGACAAGTCTAAATGTTTAAAGTGACTCCTGATTCATAGGAATGCTACATTAATTAGACTGATACACCTAGTGTTGAGTATCGCAATTCAAGATGATAACAGATGTTTTTAAAAGATAAAGAGTTCTAGAGAAAGGATCGGATGGATATAAATTGTGAATTATATACATAAAAAAGTAGGACTTTGGCCTGTATAGTCTAACAAAGTGAAAACTAAGAGAAGATGTAACAATTTTACAATGCCAAGCATGTATCTTAGTGAATATATCCTGCATTGAGTTGGATTATGTCAAAATTGAGGTTAAGTTTGCCAGTTTATCACAGCCTCTATTAAAAAAAAAAAGAAAAATAGAAGGAATGATGCCCAGGGAGCTTAAAGTACAAAAAGTATGGATTGAAGATTTTGAAGAAAAATTATTTAATAATTAGAAACTTTGATACATTTACAAGGAAAATTTGGAGGTGTCCTCTTCACCCCAAGGCTCTTAAAATGTCTTCTGCATATAGTTAATAGCTTTTGTGGGATATAAGGACTCCATCGTCAAATGTTATAACTTTGGAAAATACAAGGTCAAAGAACATCAAACTGATTTCATTAGTGAAATACGCTAACGTGAACAAGGAAATCAGATAAAATACTTTTATACTATATGGAATACACTGGGAGAAAACAACAAATGTTTCGATCATGAATTTGTCTTCAACTGTTAGGTGAGATAAGGGCACATTTCTGGTCAAAAGTACGAGCATTTACAACACATGGATAAAGTAACGGACTATTCGTTAGGAAAACTGGTCTATTTCAAGTAATAGAGAACACTGTAAAAATCCACTAACTGAGCCCATTCAAACTAGATATTTTGATTTCAAGTAATTATAGGGAATGCTTATTGCAACGTTATGCAGAGATACATCCCTTTAGTACAATAAACTTGTTTAGTTCTGAAAAGTTAGCCTAAATCTTGGAATTTTAGATAGAAAAAAAAAAAATCTTTATATTGGTCCTGAATTAAGTGGACACCTGAAACATTAACACATTTTGGGAATTCTTACGAGACCAAGTGACAAAAAGCTCACAGCCTATTACCATAAAGCTAAAACATATGTTCTGATTTATACAAGCCAAGTATCTGCTAATGGTCGTATCCAGGTTTTTCTTTTTAACAGTCACACACAGCTGTGGCAATTTAATGTGGGCCTGGGCAAGGCCTAGCTAATATATTCTTTTCCTTACGTACCGGGGCGTTTTCCTGAAAACACACGAATGCAAGACTTTTAACTGTGTTCTCTCTTCAAAAATTATCCTCATGAATGCTTTGTTACGGATTGCATAAGTACTCTGAGGATTTTTTTTGCAAAGGTGTCTAAGTGGAAATTGTGACGATGTCGCCGGTCGTTGATTATTGTGTTAGAAGGTAAACTGAGGCACAGTAACAATGTAGAGTTTATTTGAGCAAACAGTGATGCATGAGTCAGGTAGCCCCACATCAGAAGTGGCTCAGGAGCCCCGCCAAGAGTACACAGAGGGAGGAGACTTTTATAGGACGAACAAGGAAGTAGAGCAAAGAAAATATTTGTTTTCTTACAGTGACACAGTCCGCGTATTTGTTCTGTGCCGTTGGGAAGTCCCTAGTTATATAAATACAAGTTCGTTGGTTGCTTCTGATTGGTTGAGCTTAACTTCTGTTTTTCTCGAATGCAAGTATTTACAGGAAACGGCCCAAGTTTTGCCTATGTTTGCAATTTAAGCAAGGTTAAGGTTATGTTCAAGGCCTAACCGGTGTTGTCTGCTCAGGGATGTTTTACACCTAGTCTCCATGTTAATTTACTTTAACAATTGGAAAAACTATTCTAAAAGATTACACTCCCAGGATACTACACCTCTATCAAAATGAATTTCCAATTACCGTATATGTTGAAAAACTCCCTCAGAAGTTCTGGTTCTGCGTTCGTTCCGAGCATTTACAGCTGAGCCCAACTTACAGAGAGTTTGCAATATAAAAATATGCTCGCCCCTAAACAATTAAAAAAAAAATTCTATATTAATTGAGCTTATAAATCATCAAAACAATTAAGTGCTTTTGTTAAAGATAACTGATGTCCCCAGATGTATTTATTATTCCTGGAAAAATGTCCAAAAGCCCGACACACATATTTTTTTATACCGTCGGTCTCTTTAAGCCATTTAAGGAGAAATGGCATGTTCTACACTTGATCTTAGCCGAAAGGCCGAGAAGTGATAGAAATGGCCTGTTCTAAAACAATAACAGCTGGGAAGGTATGGCCATAGTCGTTTCTAAGAAGAGGTAAGTCTTTGTTGAAACAACAGTGCCAGGAGAGGCAGCCAGCAGATGTTCTGTGGATTTTAGGTCTGACCAGTGAGGCCAAATAGGCCAGACAAGGCTGCCAGGACTTTGTTGAAAGTGAGGGTGCTGTTCTGAAGTTCACAGTTGGTCGTCTCTGGAGAATTTCCATGTGCCACAAAAACAAAATAATATTCTAAAATTATCCCCCACGCCACCATTAAAAATGCCCCTAAAACTCACAGCAAATAACATAGCGCTCTAAAGTTTATTTATATTAGCGAGTTACTGATTTTTAAAACTCACCGAATTAAAAGATATCATTGCCAGATATTGTACTAAGCTTAACCAAAAAGGGATATTTTTAAACTCTGTTGAAAGACGGAATTCATCTCTCTGACTGGCTTTTCAAAGCACCTACGAAGTCATTTTGTTACTGTGCAATTTTTTTTTTTTTCTTGAGAAAACTTGGATTACTGACTGTAGCCACTAAATGCTGATAAAATTTTAAACCTGGAAAGGAGCTTGGAGACCTCGCCTTTATTTCCTCATTTTACAGATTGAGGAAACCAGGCGTTGACCCTGAGGGCTTAAAAGTGACTAGTTTAAAAACTACAGGCTAATTAGTGGCGGAACTGGGCTAAAACTCAGGTGTCGCTACTTCCAAATCTGGAACTAGAGCATATTAATATATTTGAACTATTATACCTATTTATTGTTACTAGTTAATATATGATGGTCAGTGGTGCTACCATGGATTTTTCCCCCATTTTTTTTCTGCCCCTGTATGAGCCCGATTTATATTTAAATATATAATTAATAGAATAATAATAACATTTATAAATAATAAACAATATATATTTTAATATATTTGGCCTGATACATGGATAATACTCAACATCCAACATTGAATTCAGAGAGCCCCATTTCAGGAACGGGAGAGAGAATCTTTTGGTGTCTTGGTATATATGTTATTTGAGAATACGAGCATGCACATGTTTTGAGTGATTCTACGAGAAAGGATTCCTGTCTAAAACCGCACAGTAATGAAAGAAGTGGAGGAGACCAAAAACCTTGTAACATGGCTCTATAGAGTCGCACAGGTGGGCGACTCTATCTGGGAATATAGAATTTAAGGAAAGATTTTTATTATGCTAGAAAGTCTTTTACCAGAAGTGTGTCCTAGATAATAAGAAAATACACATGAAACTCTTTGAAGTGATGTCAGTACTGGCCCTCACTGCCTTTTCTCTGTTCTCTGTGAACAGGTTTTAGAAGATGAGAAAAATTCAGAGCGCAATACCAAGGACTATAGTCACGTTAGTCTATCACTGATTTAATAGTAACATCACCTCTATAAATTATTCTTCTTGAAAATATTCAAATACTCTTCAGGATTATAACTATCTTAAGAAAACTCTGAAGTTACCCAAGAAATGAGAACGTGTTAGCAGATAAATGTAGTAAAATATCTTGGCCTGCACGCTCTAGGGATGCAAAGGACAAAGTAGTACAGAATAGATGAAGGAAAACAGCCCTTCCTGGGCCAAGGTAGGAAAGGTAGCAATACTGTATTGTTTTCAACAATCTAATAACATCATCCAGCATCGCAGGACTTACTATACTAAGTCACGCACTGTGCTCAGCCTGACCTAATTTACCTTTATCCTCACAACGGTCTCGTGAAGTGTTATTGTTCCCTTTTCTTAGACGAAGAAAGCAATGGCCCAATAATTTCAAAACTGTGCTCAATCCCAGAGCCATCAAATGCCAGAGCTAAACTTTGAATCCACTGTCTTGCTGAACACTAGGTCTCAGGGGGTGATGATGTCACCTCAAGTTTTGGCTTTCAAATGCATTTGGTTAGTGCATGTGTAAGTTCCAAAGCAGGGCTTCAGACAGAGCTGAGGTGCAAAAGGAAGAACAATCCCACCCTCCCCACCTCCCCAGCCCTCAAAGATGTCCCTGTCCTCATCCCTGGCACCTGTAACTGTGTTCCCTTACATGGCAAACAGGAATTAAGGCTGGGCGTGGAAATGGGATTGTAATCAGCTGGCCTTAAAGTAGGACAAACAGCCAGGATCATCCAGGTGGGTTCAATGTAATCACAAGGGCCCTTAGAAGTGGGAGAGGGAGGTGGGAGGAGAGGTTCCGGGTGGTGAGATGTGGGAAGGGTTTGACCCACTGCTAATGGCTTGGAGGATTGAAGGGGGCCACATAACAAGGGACGCTCGTGACCCCTAGAAGGAGAAAGGCAAGGGAATGGATTCTCTCCTGGAGCCCTCGCCTGCAGAACTGTAAGACAATAAATTTATGTCATTTTATGCCACTGTTGGTAGTGATTTATTACAATAGAAATAGAAAACTTAAAACCACAGATGTAATTTCAGCATTCTCTTTCTTTCTAATGGCATTTATAAGGGTCGCATTGATGATTTCTTATTTTCCATTTTTGTCGTTGGGTTACGGATGAAAACATAACACGTCTTTTCACCACTCTGTTTTTTCTTGTTATGTGCCCAGTTTATCCATGATCTTTGATGATGTGTGTTAAGACTAAAATGTAGGTTGTGATCGGATGAAGGAGGAGGTCTACTTTTTTTTTTTTTTAAATCTGAATGAAAATATTCCAAAAAAATTCCACAAGTCAATTGTTAATAGCCCATTTAAAAGTAGTGTTCTTAAAACTTACCCCCCTCTCCTCCTTTTTGCCCCCAATACATAACACATATTTTTGGGAATCAGAGACTCAGACCCTTCAGTTTGGGGGTTCCAGCCCCATCCAGGATAATGCAGTAGGTAGTTCGCCATTTTTTTTATGGCTGAGTAGTACTCCATGGTATACATATACCACATTTTATTAATCCACTCATGGATTGACGAGCATTTGGGTTGTTCCACATCCTTGCAATTGTGAATTGTGCTGCTATAAACATTCGAGTGCGGATAGATGTCTTTTTAATAGAATGACTTTTTTTTCCCTTTGGGTAAATATCCAATAGTGGGATTGCTGGATCAAATGGTAGTTCTACTTTTAGTTCTTTGAGGTATCTCAATACTATTTTCCATACAGGTTGTACTAACTTGCAGTCCCACCAGCAGTGTGTGAGTGTTCCTCTCTCTGCATCCACGCCAACATTTGTTGCTTTGGGACTTTTTGATAAAAGCCATTCTCACTGGAGTTAAATGATATCTCATTGTGGTTTTGATTTGCATTTCCCTGATGATTAGAGATGTTGAACATTTTTTCTTATGTTTGTTGGCCATAAGTCTATCTTCTTTTGAAAAGTTTCTGTTCATGTCCTTTGCCCACTTTTTAATGGGATTGTTTGATTTTTTTTCTTGCTGATTTTCCCGAAATCTATATAGATTCTAGTTATGAGCCCTTTATCAGATGTGTAGCATGGGAATATTTTTCCCATTTTATACATTGTTTGCTCTAGTGATAGTTTCTTCAGCCATGGCAGAAGCTTTTTAATTTGATCAGGTCCCATTTATTTATTTTTGTTGTTGCTGTGATTGCTTTTGGGGTCTTCTTCATAAATTCTTTGCCTAGGCCGATGTATATAAGAGTTTTTCCAACATTTTCTCCTGCAATTCTTATGGTTTTATGCCTTACGTTTAAGTCTGTTATCCACCGTGAATTGATTTTTGTGAGAGGCGAGAGGTGTGGATCCTGTTTCAGTCTTCTACATGTGGCTATCCAGTTTCCCCAGCACCATTTATTGAATAAGGGTTCTTTTCCCCAGTGTATGTTTTTGTCTGCTTTGTCAAGGATCAGTTGGCTATACGAGGATGGTTTTATATCTGGGTTCTCGGTTCTGTTCCATTGGTCAATGTCCCTGTTCTTGTGCCAGTACCATGCTGTTTTGGTTACTGTAGCCTTGTAGTATAGCTCAAAGTCTGGTAAATTGATGCCTCCCAGTTTGTTCTTTTTGGTTAAGGTTTCTTTGGCTATACAGGGTCTTCTCGGGTTCCATGCAATACGTAGAATTATTTTTTTTTCTAGATCTGTGATAAATGATGTGAGCAAACGTCTTTATTGTGGTTTCCACAGGGAAGGCAAAGCTCGGTAGGGTACGCAGGTTTGGGATTGGCTAGTTCAAGTAATTGCAGCCAGCCCTGCGGTAATTAGGAGGAGGGAGGGGTTGGAGATCTGGAGTGTGAGAACTCTCTGGGAGCCCAAGAAAGGGAGTGGTTGGGAGGGGGCTGGGCTTTGCATGGGTTGGTTTGCAAGGTTTGCAAGGTGCTCTTCTAGACATTTTCTTCACCACGCCCAGGAGTTGCCTAACCCCTGGGAGGGGCAGCCTCTCTGGTTCGGCCAGGCCCCAGATGTCCAAGCATCATCAGGACAAAAAGACATGCTTCATGCAGTATTTTACTGCAGAATATTTTTGTGTTTTTTTGAGACAGAGTCCCACTCTGTTGCTCCAGCTAGAGTGCCGTGGCGTCAGCCTCGCTCACGGCAACCTCCAACTCCTGGGCTCAAGTGATCCTCCTGCCTCAGCCCTCCTGAGTAGCTGGGACTACAGGCATGTGCCACCATGCCCAGCTAGGTTTTTTTTCTTTATATTTTTAGTTGGCCAATTAATTTCTTTCTATTTTTAGTAGAGATGGGGTCTCACTCTTGCTCAGGCTGGTGTCAAACTCCTGACCTTGAGCGATCCTCCCGCTTTGGCCTCCCACAGTGCTAGGATGACAGGTGTGAGCCACCGCGCCCGACCATACTGCAGAATATTTTTAACTGTCTTCTCTAACTGCGTGCATCACACATTACTGTGGGTTTAAAGTTACTTATATGCTGATGACTTAAATTCCTATCCACCTCTGGGCTCCCTCTAAGCTTGAGCCTGGTATCTCTGTCTCTCGTACCTGTCATACCTGGATGTATTATATTCTTAAGGTTAATAGTTTGCTTGACTCTTACCCCTGTTCTTCATGCATATCTGTTCCCCTTCCTGGTCTCCTCATCTCAGTGAATGGCGTCAGCATTTCCTGATTGGCTGGTTCTTGTCCCAAAGGGACCCTACATCCCTCTCTGTATCACGTCCCTCCTATCCAGCATATCAGCAAGTCCTGTTGGTTTCACCTTCAAAATGTTTCTCCAGCTCTTCCCATCATCCTCAACTCTGCCCTCCGAGACCAGATCACCCTCAAATTACCCTTAACTGCTCCCACTTTTTGCTCTTCTACAGTCCTTCACATAACAGGCAGTGATTTTTTAAAAACATACCCCTGGGCCGGGCACGGTGGCTCACGCCTGTCATCCTAGCACTCTGGGAGGCCGAGGCAGGAGGATCGCTCAAGGTCAGGAGTTTGACACCAGCCTGAGCAACAGCGAGACCCCATCTCTACTAAAAATACAAATAAATTAATTGGCCAACTAAAAATATATAGAAAAAATTAGCCAGGCAGGGTGGCTCATGCCTGTAGTCCCAGCTACTCGGGAGGCTGAGACAGGAGGATCACTGGAGCCCAGGAGTTGGAGGTTGCTGCGAGCGAGGCTGACGCCACGACACTCTAGCCTGAGCAACGGAGTGAGACTCTGTCTCGAAAAAAAACCCAAAAAAACATGCCTCTGATCAGCTAACTTCCTTGGTTAAAACCTTCACTTGGATTCCCTTTGTATGTAGAGTACAATCCTAACTCCTTACCCTGGTGTATCGCTCTCCACGTGAGCCGACAGTTGCCTGGCTTTCCATCTGTGTCTGAGAGCTCCCCACCCTTGCTTCTGACCCCCCGGCCATCCTGGCCTCCCTTCCGTGCCTCCTACCCCAGGTGTTTCCCGTGTCACCTGCACTTGCCTTTTCTTCTGCTTGAGTTGCTCTGCAACACGTTCTCTGTATATGGCTCCTCCTCATCCTTCAGGTATCAGCTGGAATGTCAGTGACGTTGAGTAGTCTTCCTTGATCACTTGGGCTAACCTACCCACCTGCTGTTCCTTGACTCTGTGTCGGTTGTGTATATTTCCCCCTTTTTTAAAAAAAAATTTTTAAATTTTATTTTTAAAATTTTTTTCTTTCTTATTATTTTTCTTTATATTTATTTTTTATTTATTTTTTCTTTTTCCAAGGGATTGACCTTTGAAATTTCCCCCTTTTTAAACCACAGTTTGTCATTATCCTGTTATGCAAGCATGGATTTGTTATTGTCCTTCACTCCATTGGAACAAAACTTTTAAGGGGGCTGGGACCTGGTGTGTCTGTCTGTCTCTCTCTCTCAGTGTTCTATTCCTAGCCCTATGTTTCAGTGATGAGAACATAATCAATACTCAATATCTGGGGGATAAATGAATATATTAATGTATGTGGAAGAGACCCGGAAAAGCCGAAGTGATGATCATCTATAGCGGTGAAGAGTCTTAATTCCAGTATCTGACTCCAATTCTAGCACTTTCTCCGTTATAGTCTAAAGAGAAATATACGTTTCATCACATGTGTTTTAAAAGAAAACAAGCCCAGTTCATATGCTAAATTTTATTTCATTTTGTTAAAGCATATATAGATAGGCTAAATTTTATGGATTGAGTGTTCGTACATAATGCTAAAATTCACTATTAACTTGTGTTTTATAATGAAGGTAGCAAGAAGAAGGAAGAAAAAGCTATTTAATTTGGCTGAAACTCTTATTTCCTTCCTGGAATATATACTTATAAAGCTTACTTTCCTAGCAAAAAAGGTTGTGTAGCAAGAACAAATTTTGCCTATATATATTTAAAATAACATTTTAGGAAATCTTAGAAAGAAACATTACAGGCACATTTAGCAGCCAATTCTTGGTTATTGTGAAAGGTTTAATGTGCGTAACTAAATCAATTATCGTTACCCATTGTCTCTTCATTTAGAAAAAAGTTTTCTTTATTTTCTGCTTAAGTAATTTTAAGGTAATTCATATCAAGTTTTCTTTTTGTTAAAAGTTTCTGGAAGTGATAATGCAATTTTTGGTAATTAGCAAGTGACTTTTTTTTAAATAATGTGGATTTCCTTACTTGGCTTTGATAAATGAGACACATAAAATAAAATAAAAATATGTTAATATTCAAGTTAAAGAATAGGTTCCCACGTAAGATAAAATCCATACTCACTATTCTAAAGGTAACTTTTTATAAAAGTGGCATATATCAATTACAGAAAATAAAAAATAAGCAAACATGATATAGATATGCCTGTAATTCTGCTAACATTTTTGGCATTTTTTATATGTTTCTTGCCCTTCACTTTTTCCTCATATATGTGAATCTATATTTTATATACTATTTAAAATTTGGATCATACCATACATTCCATTTTGAAACTTGTTTTTCAGCCTGACAGTATATTATGGACTATGTTCAAAGTCAATGAATATTTTTCTATAACATAATTTTTAATGGCGCCATCTTTGCTCTTTATATTCCACTGGGCACATTCTTTTCTTCTAATATATTATAACAAGGACAGCATGCTTCAAATTAAGTTTGCTTTCTATAACACTGATAGATATTGTTTTTACCAAGTGATGATTTAACTTTGACTATGTTTCTAACATTTCTACGTTACTGTGCATATCACTCGTATTTGCCTCATATGGAATACTTTTTTCATCCCTTTATTTTTGTATTTTGATTTAGGTATGCTTCTTATTAGCAGTATGTACTCAGATGATTTTTTTTTCATATTCATCTAAGTGGAAAATCTCTGGTAATTAAGAGGGGGAATTTAACCCATTTGCAATATTTTTAACTTTCTCTTGATTTTAGGTGCCTGGGTAACGTGGAGATTTAGGTACATGAATTACTTCTGCCATATTATTTCTATCTCCTCTTGATAGTTTTTTCTTTCCCGAGGTTTAATACTAAACATTAAAAACAACATTTCTCCGATTAAAATACCCATCCTAGAATACGGCAGCAAAATTACTTTCATGCCTTTCCACTAAACCTTGCCATTTATATCTCATGCTTTATTTATGTAGGAAATAGCCATTTAATAGCTAGCCTACCCTGAGGATTTTAGAATCCTACTTATTTTATGTACTTTACGTTCTTTTTTGTTTGTTTGGATGACAGTCTCATGCATTTTTGCTTTGGAATAAGTTCAAATTTTACTTTGGGTTGGGAGGAACTCTCAGCTAAAGGTCCATTTCGTCCTCAGCCGGGTACAGCCTGGATTGAACTCCCTTCTCAACTACAGTTGCCTTGGCCAGCATCGCCAGCGACTTCTGGTTAATCAATCCATTGGCCATTTAATCCTGATATTGCAACTGTTCTCTCTGAACCACTCGACATCCTTGAGCAAAAGCTCCCCGAAGGCAGTGGGAACACAGGAGAGAATCATGTCCCTATGGACTTCCTTCTCTGGTGGCCTTCGGTTCTTCTGTTCTCTTCTGACTTAGCGATTTCTCCTTGGGAGAGCTCATATAAAAGCTGTTTCCTAATTTTCCACATGCAGGAGCCTGACGAATTCTATTCAAATAAAATCCTTAAAGTTTAAATCTGTGTGTAGTTTGCGAGCACGTTAATAAAATTAGGCTACACCAAACGATCAGATTTTAAATGGCAATAATTCTGCTCGTTGAATGCATTCAGTCTTCTCGTTTGTTGGAATAGCTGCTCTTTTGTTGAAACGGCTGTCAAAGCAATAGTAAATGTATTCTAAAATGGTTTAATATTTGTGGTGTCTGGCAGTGTATTCGTAAGTCTTCAGTTGCATCCGATAGAAATAGAAGTTCCATCTGTGTCCCACATGCACCCCACTCGAAGCACGGCACCCGTGCAAGCCCGTTTCCGACGCTCGTAAATAAGATGCCAACAAAGCCCCAATATTGGTACAGACTGTTCCGGACTGAGTTCTGAAATGTTAACCACAGGAAGCGATTTTCTTTCTTTTTATAAAAATCTCTCCTTCCCCCACCCTCCCCATCAGCCGCCTGCGTGCTCAGTGTGGCGCTTCAGATTTCTGGGATCCTCAAAGTACTCAAAAATCACTGGAATAACCCAATGGAGGGTGACCACGTTCACTCAAACAAAATGCAAATAAATAACTGCTGAAGTGACAGCAATCTAAACGAAGAGCATTCTGATTATTTTGTGTAAACCAGGGGATTCAATAAAGCCCACTGGAGCTCGTAAAAATGTGTGATGACCGGTACAGGTCGATGCATCAGTGACGGAGTCTGATAATTTGTAAGATAACTTGAGTACTCATAACTATAGTGTACCTCGTCCATGCTCTTGGTCATTTGTATTTATAATATGAGTTCTTGCTTAATGAGTTTTAAATTATTTTAAGTAATTGGGAACAGGCCGGGCGCGGTGGCTTACGCCTGTGATCCCAGCACTCCGGGAGGCCGAGGCGGGAGGATCGCTTCAAGGTCAGGAGTTTGAGACCAGCCTGAGCAAGAGCGAGACCCCGTCTCTACTAAAAAAAAAATAGAAAGAAATTAGCTGTACAACTAAAAAAAATACATAGAAAAAATTAGCCAGGCATGGTGGCGCATGCCTGTAGTCCCAGCTACTCGGGAGGCTGAGGCAGGAGGATCGCTTGAGCCCAGGACTTTGAGGTTGCTGTGAGCTAGGCTGACGCCACGGCACTCTAGCCCGGGCAACAGAGTGAGACTCTGTCTCAAAAAATAAATAAATAAATAAATAATTGGGAACAAAAGTACTAAAAGTGGAATTGGTGCATTGTGATTCTTCTTAATGACTCAGTTCTTCTCGGTAGGGGCTTCTGTAATTAATTGTAATCTTAATTGTAATAAATATAAATAGGTAAGCTCATATAGGTAAATATATGGGTATTTTTATATTTATATAATTTATATATAAATATGTATAATTGCAATGGATGTATTAAAAACAAAGAGACATTTATTCCTATTACTTTGGACAGGGTTCTAAGAGTTTTTCAAATAGTTTGAATTTGTCTCAACGTTTTAAAACACAGAAAACAGTTTCTACAGTGTTTAAAGGCGTCACTTTTTGATCCAATATTTATTGCCTTTGTTTTTTCTTATATATAACATGATAGAGAAACAGAGCATCTAAAGTGTAATATTTTGGAATCTTTTTATTCTTCGGGATGAATTTTAATTATTCTGATCATTTTGCTAAGGTTATACTTCTGTGTCTTGATTCTGCTCAGTGCTTCCCAACTGCACAATATTTTACCTCATGGTGAATAATTTGAAATTCTTTCATAGCTGAATGGTCTATTATTATTAATTATTCTTGATCGAGAGTTTCTGCTTGATGGTTCTTGGCATATATGAATGCTTCTGATTTGAGTATATTGATTTTATAACCTGAAACATTACCAAATTCGTTTATCAAATCTAGGAGTCTCTTGGATGAATCCATGGGTTTTTCTAGGTATAATATCATATCATCTGCGAAGAGTGAGAGTTTGATTTCATCTGCCCCAACTTGAAAGCCCTTAATACCTCTCTCTTGCCTGATTGCTATAGCTAGGACTTCAAGCTCTATGTTGAATAGGAGAGGAGATAGTGGGCATCCTTGTCTAGTTCCAGATCGAAGAGGGAATGATTTCAATTTTTCCCCATTTAATATGATATTAGCAAAGGGTTTGTCATAAATGGATTTGATAAAATGACTGTTTTTATAAAATGTTGTGATATAATTACTCTTCCACCTTCTTTATATTATGAAACACTTAGTCCTGGATGAACAAGTCAAAATTGTGCAGTGTTGGCAAATCACAATGACATTCAAGACCATTGTGCGTCGGAATCTAATTTTATCAGCACTTGAAACTTGTTTTGAGGTTTTGCGGGTGTCAGTTTAACACGTGATGTTCTAAATCAAGTAAGGGGGAAATAAAATACTGTGCTTTGTATTTTGATCATATGAGATAAAAATCACCAACCTTAATGATTTTTTATCTCATACTGAAAGCCAAAGCTGCAGGCAGGGTCACCTTGCCCATCAAGCAGTTTATATTAATGCCATAAAAGGCAAGTTGAGTTTAAAGCTGTCGACGTACGTTTTGTACCATATACCAACTCTTCCAGTGAGTTAAAGTTGCAGCTTTCCTTACTCAGGTGGTGATCTTTTTCTCTTTCCTAGATAGAAACAGACAAATGAAAGAGGGAAATAAGAGTTCTGAGAAAGGCCAAGTCCGCTGCTGTTCTTGTCTTCCCCCGACCCGATCTCTGTATAGCGTTTGTCACTGGAGACCCGGAACCTTCTAGATGCTATCTCAGATCCTGCCTACCATGTCATCCCTCTCTCCTGATACTCCTTCTGTCTCCGTGGATCCTTTCTTGACTATCTCTCGTGGATCTGCCTCTGCCTACCCTTAACCATGATGGTATCTCACATTGGCATGTTTCCATTGGTCTTCCATGCCAGTGGTCTTCCATTTGGCATGTTTTCTTGGTCTTTCCCATTTATTCCCACAGCTTCAACTCCTGATGACTCACCGTTTCATGTGCAACCAAACCCCTTCTTAGCTCATGTCCCTTGCAAAAATGCAAGCTACTTATAGAATAATATATCTGCAGTGCACATAATGAAAAAAGATGGAATATTCAGAATCTATGAAGAACTCCTGCAGTTCAGTATGATACAAAATAACTCAATACTAAAGTGGGCGAAAGACTAGGATGGGCATTTTGCATGAGAGGAAATTCATAGGACCAAATGTCATACAAAAGTAATCAGGGAAATGCAGATTAAAAGCATTCTAAGATACCAGTACACACATACTGCATCGCTTAATGTTAAAAAGTTCGGAAATACCACATGTCAGGAATGATGCGAAGCAAAAGGAATCTTCGTGCTTTGGTAGTGGAAGTATACATTGGTTCAATCTTTTGGAAACAAAGCAGCATTATTTTGAAAATTTGAAGTTACAAATATCCTGTAACACAGCAGTTCCATTGCTAGCCACAGGGCGTAGAGAAATTTATATTCAGGAATTTATATAGGTACGGGAATCTGTAGCAGTATGTTTGTACTAGACCAAATGGGAAACAACTCTGAGGTCTGTGAGTGCAAGGATAAATAAATAGTTGTGTATTCATACAAGTGAATGAAAATAAGGTAAAGCTACGCATATCAGCATATAGGCAACACGAACAATAATAATCAAAGAAGTAATATACTACAAAGACGCACGTTGTGATTCCACCCTAACAGTATCTGTGCCCCCATAATATAATGAAATAAAAGAAGAAAAAAAAAGAAAGAAAGTTCAAAAACAAGCAAAATTATATTATTTTGCTTAGGGGTACAAACTTAAATGATAAAAGGGAGAGATGGTTGTAGAAGTTGGAGACTGAGAGAAAGAAAAAGCATGGTTGTGAATGCCATAAAAGTGAGAAAGTGGTTACCCATGGTGGAGGAGATGGGGAGATGGAGTTATGAGTAGAAAAGACTGATCAGGTTTTCTAGCCTAGGGTGTTTTAGTTATTGTTTGATTTCTTGACCTAGGTGATGAGTTACAGGGTTTGGCTTTGTAATAAATATTAAACTCTATATGTAATTACTGTGTTGTTTTTTATGTGTGCTTGATATATTTCATACTTAGAAAAAGAGTAAATAACCTTATGATGAGTATATTATTTTAATATACATATCTCAATGATTAATCAAACCTTATTTATTAAAACACTCCCATAATTATACATTTAAAATTCTAAAATGATTAATGTCACAAATATGTAGCGAAACACTTTATCGTCAAAGTAAGTGAGCTCTAAAGAAAATAACTCTTGAAGATAAGTTTCTACTTTAACCATTTTTCAATTTTTTCCCTTCTTTTGTTATTTGTTCTTTCTCTTCTAGTGTTAAATCACCGAATGTGAATATGTGTGATATAATACACAAACAACATGGTTAAATCATAAGACCTAGTAGCCTAATTGTTGAGGATTAAGAATAGTTTAGAGTCATTCAAATAGGATCATATGAATACCTTTAGCTAATGATTAAACATGGCTGGTAAAAGTTAACTCATCCATATAACTTTTACCCTGTTTTGAAAGTGTAGTGGAGTATAAACAAAAGATGGAGTATTTGCCTTTATAAAACTTACAGCCCTAAGATTTTGTAACAGACCTGCTTCACTTCTTGAGGAAGTAACTCCTTTTGTAATATTTATTTAAGCGAGGTTTCTCAGGCCACTGACTGTTAAATAAACCTAGTTAAATAAGAGTAAAGCATGTTAAAGATGTAAGAATTCCTTACCACACACTCTGCATTAACTTTCCTGCTTTTCCAGTAAGTATTTCCTTATACTCAGAAGTTTCAGGCTCTCAGTGTAGCATGGTATAAGAATGATTATTTACATAACATTTTTTTTTTTTCTCTGCTGCAAATAGCTTTGGGGCCATAGACCCTTATCCTCTCTGTTCCCAACTTACGTAATAAAAATACTGCTATCTTCCTCCTAGAGTTTATTGTGCAAAAAGTTAATCACATGAACACAACAAGCTGCAGAGAGGCTAAAAAAAAAAAAAAAAACAACAACACATGTTTTTGGAGCAAGCACCTGACAAAATGGAATTTGCTATTTTAGAGATTTACTAGCAAAGCAGTTCATAGGGTATTTTGTAATATGGAAGACTTACTATTGGACATACTAATAAAAATGGATTAAAACTATTCTTAAATATGATTCCCTCCATGAGTACTAATCAATAGTCATTTTCTATGTATATTTAGGTATTTGAATGATTAGTTGATATTCATACTGCAAGCCAAGGAGCTTAAAGCCACAAAAGCAAAAGCAGGCATGTCATGATCAATTTGAAGGGTCGCCTCTCTAGATCAACAGAATAATCTGTAGGTGAAATCAATTTAATGAAACTGGTGGTCATCTCTTCTTAACATTTCACAAAAAGCAATCACCAGGTCCATTTTACACCTGAAACATTTCCCAAATCTGTCCTTTCCTTCCTGTTCTTACCACCACCGCTTTAAATCAGATATTGATCATCTCTTGCTGAAGCTTTGTATTCATAATAGCACCTCAGTTAATTCCTCCAGTGTTGTTCTCCTAAAGATGCCGGCTGGATATTCCTTCTGAAACACATATTTGATGATTGACGACCTTATTTCTTTTCTTTTCTTTTCTTTTCTTTTTTTTTGAGATAGAGTCTTCACTCTGTTGCCCGGGCTAGAGTGTCGTGGCGTCAGCCTCGCTCACAGCAACCTCCAACTCCTGGGCTCTAAGCAATCCTCCTGTCTCAGCCTCCCGAGTAGCTGGGACTACAGGCATGCGCCACCACGCCCGGCTAATTTTTTCTATATATTTTTAGTTGGCCAATTAATTTCTTTCTATTTTTAGTAGAGACGTGGTCTCGCTCTTGCTCAGGCTGGTCTTGAACTCCTGACCTTGAGCGATCCTCCGGCCTCGGCCTCCCAGAGTGCTAGGATGACAGGCGCGAGCCACCGCGCCCAGCTGATGACCTTATTTCTTTGCATCTTTTCGGTGCACCATCTGCTGGGAGGAAGAGGAGGTTCAAGCTCCTTAAATAGCACACAAAGGCTTTCCTGGCAGGCATCGCAGCTTGGGGGTTATACGAACGAGTTCTGGGACCAGACTGCCTGAAGTCTGAATTCAGGTTCTCCTCCTACTAGCTCTCAGGCCTTACTAAATATTTATAACAATTATGCCTATAAAAATGTTAGCTTTTATTAATTTTATATGATTTTCCCCTCGCCTGTTGCATTTATGTTCCGAGTGCTCTTCCATTACCCAAGGTTGACTTACAGTTTCACCTCTTGTGTTCATAATGGCTTTCAAATTTAAGATTAAGTGACTTTCCCTTGAATAGCACATTTCTCTTACAAATCCCTCTGATACTTTGTCCATATCTCTGTTATTACAATTGTCGCATGGTGTGACATTATGTATCTGTTTACCTCTCGGGACCACAGGCAACTTGTCCTGTTTATCCCTGGGCCATGGTACAATTCCTGGTACATAGAGTAGACACAGTGGAAAAGCTTGTTGAATATGTAGCAAATTGCCCTATGAGGAAAGAGTTATTATTTCACAGATCATTCTTGAACTTATTCTTTATTTTTTTGGCTCAATTTTTGTGTGATCAAGATCTGTGTGATAAATTTCTTTTAACATTTATTTCCAGAGGAGGTTTTTTTTTTCTCTCAAATTCTTAATGCTTCCTTTTAGCTGCCAAAGATAACTCAGCCTGGTTTCCCTCCTTGTCCTGATTATCTCCACGCACAGAGCTCTGAAATGAGTGCTCCATTCCAGTAACTGCGTTGGCCTAGGCACCCAGTACTTCAATTTCCTTCGATTAATAAATAAATTGTATCTAAATTACAGGCAATTAGAAATTTTGTGGGAAGCGAGGGTTATAAAAATGTTGACTTTTCACGGCCTGAAAGAAAAGAACAAAATGCACATGGAAATGATAATAATTGTATCCAACATGAGTCTCGATATGTATGTTACTTCTAGACTTGATTCCAGTTATTTGTAAATAAAGATGCAACAACTGCATGCAATTAAATTGAGGAATCTACTATCACTAGATCGCAACGATTGTGCGTTTATGGTTTCCACGCTATAAGGGAATTGTGGCTTGCAATAAAGTACCATGGCTTTTGGCCCCAGAATGTTACAAACATGCTCGTTATCTTGACTATTACAACGAAGACCTGCTTTTTACAGGACGCTGACAAGTGCCGGGAAAGACCTGCGAGACAATTTCCTGAGGGCCCTGGCGATGCGAGAAGAAGACAACCGCAACGGAAAAGTGAGCGTGAGTACACGTCACACCCGCGGCTTAAAAGTATACACTGAAGGCACAATTAATATGTAAAGGGTAACCTTTAATATCTTGCCCGAAAAGTCATTCCTGAGGGATGAAATATGGCTCTCTATTCTTTACATCTTACAAGAATCTATGTAGAAATTTTTAAATTTCCATTTACATCTGTAGAAGGAGCCAAATGAGAAAAAAAAAAAAATTGGGACTCTAAACTTCTATTGCAGAGAAAATACCTACACTTGGCAGATCGGTTGGCTCCTTCAACTTTGGGCTTCCTCTAAGTACAACCTTTTGCTTGTTTTCAGCCTGACCCGTTACATGCGCCTTGCCTTCCTGATTTTATGTGACTCCTAGAAGCCAGCCCCTTAGTCTACCTTATAGTTCTATCTTGGGCGATGTGGAGAAACTACATAGTAGAAAGACATGATTTTGAATCATCTAAGGAGGACATGCTTTTTAAAATTTTCTGCTCGGTCAAATATGTAAAGATCATCAGTATTATTCGGAATAACGATTTACTTTCACACTTTCTTAATATGATATTGGTGCTTAGCAGTCTTCCTAAGTCTTAAAATATGTTCCAAATCGTATTTAATTCAATAGACAGATATCGAGACTCATGCTGAAAAAAAAAGGTAAGTGACCGGCTTACAGAAAATAATCAGGAGTAGTGTGATAAAAAACTTAGAGCAAAAGAAAAATGCGTGTATAAGGAGATTTGTTCTACCAGTATTTTCTCAACAAAAAATTTGGAGTTTTCCTCACTATCATCAGGTCCATTGAAAATATCATCTGTAGACAAAACTCTCAATGTATTTCAGAGAGGGGAAAAAAATCATACTTTGGTTAAATAATTGAATAGAATTAACCTGTTTTATGTTAATAGGAATGACCCAGTAGAGAGGAGGATATTGGGGGTACAGGAGAGAAAGAGAGTAATTGCTGCAGATAAGTCTTAACAAGGCAAATCTGCCAAGTACCGTGTTTCCCCGAAAACAAGACCCACCCATACAATAAGCCCTAGCAGGATGTCTAAGCATTTGCGCCATAGAAGCCCTACCCCGAAAATAAGCCCTAGTGACGGGCGTGGCTACGCAGCGCATCTGCACAACCCATGCGTGTCGTCGTGGAGCGGTCAAGAACACGAGCAGCCCTTCTCATCTGCCCCGTGAGAGCTCTGTGGCTCGACAGGAGAGATCGGGGCCGATGGTTCTAAAGGAAACAGAGTCGCAAGACATTCAGGATGGGATTCAGGGTTTGGAGAGTGATGATGATATTCCAGAAGAAGACGACTTCACTGTATTTGAATAAATGTAGATTATTGTACCGTACTTAAAAAAAATAACACATCCCCTGAAAATAAGCCCTAGGGTGTCTTCTTGAGGAAAAATAAATATAAGACCCTGTCTTATTTTCGGGGAAACACAGCAGGTTGGTGGATTTGGGTTGGGGAAGATGAGATAGCTCCACTTTGAGTGTATTATTTTCTCTGCATTGTTGCTCCGGTGATATTTATTACATGGCTATGATTTTTCCTTAGAAAAGGTCCTAAATTTACCTTTTATGAGTATGCTACATATAGATAACATTTAATGGTAGTTTGGCAATCAATGAGCTGGAAACTGGAATCTCATAAGACTCCCAGCTTACTGACTCTTAAAAAATATGTAGTCATTTATTTGGGCCTTTGAATTTGTGATGTTATTACTGCAGTGGGTAGGATATACACCGTTGTAGCAAGGCTTATTTTTCAAAATCTGAAAACCAGACGCTGAATGGTGTTATAGAAAACTGTTTACGACAGAATACAACATTACTTTAGATAGATCTAATTCTTCGTATCATAAGCTTACTTAAAAGCCATTTACTAAACGGACAGGCATTTTAAGTAGTTCTATAAAATATACAATATTCATGAGATTTCTGTCCATTTTAATTCACTGTCAGCAAAAATGACATGTGAGTTTTATGGGGTGGCCAAATAGTCTGAACTCTCTAAGGGAAACAGCTATTTCCCTCAGAGCGTTAGGTTTTCCCACATAACGTGTGGGTCTGAAATGAATGGAGAACTTCATTTGTCTTGTTTTCGTTTCATCTTGTTGAAAGTACGTACTAGAAAATTATCAGATGGTCTTAGAATTGACAGGGTTGACCCGCATGGCCTCATATGATTGGAGATACTAATTCCATCGCAGTTTTCTAAGGTGATTTTCTTTAAGTGTCACTAGAAAATTAGATGATTAGATTTGCTTTCCCATAGTCACTACTTTTTTTTTTTTGTTTTTTGGAGACAGAGTCTCACTTTGTTGCCTGGATGTGAGTGCAGTGGCATCAGCCTCGCTCACAGCAACCTCAGACTCCTGGGCTCAAGCCATCCTCCTGCCTCAGCCTCCCGGGTAGCTGGGACTACAGGCGCAAACCACCATATACAGCTAATTTTTCTGTTTTTTTTTTGTAGAAACGGGGTCTCCCTATGTTGCTCGGGTTGGTCTCGAACTCCTGACCTCAAGTAATCCTCCCGCCTCGGCCTCCCAGAGTGCTAGGATGACAGGCGTGAGCCAACATGCCCAGCCATGACTTTTAATTTTGTTTCTAACTTTGGTGATCCCAGGTCTCAAATGCTATTTAGTGCAATTGATTCTGGCTCTGAGTGTTCTATTTCTCCCTCTTGTCTGATTGATTTATTCGTTTCCTCCATCTAGGCCTTGAATTTGCTCTGCTGTAGAGTCTGGAGCTCTGGAAAATAGCATTTCTCTCTGTCCCTCTTCCCCATGGGCCCTCTACTTTGTACTCTCAGTGTTCAATGTATGGCACTATTTGCTTCTTACATACATTCATATGACTACCACAAACATGCTGCCGTGACATGTAACCTCAGGGCTGTACCCTAGGAGAGAATAAGGTTTTAGGAAAATTAAAACTTCACATAACTTCTACTCAAAACATAAAAATTCTTGAAAATGATACTTCCTTGAAAGCTTTTGGTGGTTCATCAGTCAGATAGTGTTGGCATAGTTTTTGTTTGGATAAATCCTGTTTTTTAAGAAGCTGGTATTAAGGCAGAGGTAATCTGATTTAATTCGAGAACCAACATAGTTTCATGAATGCCTTCCAATTTAACATATGTGTACGTGTGTAATATATGTGCATACGTGTGCATGTGAATATACATGCACGTGCGTAAACACACACATTTCGTTCCTTACATCTTTCCAAAACACTCTTGTTTTTAAATTACTATTGTGCTCCATCATTTAGTTTAGACAAAGCATTAAACTTTACGTGCAATTTATATATAAAAATATATAAAAGGATTTTTATTAATTGTGTAGTGCTTCAAATGAGTATTTTTCCCAGTAACGTAGCTATTTAGTTTTATTTTAAATGCGACCCACTCATGTATGAAACGTTTCCACCTCATGCCTCATGCATTTCAGATTTAAAACTTCTTAAAAGATGAAAATGAATCACTTGCCATTTCCTTCTCATTTGTAAGCAGATTTATTGTTTCCTGAGTAAATGTAGTTTTCTGATTGCTCATGCTATGAAGCCTTTAACACTACCACCACAGCGAGGCGTTTATAAACTGTGTGCTTCTCGAGTGCTTGGCAAAGCGTGTTAGACAGATCTGGCTTTGAACATCCAGAAACTCACATCTGAGACAAACAACAGTGATTCGAGCAGATGTGAAACAAACTCACAGAAAACTGAACTCATCGTGTGAATATATGAGATATTAGAAAATGCATTTCTTCAGAAAAATTAGTGAAAAGTTACAGCAGTTAAATATCTAAATGAGACTGAGACTCAGGGGATATTTTCCCCTTTAATTTCCAGCAATGTTGCAATAGGAATGGTAGAATCACACAGGAAGCTTGAGTGAAGACGTGCATCTTGAGAGCATTTCATGTGTGTGATAGAGATCGAGGAACGTCTTTGAGGTCAAGACGTGATAACTGTATGAAGATGTGACTAGATAGAAATTGTAGTAAAGAGGTAAAATGGGTTATTATTCTGAGATAATAATTTCCAGTTTCCTTCTAGACAACTCTGAGGTATCTACACAGTAGATCAATCTGTTTTTCTCTCGTACCTTAGTGTCCGTGACTTAATTATCTTAATAGTTTTTACTGCTTTCTTCTGAGTTTTGAACTCGATCTCTTTCTTGGGCTGATCATCTTATAGCCCCAGTTGACCGGTATCTCTTCTACTATACACGCTTTTCCCTTCAGCGCATCATCCAAACCTATAAACTCGCTGACTGTTTGTGTCTTGATGCCAAAATAGAAGATTTAAATATTTTCCATTCATCTGTTGTCTAATGTTTTTCGATTTGTCTTTAAACAAATAAGGGTAGCCGGCCCCATACCCGGCATCGTCGTACTAGCTGCTTGGTACGTAATGAGTGGCAAGTGCCTATGGAGAGTCGCTTGGGAAAGAAGCGAATCATCAAGCCCAGAAATAAAAGCAAAACTGCAGCTGTGGTTTGCAGGTGCTACGAAGGAAAGACACAAAAAAGCTCTGATTGTGTACGCGTGGGTGGGAGGATGAAACGATCGGATCTGCGGACCGAAAACATCAGCATGCCTTCAGTACAGGGAATAGACGACTGGAGAGAGGACAGAGCAGATGCCAGAAGATACATTGCAAGAACGGGATAAGCAAAGACGGGATGCTAGTTTGCATCGGGAAGATGCTAGAGAAGATGAAGAGAAGAAAATGGATTCGAGAGCTTTTCAGAAGGTAAACCCGGCAGGATGGAGCGACAGGAAATGGTTAGGGGAGGGTGTTGGAGGCAGAGGGAGTGGTCTTCACAGCTGGAGAGAGGGCTTTCGGCTCTTGGAGATAATGGTGCGCCGAGAGATCAGGAATGGGGCACAGAGACCACGTGTTTGATTCTTGACATGATTTGAGTTTGAGTTGTCTTTGGCAAAAGAACATGTTCAGATGTTAAGGAGGCAGCTGGAGCAAAAGATCTCCTGAACCCCACTTCAGTGTTTACAGTAGTGACATTCATCGGGTGTCGGGCAGGTGGGAGGAGGAGGAGGGGATGGGTATATTCACACCTCATGGGCGCGGTGCGCACCGTCTGGGGGATGGGCACGCTTGTAGTTCCAACACAGTAAGATTCCTTGATTTGTTGAATGGAAAAAACACAAAACATCCCCTTGCTAGTCAGAGACTCACGAGGATTGTAACGAAAGGCCGCGTGCTGTCGTGGGTGGGGACAGTGGGACCTACCGACACCCGCTTTCACACTGAGCGTTGACCGCGTAAACGGTTACGGGGCTGACCAGTCCTGGCTTTGAAATATGCATCATGCAACCTGGCAAAGAAACACCGCCCACTGCGTTTCCTTCGGAGTCGCTCAGAGAAACCACTGCACCTGGGTCAGGAAAACCTACGAATGGGGCAGCTCCTAATATACCCGTTTCCTGTGTTGAAATCTCCGTGAAACATAAGATCGCATCGTGCACGGCCAGTAACATCGTGCTGACGCTATCTTTCCTCTCCTTGCCATTCCCCAGCTTCTGTGAAATGTTCTCTTTCAGGAAAATGAAGGTATCATGCCCATGTTTATTTCCTTTTCAGTGGAATCCGTGCTTGTCCACTAATAAGCCCTTATGGAAATTATATGACGCACACAATCTTACCTTCATTTAAAAGGAAAAAAATCAATGTTTGGAGAAGAAAAAGCTTATCGACTTTTATGACGCTAGGAAAAGTTGAATAATAGATCTTTATTTATTTTTGATTTCCTGGATAAAAATAACGAAACGGAGGCAGTGAGGAGTGCAGAAAAGAGCAGAGGGCATGGAGCTATAGTATCCGAGTTAGATCCTCAGATTTCCTACTTAATATAAGCCAAATGCACATTCCTCAACTCTATATAGCCTCAGTTTCCCCACCTGCAATATGGGGATCCTCATTTTCACACTGCTGAGACATTTTTAGAATGAAAGTACATGCTGCGTCAAGCACACGTAAGTCCCGCTCTTTGTGGGTGTTTAATAAATTACAAACACGATGGCCCTGTTAGGTCGGGTTCCCTAAAAGCAGAGCCTAGAATTCAGATTTCAGTGCAAGTGCTCGATCGAGAACGTTCTCTCGTGTGGAATCGGAAAGGCATGAGGGAAGCTCGGTGCCACAGGGAAGGAAGCTGAGCAGAGAGATGTTGTCTCGGTGGAAATCTCATCTCGGTCTGATCACACAGGGAGCTCTGGAGGATGGGAGTCTGTTCAGCCTTCAGACAAGAGGCGTGTGTTTGTACGCTCTTCCCTTCCCCCTTCCTCCCTCCACCCGTTAATCCTCAGCTGCCACGGAGCTGGGGGCGGAGAAGTGGCTGCCGCCAGCTCAGGGAGGTCATCTGAGTAGGTGCAGGTGGGGACCATTAGCACCTGTGGGAGCCGGAGCACCTGCCTGGGACAGGGACTCTCAGCGAGACACCGCCCCCATCCAACGCAGGGCGCTAGTGCTGCAGATGCAAAAGCTCAGTTCTGGCTGTTTTAGGGGAAAAGTGTCACCGTTTTAATTATGTCATCTTATATACCGCATTTCCCCGAAAATAAGACCTACCCATACAATAAGCCCCAGCAGGATGTCTAAGCATTTGCACAATAGAAGCCCCTACCCCGAAAATAAGCCCCAGTGACGGGCGTGGCTACGCAGCACATCTGCACAACCCATGCGTGTCGTCGCGGAGCGGTCGAGAACACGAGCAGCCCTTCTCCTCTGCCCCGTGAGAGCTCTGTGGCTCGACAGGAGAGATCGGGGCCGATGGTTCTAAAGGAAATAGAGTCGCAAGACATTCAGGATGGGATTCGGAGTTTGGAGAGTGAGGATGATGTTCCAGAAGAAGACGAATTCACTCTATTTGAATCAATGGAGATGGTTGTACCGTACTTAAAAAAAATAACACATCCCCTGAAAATAAGCCCTAGGGTGTCTTCTTGGGGAAAAATAAATACAAGACCCTGTCTTATTTTCAGGGAAACGTGGTAGGCAAAACATATTGTGTTTAAGGTATTTAAATCTATCAGTCATTTTACATGAAAATTTAATGGTATCTTTAGTGTTCCATTTCCAACATGAGACATAGTTATTTGAGTTAAAATGTATTTAACTGTAAAGGCACCTTCATTTACAAATAATCGGAAGTCCAAACGTGGATTTTAGTAAGTCAGGCCGAGGCGAGTGGATGGCTCAAGGTCAGGAGTTCGAAACCAGCCTGAGCAAGAGTTAGACCCCCATCTCTACTAAAAATAAAAAGAAGTTAGCTTGACAACTAAAAATATATATATAGAAAAAATTTGCGGCACATGGTAGCGCATGCCTGTAGTCCCAGCTACTTGGGAGGCTGAGGCAGGAGGATCGCTTGAGCCCAGGATTTTGAGGTTGCTGTGAGCGAGGCCAACGCCACGGCACTCTAGCCTGTGCAACAGAGTGAGACTCTGTCTCACAAAAAAAAAAAGAAAAGAAAAAAAACAGTGTTGCTTATTTAGCTGAATAACCTAAATGTTCATAAAACCTAAGAACAAGTTGCTGTCCATTCATTCAATGGGATATTATACAGCAAATAAAGTGGAAGCGTAGAGGTATTCTTTAAGTCAACACGGGATCGTCTCAAAAACACGTTAAGTTAAAAGAAAAAAGCATGTTTCGAAGCGATACGTGCAGAATGACATCATCACTGACGAGCTCTGTTTCTCAGTTTCCTTATCTGTAAACTGGGTTCATAACTGTGTCAAGTTAGTAGAATGTACTTGAGGGGATTGAATGAACTAATGCCTGTAAAGTGCTTAAAACAATATTTGGAACACAATAAATGTTTAATAACTATTATTAAGATACATAAAGTTTAAAACATGCAAAATGATAATTTCATGGATACGCTCATGTTCTGATCATATAAAAGCTACATAGTACACCTTAAGGGATGATACATACTAAGTTTAGGAAAGTGTTTACATTGTGCAAGGCAGGGAGAGATCGGAAAGAGAAGGAGCGAGAGGTGAACTGAAGAATAGGTTTTTATGTGAGGTTTCATTTCTTTAAAATTGATGGTGCCAGTATGGGAGAATGTTAAAACTTGAGCAAACTGCTGAGTTGGATGTTGGCTTCATGAATATCAGCTATGTGAGTTATCATAATAAATATTTGTTATATTAATCTCCTTCTTCGTTTAACTTCGTGTTTGAAATATTTCACAGTCCTAACTTGAGGCAAGTAACGCAGATTATAAGACTTAAAAGAAAATTTTGAAAGAACAATACTGGTGAATTTATTATGTCTAGTAACATGTTTGTAAAGAAATAGACAGGACAAGTGCAGCCAAGAGGTCAAAGCTTGGGGTGGCAGCTCCCGATTCCTTCGTCTCTGGGAATGGAGTCCAGATGCAGAACATGTCCATTGGAGGCCATGGATGTCCTACCTCACCCTGTCCACCTAGGGTGACCATTCATGTTAGGCCAGGAGGATTCTCTCTCCTGAGAGGGGACATTCGAAATGGGGACGCAGAGGCAAAGAGTCACTGAAGCTAACCCTTTAACAGGGTGGTCACAAGCCCATGCAACTGAGGACCCCGATCTGCCTGTACATTTATCCTTTCATCTCAAATGTTCCATACAGCCTTTGAATCTGGGAGACACTGCAGGACCATTCCAATAAATCCTCTGTTTTGCTTAAACGAGCGTCCAGTTCTTGATTTGCAGGAAAGGGAACCTTAACTTCCACCTTCAAAATCGGTAAAGTTTATCTCTAACACAGAGAGGGTAATCATTTAGCAGAACTGTTTTGTGGGAACGGCTCATGACCAAGTCCATCCAGGAGAAACTTCCAAAAACATTAGTACATTGGAGTCTATGTGGATTCATGTGCATCTAAGCCCAATTCTGTGTACTTAAGATCTACCGAAAAATTGCTACAAATTTTGGAGAAATGCAAAGTGAGGTGAGTCCAATGCAGTGTAAAATTAGTGGATATACTGATTGCAGTGATGTAACATAAGGGATTTTACTTTTTAAAACTTTGTGTTAATGAAATTATAAAAGCTGCTATTCTGTACATCTTAGGAAGCATTTACAGATTGTTTTAAATTTGCACATGTGGAATGAGGGCCAAGTATATCCATGAGACTGTCTTACCCTTGATGCAACGTAATATTAATATTTATTCAAATTCATAAATGATAAGAAAAAACTGCCTAACAGCAGCAAACACGATGGCTTCCATACTGCGAATGACACAAAGCAAGCAAGGGGATACATGGAATATACTATCAGGAATCGATGAATCAAATGGCCATTCCGTCAACAAACAGTTTCACTTCCTACAATTAAAAGAAGTCAAAAGAAAGATTCTCATGAAAATCAGTTGTCGGGAAAGACGTCGAGTGTTCTGTAAGGAACAACAGGGCTGACCTTCAGAGCAATAAAAGGGATATAACAACGATCGCTCTTTAAAATTTATGGAAATTGTTGCTCAATCTAATTTGTAAAACATGATGGTGAATTTGGCAGAAGAAACTGAAGCTGTAACACAGAACAGTTCTAACTTAGTGTTTATGCTATTAGGAGAAAATTATATTGCATCATGTTCAAGAGATTTCTTTTTTTTCCCCTTCTGATTTCTTTCAACTGGAAAGCCGAATATCATTTAATACTTCAAGAGGTCGGTGCGTATAAGTAGCTCGAGTCCCAAACAGAAATTTAGCAGTCATGTTGATTTCTCTTCAAGTCGAGCACGTGGTGAATTAATTAAGTGCTCCCGACAGTCCAGCTTTTGTAGCAGCGTTCTGTTTATTTAGATGCAATAGCTGAGAATGGACGCCGTTCCTTCTTGCCCACTCTCGAGCCCGGGGGACAGATGGGTTTTGCAGCTGGGTCTTCACGGGGCTGTGATCCCTCAGATGAGAAAAGCAGAGCATGCGTTGGCAGGTGCTCTCCTCCGGACCGCTTGGAGTTGCCTGACCACCGCTGGTGTCTGTATTTACGCATCCTGGCCAGAGTGGCCGAGGGGAGGGGCTAGGTCTGAACCGATGTCTTCCTTGCAGCCAAGATAGCAAGAATACCTGCTTTGCGTTGGCATGGTGGCTTTTTTTTACCCATTTATACTCTGATTCGGTTCTTGAGGCATGGGGAAAACGTCTCAGAAGGATCGGTTTATCTGTCATTCTTTTTTTTTTTTTTAGAAGTCTCTGGTCTTCTGCATACTCGACCAGTAGAAGCCCTTTGCATTATAATTCAAGTAGTTCTATCTTATTAAATATTTGCTTTGTGTTGGCACTTATAATTTGTCAAATTTCTTGGCATAAAGCTCTTCGTAATATTCCCTTACCATTTTAAAGCTGGTGGGCTCTGTAGTGATAGCCACATTCTGATGCCTGCCGTTGGTAATTTGTGTTTTCTCTTTTTTTTCTGGGCAGTCTGACCATGTTTATCTGATGTAGATTTATCAATTTCACTGATCTCCAAAAACCAGCTATTAGCTTCATTGATTTTGGCTATTGCTTGTGTTTTGTTTATCTCGTTGATGCCTGACCTTTATTATTTCTTTTCTTCTGCTCGTTTGGGGTTTAATTTGCTCTTCTCTTTCTAAAGTTTTTCAGAGGAAAGCTTAAGTCATCGATTTGATACCTTTCTTCTTTTCTAATAAAGGTGTTTCAGTGTTATCCATTTACCCCTAAGCATTGCCTTTGCTCCATCCGATATTTTGATAGATCACATTTTCATTTTCGGGGTAGTTCAAATTACTTTCTAACTTCCTTTGGATTTCTTTTTAACTCATGAATTATCTTAAAATGGTTACTCAGTTTCCAAGTGTTTGGGTGTTTTCCAGCTTCTAAGATGTCCCCAGGTTCTCTGGGATTGTTCCCTCTATTAATTTTAATTGTCTATTTCTCTCCTTCCTTTGCGGCCATGATCGTATCATTTACACATGCTAGGACTAGGCTGAGCCGGCATGTCATTGTGTCTTTTCTTTTTACCTTCCCCAGAGCATACATTGTGTTGGAAGTATGAGTAATCTCACTGTGTATGTCTTTTTCATTTTTTAAAAATCACTTGCCTGTTTGACCAACTCTTTCAGCTTAGCATTATGTTCTTATGTGATCTCTGAGGATACTAGAGTTTTTCTTTTATTTCGTTTGCTTGTTTTTAAATCTTGTTTTGTTCCCAGAATTATTTCTGTATCTTCCAGGGTAAATTATTTTCGTATGTATTTGTGTCTATCCTGTTGCAAGATTTTTCTCAAATATCTAATGATCCTTGCTTATTCATTCATATTTAAGAAAAAAGACAACACTCTATGAAACTAGTTAGGGTCGACTAGTCAGTTCTCACTGATTTTATTGATTATATTGGCTTATGCCATGGTCAACTCACAGTATAAACTTAATTAAATGCTAGGGTAGATCAGAATGTGAAGTCTTAAAATATGTATCTTTATTAAGCCACACCCTTCATTCTTTTATTTATTTATTTATTTTGAGACAGAGTCTCACTCTATCGCCCGGGCTAGAGTGCCGTGGCGTCAGCCTCGCTCACAGC
>VBSM01000142.1:13871000-13896367 GCA_008086735.1 Cheirogaleus medius | reverse complement strand
GTCGTTTCTTAGAATTGAGTAATATTCCATTGTGAGCATATACCCAATTTTAATCATCCACTCATGAATGGACGGGCACTTGGGTTGTTTCCACGTCCTCTCAATAGTGAGTTGTGCTGCCATAAACACTCGGGTACGGATGTCTTTATAATAGAATGTCTTGTGCTCTTTTGGGTAGAAGACAGAGGAGTCTTTAAATGCAAATGTGTTTGGCTTGATACACCTGAGCGTGAGGCCAAATGTCTTGCTCCGTGTCTTAGCGCTGAACTAGATGAGCGAGTGAATGTCGTGCGCACTTCACAAATCGCCAGTGACAGCCGTGCTCTAAAGCCTTGCTGTCTTGTTGCTTTTTCATCCCTCAGAGAAAAAGTGCGTGCCAGTTGTTCGTAGATTCGTGATGCAGTGAAGACCGCATGAAAACAATTAACCATGCACAATTATTAGCAAAACATCATGTTTTCTATTTCCAGGACTCAATGGAAATATGTAGTTTCTCTATTTCTATGCCCTGTTTCTTATCCTCTATTTTCCCCTTGATTCTTCCTCTGAAGGAGAAAAATAGCACAGCGAACTGAAAAACAGAACCTAAAACTTAATGAGAAAGAGGGATTGTCTCACTTAGTTACTAAAGAATTTATCTCAAAAGCACGATGCTTGTTTAACTTCTCTGGAAATGATTATACGATCTGTCCTTAGAGCTTGACGAGAAACAAACTACAGTATCTATTTCAAGCCTAATCAACTAGCATACTTATTTATAGAAACATCTCCATCCATATTTAGGGCTGGGGATGAATTTCTATTATTTAATACTGTGTCTTGTGAAATCTCTATGTCTATAAGTGATTTGAGAAACTGAAATAGCCCTATTTGTGTATCCTTATATTAAATAATTTTCTGTGGTTTAATTTAAAGTGTGCCAATAATACTTAGACTTAACTAGAAGTTCCACTTAACACTTTCGAGTCTCTGAATTAAGCGTGCGGTTCTTAGTTAATTAAGTAGTTCAGAATGGCTTCGAACATCCCAAACCCTAGCACTGTAGACTTGGGCCCTCACTTTCATTGAGCAGCTAGTTGTTTTTTTGTTTTTTATTTTTAAAGACAGAGTCTCACTCTGTCGCCCGGGCTAGAGTTCCGTGGCCTTAGCCTCGCTCACAGCAACCTCCAACTCCTGGGCTCAAGCGATCCTCCTGCCTCAGCCTCCCGAGTAGCCGGGACTACAGGCATGCGCCACCATGCCCGGCTAATTTTTTTCTATTTTTAGCTGTTTGGCTAATTTCTTTCTATGTTTAGTAGAGACGGGGTCTGGCTCTTGCTCAGGCTGTTCTCGAACTCCTGACCTTGAGCGATCCTCCCACCTCGGCCTCCCAGAGTGCTAGGATTACAGGCATGAGCCACCGCGCCTGGCCGAGCAGCTAGTTCTTAATAAGCTTGATTATCTGTTTTATTCACCTTCAAAACATGGGAGGCATCAAACTGGAAGAATCAAGTGCACCAGTGAGAAGGGAAAGACTGATGGCTTAGGAGAGAAAGAAGAAATAATAGCAGTGTGCTGGACACGTTATGAGACTCTCGTTTGATTCCTCACAACCCTACATGAGGCATGTCTCTTATTTCACAAGTAAGTAAGCAAGACGTGAGGAGCTGTGTGCATTTTCCCCAAAGTTGGTCAGGGGCAGAACTGGGTTGCTAACTCAAGGTACTTTATCTTGACTCAGTGGGGAATCTTTTCAGGCATGACATAAGTCGTCTATACCAGCTTAAATATTTTCCAGTGTATTCTGTTGGAGCAAGAGGCAGAGAATTCATTTTAAAAGCATCCTTAGAAGTGATAAAATACACAGAGCTTTGACACAAAATTATAGGCATCGCACCTTTTGTGGATCCTCTCATTTTCTAGCGATAACTAATGCATCGTTTACTCGCTGTTATCGTTGCCAGAGTCATTTAACTCTTAAAACAGATGTAGCACCTGTGTTATCTTAATCACATTTAAATCACTCACTCATTTCAATAATTCATTATGAGCAAAAATTGCATTCTCTCATTCTTTCTGCAGAACTAGGTCACCCACACGATGCCGACACTTGTTCCTCCCCACCCCGTCTCCCTCACCAGCATTTTGGCTGACATTTACGTTTCACTGATAGGCTTGCATTCCACACAGCATCGTTCGACAAAGCGCAGCCTGTCACCTGCATCAGAATCACCTGTGCCGATTCCGTGGCGAGCTGACCACTGCATAAAGCCATCTGGAATTGGGCTTAGGCTCGTTAAAGTGTGAGAGCCGCTGCTTTTCCGTTCAACATCCTTTCCCTTTGTATTTGGGCATGGCCCTGCTCTGCAGGGTACTGAGTTTCGCAGTTCACCTGTGCACGCAAAGACGGATGCTCGAACGAAACTCTGTTGACCGAGACAAAAATGATGGAGAAAACACGAATCTCTCTTCGGTTTATAGCTCTGATCACTCCGAGCTTTTTTTCTTTCTTATATCTTTTGTCACAAGAAAGCAGGCAGGCCTGTATTTGGTTCATTCTCTCCATTTTATCTCACGCATGACGACTGTTTTCCAATCAGTATGGAGTTGGGTTTGATTCTTTGAAACTGTAGTCTGTAAGCACCTGCTTTGTCTGTTAAGCACACCTGTAATTTTATATTACATTTTCCCCATCTGTATACGTAACAAATCATCCATTTCCAAGTTGAATTTACTCCCAACAGAATGCTGGTATCAGTTTGCACTGAAATTATGCTGTTGTTTTTATCTTTAACAGGAAAGGTTTTGATTCAAATTAAGGGCTACTTAGAATATTTTCAGTCTTTAAGGAATCATTCAAAACAAACAGAAAGTGTCCCCAAAGGTGTGTTTGTATGGCTAATAGTGACCCGATCCCCGTAGCTCTGTATTTAATAGAAATGACAGACAGTTCATGCCGCGGGCGAGGCACTCGCTTTAAATGAAGGCGCTTCTATTGAAAAGAAGACCTTGAGCTAACAGGCATGACAGGTGCTGTAATTAGAGACAGTGGTTCTGGTTTGATGTGGGTGATAGGGAAGAACCAAGACCGGGTGCTGGGCTGGAAGGAACTTGTCTCGTGGGTGAGCTCAGAAGCCTGGCCGTCTACTGAGAGATTAGGAGGCAAAGTTAACGCAGTCTGGTTGACAGAGAAATTAGGGGACTTGGGACGATGCTTTTTCTTCTCTTAGTTCTTTTTCTTAACTTGGAAGATTAAATGGCGACAATTGCTGGCGATGGGTTGCTCTCTGAACGTGGTTACAAATCTTGAGTTTCAATGAGTTAGTCCCACTTATCAAACAGTTTGTGAAAACGTTGCTTACGTGTGTCGGCAAAATGCCGTTCGAGGTTGCCGTGCTTCGCAGTGGTGTCCGATCAGAAGAGAAAAACGTGATTTTAATGTTCACACGCAAGAGACGCCTTTCGTTGCGTTTGTGCCCAAGCATTGTAAATCCGTGTATTTAATTATAGCTGCAGGTTTCCCGTTTATTCATTGACATAGTTAAATGTTTGTCAGCTGATTATATTTTAAATATCATATTGCAAATTTATAATCTCAGTGGCAAAGAGTTTTAAATCTTCACTTATACTTAAATAATGGGCTTTGTTTGAAAATCTCTATATTTTTATTGCATTTTTTCTGTCTTGCCCTTTAGGCAGCCAATACATTTTGACTAATACTGAGAACCGAAGCTGCTAATATTTACTAATCTGAGCAAATTAGCTTACTGGACTTGAGGAAGTCTGATTTGAGCCGAGGGAACTGCAAACAATCATAGTGCAGAATTTAGAAATCACTGGCTATCTGTGGGTCAAACGTTGTTCATTGGTTAGGTCAGCAGTGATATGACAGCAGACTTGTACAAGTGCAAAGTAAATCACAATGTGCTTACTTTTACTAATATTTCTATCTGTAACAAAATATTATGGGTTACTGGAAGTCAAACTTATTTACAAAGTAGAGCTTTAAGAATATTTTAATACCTAACTGCAACATGTCTGCACTGGATTAGAAAGGCGATACCACTGGTCCACTCTAAGGGAGGTGTGCATCTTGATACTTCTAGCAAGAGCGTTTAGAAGTACCGTGTGTTTCCCCGAAAATAAGACAGGGTCTTATATTTATTTTTCCTCAAGAAGACACCCTAGGGGTTATTTTCAGGGGATGTGTTATTTTTTTTTAAGTACGGTACAACCATCTACATTGATTCAAATAGAGTGAAGTCGTCTTCTTCTGGAACATCATCCTCACTCTCCAAACCCCAAATCCCATCCTGAATGTCTTGCGACTCTATTTCCTTTAGAGCCATCGGCCCCGATCTCTCCTGTCGAGCCACAGAGCTCTCACGGGGCAGATGAGAAGGGCTGCTCGTGTTCTTGACCGCTCCGCGACGACATGCATGGGTTGTGATGTGCTGCGTAGCCACGCCCGTCACTAGGTCTTATTTTTGGGGTAGGGCTTCTATTGCGCAAATGCTTAGAAATCCTGCTAGGGCTTATTGTATGGGTAGGTCTTATTTTCGGGGAAACATGGTAATTTACTTCTTCCCTATTTCACTTAGCAACCTCTGCAAGGCCTTTAGGGAAAATGAAGAGGCTTCTACTGCACGAAACCACACTGTTGCTTGCAGGCCTACAGTTGAGCGGGTGTCTGGCCCTTAGTAGCTCCTTTGTAATATAGCATCTTGGGATCAACTGCAACTCCATGTCTTCAGTAGTCAGGGAGTTGGTCATCAGCCTTAGGTATCCACTGCTTAGTTTCAAACCCGCTCCAAGAAAGGGGAGCTATTTCTTCTCACTGGTCAACGCAACCTCAGATGTCTAAGAATTAATCTCATATAAAATGTTAACAAATATTGCATTATGTTGCATCACATCCCCTTTCCATGATAGTTTTTGCTTGCGTGTTTTCCCCACTAAACTGTAAAGTTTCATGTGTGCATTTATGGTGCTCAGCAGGGCTGGAACTAGGCCAGAGTGGCTCTTCTTTGTCTGCCCCAGAACATACAAAAAGCCCAGTCTGATTGTTAATAAATGAATAAATTAGCAAATTAACAATACCAACAAAGATGGCGAGATGTGTTGCTAATGGAAACACACCTCAGCGCAACTGTTTTAGAAAGTTATCTATCTCTGCACGAACTGAAATGCACATAACCCTTGATTCAGTGATTCCCACCCTTGAAACCATCCACAGAAATAAAATTTTAGAGAGATACCACTATTTATAGCATTACAAAGATAAAGAAAATAAAGAAGAGCTAGGTGGTCCATCATGAATGGAATGGCAATTTTAACATGTAATGGAATTCTGAATATCATTTAGGCCCCTGGAGACACACAACAGAAGGTTAAGCATTGCACAAAAGGGTTTGGGGGTGTCTCTATTTTAGTGGCCGTGTTGTCTCTCTGAAATACGTCCTCTGTACCTGCACTTGCTCAAAGTCATGGTAGAGATGATCTTCACTAATTGAAAAAGAATCCCATTCTTTCCCCTTTTGGAGTCTGGTTTTCCCTGGGCGGGTTACCAGCCCCGGCTTCCTGGCTGCGAGATGCCGGCACGCCTTGCCGTCCGCTGAGCTTTTTCTCCTTTTGCAGAGCAAGAAGGAATGACTTGCCCTGAGCTTGCTAAATGCTCAGTCTGGTTCACGGTTCCTCCTGGTCCACTTCCCTACGATCCTTTCAGATGGCTCAAGAGCTCTGAGTCCGAAGGGAAATATTTTCTAATCCTACCATGGATACTTTAGCAAAAGCACTTCAAACATTTGTGACGAGTGGCAGACTGCCTTTTTGTCGTCTGTGGCGAATGTATCTTGCTCTGCAAACCTCTGTCTTGCGCTTGATCTGTAATCCTGTCTTTCACTCCTCCGTAAACCGTGTTTCGTGCTTACCTTGAAAAAAAAAAGAGCGGCAGACATAAATTCCCTCCTAATGATAAAGTCACTCCCTGCGTAAAAGTGTCCGTCATAATGGTAACTGATATTGCAGTCATGAATCGGTTTAATCAGGGAAGGGCACACATGGAAGAACTGAGGGATGACAAGTGTACCTTTAAAACCACGATGAAAATGTAGGGTGAGCACTTTGATAAGCCCTTTGCTTGTGCGACCAGAACTTGGAAGAGAGGGAAGGAGTGTAAATTCATATATGTCATATTTATTAAGTGCGCTGTGCCTGTCCATTGGTTTTTGAAGTTATTCAGAAATCAAGGACCATTTTAAGTAGTTGAATATTTCATTTTATTAGGTGGTAATCGTTATATCTGACCATGTGAAAATACAAAGAAGATATGAAAAGGATTAACGTCCACGATATTAAAACTCAGAAAGAAACAGTTTACTCCCAAAGTAACTATTTGGGAAAGATTACCACTTTTAAATTCAAACTTTCTTTCTGATATGTTAGGAACGAATCATGTGTCAAAATTCATTAAATCGGCCGGGCGCAGTGGCTCACGCCTGTCATCCCAGCACTCTGGGAGGCCGAGGCGGGAGGATCGCTCAAGGTCAGGAGTTCGAGACCAGCCTGAGCAAGAGCGAGACCTCGTCTCTACTAAAAATAGAAAGAAATTATCCAAGCAACTAAAAATAGAAAAAATTAGCCGGGCGTGGTGGCATGTGCCTGTAGTCCCAGCTACTCAGGAGGCTGAGGCAGGAGGATCGCTTGAGCCCAGGAGTTGGAGGTTGCTGTGAGCAAGGCTGACGCCACGGCACTGTAGCCTGGGCAACAAAGTGAGACTCTGTCACACACACAAAAAAAATCTACCCATCGGCACACATCTGACTCAGCACTTGTATGCAGAGCACAGTGATCGAGGCTGCGGGGGGAATCTATAAATACGGGAATCTTTGGGATCGCATGCAGGTCACCACCGTTGCTCGTTGGTACACTAAGAGCAGGAATACAGTGCATGACTCTGTTTATGGGTGGAACACCAGTGCGTGACTCCGGAGAAGAATGAAAAGAACAATTTGCTCAAAGAGGGTAGCCCTGGCGGCACCAGGGCTGGCCTGACGATGCAGGAGATGTTGCCTTACTTCTTGGGACAGCACACAAGGGTCTCTGTAAAGGCTTTGCAGTTGAGAGCCACGGTGACTTTCTCCAGATATGGCCGTGCAACAGTTTCGATATTAATCTAACAAACCTTTCACTTGTACTTTGGATTCTCTGTTCTACAATTGGGCGAGCTTACGCTGTGTCATTGCTGCTTTAGGGTGACGGGTTAATCCCTGATGCCATGCTGATACATTCAGTGCGGTCTTCTTGCTCCTGACATCCTTCTCATCACCCAGTTTAATTAGTTCTTTGGGGTCATCATTAATCAACTTTTTCCACTGGCCGCACGACAGTCTCTCCCGCCTCCTCTGTCTGCTCACGTCTGTTCCCTACAGAAAGTCGGCAGGGCTCACTCCGGAGTAAAACAGATCTGGGTTTAGATTTTGGGCTTAGTCGCTCTCCAGCGGTGAGGTTTTGGCTATTTTTACTTCCCTAAACCTGATCTATAAAGTAGAAGTAATGTCTGCCTTTTGGAGTTGGTTTATTAATAGGATGACAACTATATAACAAAAGTATGAAGAGCGCCTCGCAAATAGTGATTATTTCATCAGTCGAAGCTGCCGTTTTTGTGACTGCTCCTTGCAGATTCTGTATTCTCCTAACAGCTCTATCTTTTTTTATCAGCAAGGGAGTAAACTTTAGCAAAGTCACTCACACCCTTTATTAATAATCCTTAATGGGTATTCCGGTAGAGTGCTTCTCTCCTTCAATTATTGCCTTAAGTATATAGTATATTATGAAAAAAAAAAGGCTATTTTTTTCTAGGATTTGGTTACAGGAGAGGGTCTCCACTCAATTTTCTTTAAGATGATTTGAGTGTTGCCACTTGAAGGCAACTTTTTACTCTTTCCCCGGTGGCTAGGCTTGGATTACTGAACACCTTTAAGTAAACAGTTGTATTACGTTATTTTATGGATGATAAAATAGCAGGGTCTTTAAAGATCGTTTTGGGGTACACCAAGGAAAAAGTTCAACTAATAGTTAAAAATTAACTGTTTTCTTCTCAACTGTTTGCTGAGAAGAAAACTCTTGAGAAAGTGCAGCACAGAGGTTAAGAATGTGTGTGCTGGACTGGTCTGTTGCCAGTTTCTTGGGTGAGTCACTTAATCTCTTTGGTCCTCAAATTCCCTCATGTGTCACATGGAGAGGATAATACCTACCTCAGAGTGTCATTTCGTTACGCGTCATTTCGTTGTGTGTGTGTGTGTGTGTGTGTGTGTGCCCCTGTAATAGCCTATTGGAAAGAGTATGCACACTGTTTTGTAAGCACTATATTAATGTCAGATGTTATTTTTTTTATCATTTTCCACTTAGCTCTTTAAAACATTCTACCTTGACTATCATAAAGTAGAGTGATCTTAGAGCATACAAGCTGAATCGATGTGTGACGAAACGCATATTGTTTTTTTATTGGCTACTGTAATTGGTCAAAAGTACGACCCTGTTGCATCTCTTAATTTGATTTTTTAAGCTTCCAAAAGCATTTAGGGATTTCTTTTTTTCTTTCTTTTTTTTTTTTTTTTTTTGGTACTTTGAGGACATCATCGTGAACATCTAGTATTTAATTATGGTTGTATTAAAGTTCTGGTTGAGAGGGTTCCATTTAGTGACTGCTAACTAGAGTAGCATTTGCTAAAACATGAAACATGTGGGATAGGCTTCATGTAACCTGAGCCAGACAGAACGTGGATAGTGAAATAAAATTAACATTATGTATTCCATTGAGGACATCGTCAATCACTTATTATGTTACCTCCCGGAGGAATTCAACAGATGACATGATTAATTATCCCCAAAACTGTAATTTTCTTAATATAGGCATCCTTCACTTAATCTAGCTTTATAAAGTAATCTGGCCTGGTGAAGTTCTGCGACTCTTAAAAAATTACAAAGTAGAGAATGAATTTAGTTCGTGTCTATAGAAAATTTTCATTTATGGTGTTTCGGATTTCCCTAGCTCCAGCTTATGTAGTACAAATAAAAGTAAGCTTAAAACAGCTGAAATGGTAATTGTCATATGCACCTTTCTGCATAGAAAGCGTGTTTTGTGAGAGATATCCCCAGAATCTGCACTGAAATCTTCCTACCATAAGTTGAAGATTTAGAATCTGCTTTTTCCTCCTTCCTTTTTCTCCCTGCTACAAACAGCTGTCTTAGAACTCAGATAGTTTTGCTCTCCTCCTTTACTTCCTTTGCTCCTAACCGAAATGAATCATAAAGAAAGTAGACTTAAAATTTTAAATTTTATTCAAATATACCATTTTACTAAAGTCTAAAACAAATCCTCCAAAATTGATCGCGAGTGTAATACATGTTAGGGACTGCTATGTTCTCTTTATTCTCTGTGACTTATCCTTGCACTTGAGCTTAACAAGAGAGAAACGTAAAGATAAAACCGACAGATTATTTTATTATTTTACATGCTCACCTACCTTTTCATTCACAGCTCTCCTCAGATTCCTCCTAGGTAAGACAGCAGTAATTTTCTAGAAAGCAGATTTTTATGACCCGTGTTAATACTTGAAGTAGCAGCAGGCATTCTTCTGTTGGTTAGTAGTATTCTAAAAACCATGGGCTCTCTCTCTCTTATTCAGTTTTACTGCCTTAGGCAACTGTACAGAATTTGGAGAACTTAGATTTTTTGTTAAATGTGGTCCACTGATAATTGGGTAGTTTCACATTCTGGTAAAGATAGAAATTGTGTATTTCCTGTAGGAGACTTCACATACATTTACTGATACTCAAAGGAGATGTTATCATAAAAAGCAAATCTTATCAGCCTTTCTCCTCAGTTAACAGGAGTCTCATGTTATTATAAGTGTGTAATCCTCAGACCCTTCCTTTTCACTCTTAAAAGTTCATCTCTGAGCATTTCATTTTCAACCACTCAGAAATTAAATTGAGTGGGCATCAAACTTTGCTTCTCATAGGAAAACAACGAAAAAGTAAAATAGTTTGCAAATGAGAATTTTTAAGGCTAAAAAAAAAAAAATCTGTTCGTAAGTTTTAGCGTTCTGATTCTTAGCATTCGTTTAGGAATTAGTCAAAGGACGTGCTCAAGTGACTATAAAAATATTAGGGTCTGGAAACATTCACCGAGACCAAACCCCATCAAATTGCAAATGAGGAAGCTCAGGTGCGTCAAGAGATACGCCCATAGTGATGCAGTTGGTGGAAAAGGTTGTTCGAAATCAACGTATCTTGCATCCCATGTTTATGATTTGTACAATACAGAATGGGATGGAACAGGAGTTGGCAAACCATTGCTCATGGGCCAAATCCAGCCTGCTGTTCGCTTGTGTAGACAGTACTTTGTTGGACAGCCATCCTCATTCATTTACGTATCGTCTATGGCTGCTCTTATGCTAGATGGCAAAGTGGACTAATTTTAACAGAACCCATATGGCCCACAAAACCTAAAATATTTACTGGCTCAAAAGTTCACCCACCCCTGGTATAGAAAATTAAGGTATAAGTATATATTAGTAAATAGAAAAATCGAAGTTTTTTTGTTTTTTTTTAAAGTGTTGTTCAACATTCCTATCAAATAATAGTTTGAAAATCCTCTTTGCATCTCCAGACAAAAATAAAGGCTATGGTCATCCATGGATGGTTCTTTCATAATTTACTTTTGTTCATTTTTTTAAAGATGAAGGATCTAAGATCCATTGTGTTATGTTTAATTAAGGCAGAACGTTGGTATGGAAGGTCTATAAAAGACATACGGATAATATTCCCTAAGTTGTATTTCAACAAGATAGAGTAAAAACGAGAGAAAAAAAAAAGGCATTGTCAGCAAGGTGCAATCGATATAATATAATGTACAGTAAAAAGGAGAAGTGATAGACATGCGTTTTTTGGTTTTTTTTCCTTGTGAAACACCTTACTTTGGAAAGAAACGGTTGTCAGTGTCTGTGCATTTTCTTCACAGATTGTACCGTGGTGCACAATGGCAGGGTTTGTCTTTGGTCTCTGGACCTAAGACATTCCCCATCGATGGGACCTTTTTCAGTACAAGTAATAATAACGTGGTCAGTCATGCAGCCGAGAGATCGAGTTTAAGGTTAAAATTAGAAGAGGAATTCCCAGCACGATAGCGTTTCCTTTCATGTGAAGCTCTCCACCCGCGGGGCCCGTTTTCTTGTCATATCTGCCCCCAAAATGAAAATACAGAGTTGACATGAACGTTACGAACAAGCAAGGTAGTATCATTCCATGGAAGACGGCCTAACAGAAACACTAGAACAAGCCTATTAGATGACTTACAAGAATAACAAAAAAGGTAATTACCAAAAAGTGTATAACCTCTATCCCGTCCCCTTTTAAAAGATGACATGTCTTAGCAGTAGTTCAACTGGAGGTCATGGTGCCTTCGTTCCAAGTCTATAATGGGAAAGCCACATTCAAAGTCAGGAAAATCTCTGTCTTTCTTTTGTCACACAGGGTTGATTATCCTAAAGTATTTAATTTGAAATATCATGGTTGATTTTTTAGCAATAAGGAAAATTCTTTCTTTGGTTGACGTTTTACTTGTTCTGAGCGTCTAAGCTTGAGGGAAGTTGGCGGCTGCCCGGAATTTTAAAATGTTCAAGGCTCAAGGTGACCGACCTCACGAGATCCTTTTTTGCTGACAGATGAGGAAACTGAGGCTCAGAGACGCTCACTGCCGGTGTTGTACAGCGAGTAGGAACGTGGCTGGCAGGCCAGAAGTAAGCCAGCCTCCTGCCACGGGCTTTTTGCGCAGTGACATTGTGATTCCTCTGCTTAGAGAACTTGTGTTCAGTTTTATTGTTGAGGTGTGGGAGGCAGTTAATTTATGGCAAAAGGTTCCAGTTTTAGGCCATTTCCTTCAGCATTTAAAAATTATCGTGCATTTTTATTGATACCTATTTTGATAATACAGGCTTCGGAGCCTATTTAGCCATCCTTCTTTGATTTACTGTGTTTCCCCGACAGTAAGACAGGGTCTTTTATTTATTCTTCCTCAAGAAGACACCCTAGGGCTTATTTTCAGGGGATGTGTTATTTTTTTTAAGGACGGTACAACCATCTCCATTGATTCAAATAGAGTGAAGTCGTCTTCTTCTGGAACATCATCCTCACTCTCCAAACCCCGAATCCCATCCTGGATGTCTTGCGACTCTATTTCCTTTAGAGCCATCGGCCCCATCTCTCCTGTCGAGCCACAGAGCTCTCACGGGGCAGATGAGAAGGGCTGCTCGTGTTCTTGACCGCTCCGCGACGACACACATGGGTTGTGCAGATGCGCTGCGCAGCCACGCCCGTCACTAGGGCTTGTTTTCGGGGTGGGGCTTCTATGCCGCACGGTATTTCAGTCAAAACTGCCTGGACTATAGAGTCACAGTTGACAGTTAGGGGTTTTAGAGTTATACAGCTCTGTCTACCTAGCTTCTTTTAGCCTTAGTTTTCCCTTTTTTAAAATGGGTACGCTGGGAGAGCCAAAAACAGTATATATCTGTGGATATTTTAGAATATAATATCCATGTTCACAGACTGGCCCATTCAGTGCTCAAGAAAAGTTAGCTGTAATCATCATTCGAGATGTAGACCGTCTGACTTACGGGATGAGAGATAACGAGGAAAAGAGGAAGGGCTAACTCCAACTGGTAGAAATGTCTTCCTGTCACCTGGATTATTTTTGAAGTCGGGAAGAGATGCTTGGCTCCTGTCACGTGATACTCTTTTCTCTTACTTGGCATATTTTCCAAGATCTTCATGACCCGGGAGGCCAAGTGACTTTTCTCACAAACAGTTTTAAGTAAAACTGGGGGCATGTCTGCAAAGAATTTTTGTTTGGACCCTGTGTTTTGGCTATGACCGAATTTCTCTTGGTTTGAAAGGTTTCAAATTGAGCATGATCTCGAAACACGTGGCTCTTTCCACTCTTCGGTTTTTAGGACTCAGCTTCTAACACACCAGCCACCGAAAAGGCAAGCAGCTTTTGCTAAAGGCGGCGGCTATCTTTGAACCCTAAGTTAATGAGAATGGATGGTTTTGACTGCCAGACCACCACAGTGCTTCCAGTGTCTGCCATCTTGCTTTGAGCGATGCATGTGTTCTACATCTGTGTCAGAGAGGTGGGGCCTTGGCGTTCCTCCGTCCCGTGCAGTGCTTGGTAAATAAAAGAAAAAGAAAGAGGCAGACATGCTTCACCCAGATGTGAGACTCAGTCAGCCTGGAAAGCCCTTCGCCACGGTTTTACTGTCGCTGAGCAGCGCTCACAAGTGCCGGCCTCCTGTCTCCAGTTGACACTGATGATTACCAGAGACTTATCATCCTAATTTCGAATCAGCTAATTACAGTAGATCTACCGCGCAGAACAAAAATACTTCGATTTATTCCAATAGAAGCTTTAATCTCAGTCTCATGTTTACAAATTCTATATTTAATAATTTTTTTTTTTTGCTTGAGACAGAGTCTCACTCGGTTGCCCGGGCTAGAGTGCCGTGGCATCAGCCTCGCTCACAGCAACCTCCAACTCCTGGGCTCAAGCGATCCTCCTGCCTCAGCCTCCCGAGTAGCTGGGACTACAGGCATGCGCCACCATGCCCGGCTGATTTTTTTCTATATTTTTAGTTGTCCAATGAATTTCTTTCTATTTTTAGTAGAGACAGGGGTCTCACTCTTGCTGAGGCTGGTCTCGAACTCCTGACCTTGAGCGATCCTCCCGCCTCGGCCTCCCAGAGTGTTAGGATTACAGGCGTGAGCCACCGTGCCCGGCCTAATAAATTCTTTTTTTTTTTTTTTTGCATGAACCACTTTAATTTTTAAGTGTCTTTAAAAGGTTCGAAAAAAAGACATCCAAACCATTTTAAAAGTTTTTTTTTAAATCATAAAACAAGGTCATGTGTCATAGCTTTACAGGTGATGCATTGGAGGTAGTTTGTATAAGAAAATTCATAAGCAATTTTGAGGAGCAGCCACTTGCATAGAAAAGGCCTCACCCACCGTTTAAAAACAGCAACTACATGGACATTTGTATGTTTACATTTAAAAAATTGTTGTTATCCTATTCGCGATCCTCCCCTTAATTGTGCCTTTGACAAATTGACTAATCCCGGTCCAACTGTGTCAGATTAAGAAGACTTCCTGCTGCAATTCACTTTTGACAGTTCCCGCTACTCCTCTTTCATGCTTCTGGGGCCACGTAATTGGAAAATCTTGAGATCGAAAGACAGAGTTTTAAAAGCGTATTGCTGTTTGCAGCTTAATGGCGTGAGTCATGATTTTCCTGGTATCGTGCTACCTAGAGAAAATCCGGAAACTTGTGAAAGGTGCAGCTGATACACACGATGGCAACTGTTACTCCAATCCCCTTATTTAAAATGTCTCACAACAGCCTTATTGCCTTTACTGATTAACTAAAAGTAAGTCGAAATTATAATTGCAAACCTAACCAAGAAATGCTAAAGCATATTTTCATGTATTGGGGATGTACGTAAGTTTTTAACCTGAACATGTATCTCTGTCAGAAGATGTTTCAGATACTCTAGAGTGTGCAAAGATGATCAAGTCTCTGCCTGGACTTTCAAGAAACAACTGTTAGGACAGTATCACCTTAATGCAAAGGAGATTCGTGGATAGTAAATTTATTTCTCACTAAGAAGAAGGTAAGGGAGACTTCACTTAGAAAGCGTGGTTGAAACTGCGCCTTAAAAATGAGCTGTGTTCCAGAAACTTTTCCAAAGAAGACAGAATAGTGGCCTGCAAACATATAAAAAAATGCTCAACATCTCTAATCATCAGAGAAATGCAAATCAAAACCACAATGAGATACCACCTAACCCCAGCGAGAATGGCCTGTATCAAGAAATCACAAAACAACAAATGCTGGCGAGGATGTCGAGAGACAGGAACTCTTTTACACTGCTGGTGGGACTGCAAACTGGTGCAACCTTTGTGGAAAGGAATTTGGAGATACCTCAAACAGCTAAAAATAGAAATACCATTCGACCCTGCAATAGCCTTGTTGGGCATCTACCCAAAAGAGCATAAGTCATTCTATTATAAAGACATCTGCACCCGTATGTTTATGGCAGCACAATTCACTATTGCAAGGACGTGGAAACAACCCAAGTGCCCGTCCATTCATGGGTGGATTATTAAAATTTGGTATATGCTCACAATGGAATGTTACTCAATTCTAAGAAACGACAGCGAGCTAGCACCATTTGTGCTATCCTGGATTAAGCTTAAGCCCCTTATCCACAGTGAGGTGACACAAGATCAGAAAAATGGGCTCCACATATACTCGCCATCAAATAGTTTCTGAATGACCAACACTATGGTGCTCAAAGGGTGGTGGTGTTCACCAGGGATTCGGGGGTTGGGTGGGTAGTCCCACATCTGAGGGATGTGGTGAGCATTGCAGAGGGGAAGGGCGTACCTCTAACCCTTGCTAGGGAGAGGCAAAGATATAAAATGTAACCAAAATGCTCATACTTCCATATTTTCTTGAAATATTAATGAATGAATGAGCGAGCTGTGTTCTGGTAGAGAGCGAGTGGGAAGGTAATTTCAGGGAGGAAGCTGGACGGGCAGGGCCAACACAGAGAGGGAAGGAAGAGCTGCTGGTCAGAGGAGGGGCAGCCGCCTGAAGCCTAAGGTGTTGGGACTTTTAAGTAACTAGGGGTTTTTAAGGCACCGATGATGCTTGAGTCTAGAAATGATGGTGCTTGTGAATCCGTGGGCCATCTGTTCAGACGGGTATAAAGTGTTATGAAAGAATCCGTGAAACAGTGACTCATTCCGCCTATTGGGAAGCTGCTGCTTGGGTAGATGAGATGACACTTCATTTTGATCTGAAGGATGCTACACGTTTTGGGGCTACTTACGGGGCTTTGTTCGAAGCGGAAAGAGACCAGAGGCAGAGACGCCAATATTGAACGGGCGCATTGCGAAACAGTTCACGAAATTAGTCACACGGTTTCCTTTCATTTTCAACCCATGCCTGTTGATTTTTTAAAAAAAAATAGAATCTAAATTAGTAGAATTTAAATTAAGAAACTTCTATTTCCTTCTGCTTCGTTAGTCCTATTCCCTCATTTTCAGAAATTGCGTCACTAAACTGGTACCTCGAAAGCATTTGACTAATTTAAGGTAAAAATTAATAAACTTTAAGATTAAAAAGGGAATCATTATTCCCAAATAAAAGGAAAGGCAAAACAAAAGTGTAATTGCACTGTGTAGAAAAATAAAATGTTTGCTCAAGTTATACTATTATTAAAAGAAAACTAGAATTGGATTTTAAAATATTTTCGAGATATTCCAAAATTGCTGTATGTTTCAGTTTTATGTATATTTAAGAAAAATGTCATCTTTAGGCATTAGGGGGTTTCTTCCATAAATCACTGAGGAATATGTTCTTTTTAAAATGGACTTTCAGTTTTACACATTTGTGTGAATAGTCCACATGTTTATGAATCTGAGGACTCACTTAAGTTGCAAAGATGAGGCCTTGAAAATGTCACGAGGCTAACGGATTTTCCCCAAAAGGAAGATTATTACTTTTATAATCAGAAAGCAGGACATAACTCTACTCAAAATCAATGCATTTGGGTAGTTTCGAAAATATAGAAGAGAAAATTCTCAGGAAGATGAAAAGTCAGGCTGTATTTGTCACAGCAAAATTTTTATCTGATGAGGACTTGAAGCTGACTACACAGGTGCCAATAATATCTCCCATTAGAAGCGACACCATACATTTAGGATGATGAAATCCTGTTGTTAGTGGTTGTATTGAATAGACCTTCAGCGGTGCCAGAAGAATCTCACCAAGTGGATTCTCGGCATGAGATAAAATTTCACCAAGCTTAAAATTTGTATGAATGTTATCTTGTAAAAACATATATTTATACGTTTGGCAAAATGACAGAGAAGAGCAAGGAATGCAAGACCAATTTCAGGATAGCAGTCACCCCTGGGTGAGAGGGAAGTGGGTTTTTAATATCAGTTCCTGATATCCTGAATATACCATTATGCATAGGCATTACTTGAGAAAGACATTAAAATATTTTAATTAACTTTAAAAATCGCAAAAAATGTTTGCAATGACTACAGTAATGGTCGGGACATACTGAGTGTGTCCTGTGAACCGGGCACTTCCCTGTCGCATTCCCACGCTGTACTGACCACCTGTACTTCTTGCATATCTGATCTGCTCCCCGCCCTCCCTCATTCCCTCTGCTGGCGCTCGGCTCTCCTTATTTTGCTGTGCAGAGTGTTCTCTGAAGAGATACCCTCCATAAGTTTTCCCCAGCAGCGCACAAATGGGCGCGAGTTCCAAACCAGACTCACCTCCAGTGCCTGTGCCTATTCGTCATGGGGTCTCACTACTGTGTCCTGCGTTTTCCGAACGGAGAGCCAGTGAGTGTAGGAAGCCACGCTGTGACGGTTCACACAGGTAGAGTCTCTTCCCTCTTTTGTCTCATGTCAGTGGCCTCCAAAGAGACAGCGTCCTCTTCCTTTGCTGCCTGCTCAAAACTGAGATGATGTTTCATTTCCACCCCGGCTCTCTTCTCTCAGCTGCTTCCTTCTCTGTTCAGCTGTGTGCACATTCGCACTTCGCACATGTGTAAAGCTGAACGCGTGATTGCTCACGTTTATCCACAACCTCCTCTTCCTACCGCGTGTTTTGACGGTTGGCAGGGCTACCGCTGCCCGGTGGTGCAGTTGAGGTACACGGGAGACATCCTAAAGCTCTCCCCTCCACACCTTTCCGTCTTTAGTGAGGCTACCTTTGCCTCCGTTTCCCTCTCTTCGTCCCTCTCTGCGTTATGATTTAGGACCTCAGTCATACTCAGCTAGGTTGTGTATGTAGTAGAGAATTTTAAACGATAACAAATGGCTCCCTTATTGATCTATGATGTTGCCTACTCAGATTTATTCACAGAGCAAACACTGAGTTGCTGATGCCGTCCACGCCCCTGTTGAAAAATCACAAAAGCTCCTCTGTGTCCACATTACTGGTCTCCAAAGCACACACCTCCAAGGGCAGGCGAGATGAGCAAGTGGAGAACACGAAGAAAATGTTAGCGGTTCTACTCATATTTGTTTCGAGTGCAACTCAGTTATGCGATGCTGTAGGTAATACAAGAATGGGTATTAACGACGGAATCAAGAAAGATTTCATTTACATATTAAAATGGGTTGGAAGCGCACAATGTATCTAAAAGGGTTTTCAGTAAAGTTATGCACAGTTTGTCACTTGAAATACCTAAGCACCAATCGTGAACAAAATTTTGTAACCCAAGGTATTATTCTTGTTAAATTAAGCGATAGTGTAGTACTTTTTTTCTTGCCGGACATGTATTTACATGAGTGTTTTATAAAATTCTTCACTGCCATCAAGTTTGCGTCATGTTTTTTCACATGTCTGTAATGTGTGGTTATATATGTGTGGGCATGCACATCATGCTAATTAAAGATTATTTTTATATGTAAATCTAGTGGGCGGAGACTAATGCATGAAGATTATTTTGTTTCAGATGCTCACCCTTTGCAGTTATTGTATTTGAGTTACACAGTTGGCTTCCAATTATGGCTAATCTGATTACAAAGCTCCCTAGCACTGTAGTACTGGGGAATGATGGGTATCTTCTGAAAGCTGCTTAGTAAGGTCAACAATAGCGATACATTATTGGGGACTCAGGTTTTCTAAATCTTTATGTATCTTTTGAATTGCCTGTGTTCCATATAGGTGAAGTACATTTAGTTATTTATTATGTATTCAGGGTAAAGAAAGGCACAGGGATTTTTTTTACTCAAATAGAAGGCGGGTATTTAGGTGGTATTTATTGGTCAATGTAGATTGCTCGTGGAATTTCCATAAACTCTGTAGCGTTCCAACATCTGCATAGCTTTTCTCAGGTCTTGTTAAACTCTATGCTACATAATGCATTTATGGTTCTTGGGCTCTCTCCCTTTCTTTAGCCTTTAGGTAACTCTGAGTTGTAGGTTTAATTAATACCTTGTGAAATTTTTGTGATGTAAATGAATGATCATTTGAAGGCAAAATGTCAGTTGAAAATTAAAATAAGCTCACAGGTATCAGTATGTCCACATATGTACTTGCTATATTGCACAGATTTATTAGTTTGTGCGATTTTACATTCATTATTCTAGGTTATTGTTTTTAAATAATTATAGATATTTGCATTTATTGAAGTAAGACGCATTCTAAGACTTCTGCTTCCTAGTCCCTTTAATCAGACCTTCGAAAGGGAATATTTTTATAAAATACATGAAGGGTGAATTTTTAGGGTTGGGACAGCTAATTTACAATCTGGAATTTATTACTTTTATTTAAAAATAATACCCTAGGAGTTTGTATACTGTACAGAATAAGTGAAAGACAGTCAATGTTTATAGTGAGACTGATTTACTAGAATAGGTGTTATTCATTAAATTATTGGTAACTTATCAGTTATGAATTTGTCATTCCCAGTAATCTAACTTTCTGCTAAGCAAAATGTATGATGGATGGAAAGAACAGATTTACTATGAAGTAGAGGTGACACTGAAAATTACTGAGATAAGCTATCTTCCATTGGTTCCAGATAACAATATTACTGAAATACTGATTTTAAAAGCAAATATTCTGGACTCATGACAGGAAGTATATTTCATGTGTCTTAAACTTGCATCTGCAAAAGCTAGAAAGGATGCCGAGCACACAGGATAGTAAGTGGGTCCCGCAGCTGTGTTGACTTCACACATGCTTTGCATGTCTTGTTCTTGAAGAATATTAAGAAAGCGAATCCTCTCATCTTCCATGGGCACAAGAATTTTTATTTTTATTTTATTTTAATAATGGCACCAGATGCGATTCTCATCATTTTATTTTCTTAAAATGTTCGAAACATTTTAAGAACTGCAACTTGAAGACACAGCTGTTCAGAGGGTCAGGCACAAAAGAAGCCCAGTGATACTCTCAGAGTAGAATTGCAGCTGCAATTATGTGAATGTTAGCTACTGGAATTATAAACACGGGGCCCCAGAAGGAAAACTGGAAAGCTGCCAGCTTCATTTTCTGAAACCATTCACGCATCTCACAAAGAAACCTACTCTCTGTCACCCTCTTCCCCTTGTTGGCATGCAAACCATCCCCCTGATGATCTCTGTTTGAAGAACTTCTCTTGATTGTCTTGCTTCTAGTTTAAGGTTAAGTCAGGTGGCTGCAAGTCGCTTTAATGATTTCCTCGCATCTGCCATCTGCCCCGTGATGAACGGCTGCCCTGAATTGCTCAACATCATTGCAATTGTGCACACCGTACCGATGCTCAGCGCATATTGTTTTAAAAATGTGACTTTATTTTCTTGGCTACTCCAGTGTTTGCAATGAACACTTATAAAGCATTTTTTTAAAACTGATCACAAAACAAATTAGGGTTGCAGTTTGATACTAAATAACATGAACTGTTATTGTTGCGGGACCTTTGAGATACATTGTAAGTCATTTCCTGTATACTTCGGAAATTCCTCCCCACCTCTTGCAGAAGCTAGAGAAATTTTTCCTTTTCAAAGTTTTCGAAAAAACTCTATTTGTCTCTTTTATGATTGCACTTCAGAGTGATTAGTCCTGTTTTTAGCCGTTGATGACAATCATTGGTTCCTGTCAAAGCCATGTAAAATAGCATGTTCCTTTCTACGTTTTGCTTTTTATTAGTACAACACTAAAGCGTCATGACTTTTCATTAGTTTTAAATCACTTTTACTCAGTTCTTGTGTGTGTCCAGCCAAACATTTGCTCTATTCTTCAATCTTTTAAGAAAATTTATAATTTTCCATTTATTTTTTTTGAAATCTAACACTCAATATGCCTTATTATTGCCTTAAATTTCTTCTTAAATTCTAATGTGTTGTTTGCAATATAACTTCAGAATTTTTATGAGAACATCTCCAAACAAAGAGAACCCAGCTTTATACCAGGTTACGTACAGTAATTCCGACTTCCTTAGTCCAGCATTCGAGATTCTCCATGATCAGTTCTTCTACCTTTATTCTTTTTCTTCCTTCCATGACTCTGTACTAGAGACAAATAGAACTGCTTTTGTTTTTCATGCCTAAACCATCGGTCCCCTGTGGCCATGCCTTTATTAGCGATTTTGTCCCATCTGGACAAACCCCACCCCCAAAAATACAATCTTACCATTCCTAGACCACTAAAACTCTACCTCCTCTATGAAGAATTGTCTAACGAGCCAAACTGGATCTCTTTAAAGCCTCTTTGGGTTAGATATTGTGTTAGAGATCAGCATTTATGATGAACTCCTTTTTTAACTTTCGTATGGGGAAGGTAGTAACATATGAACTAGTTCCATCATGTCAGCTTTGCGTGGGGTGGCATGGAGCAGTCACATAGTAGGGTATAGAAAATTTGAAGCCATAGAAGAAAACACCTGGACATTTCTCCGCGAGAGCAGAATTTTTGAACCCTAAAAAATAAGCCATTTTTCAGAAATGAAAAGCTTATTGTGGACTCCTACAAAATATGTATCCCAAATACATCTGTTAAACCTTAAAAACTTAAAGCGCAATTTGACGTTAAACTTATTGAAGTTTAAGTATTCCCTTAACCAGTAAAAAAACCAACCTATTTATTACCCACCTAGAGCAATTGTATCATTTGCTATTAGAAATTTTGGTATTGGGATAATGATTAAGCAGGTGATTGCATACTATAGAGTCCTTAGAAGACACATGTGGGGGAATGTAGTCTTTCAAAAAAAAAGTTAATTTCTTTGAAAATAAAATAAAAAGAAGAAAGACAGTATTGTGCAATGGGAACAACCTGGGAATAGCAGTAGAGAGGTCAGAAAACTCTGGTTCCAAACTCTAGCTAGTTGTGTGGTCATCAGCAAGCTATTTAATTTTTTTTTTTTTTTTTTTTGAGACAGAGTCTCACTCTGATGCCCGGGCTAGAGTGCCGTGGCATCAGCCTCGCTCACAGCAACCTCCAACTCCTGGGCTCAGGCGATCCTCCTGCCTCAGCCTCCCGAGTAGCTGGGACTACAGGCCACCACGCCCGGCTAATTTTTTTTATATTTTTAGTTGGCCAATAAATTTCTATTTTTAGCAGAGACAGGGTCTCGCTCTTGCTCAGGCTGGTCTCGAACTCCTGAGCTCAAACGATCTGCCTGCCTTGGCCTCCCAGAGTGCTAGGATTACAGGCGTGAGCCACCACGCCCGGCCAAACTATTTAATTTTTCTGGGCCTCAGTTTCCTCATTCTTACGCTGAAGGCATTGAAATGGAGTATCTTTGAGATGTGTTCCAACTCCAAAACTGTGTGAAAAGTGTGATCTTTGGCAACTTGGCATGATAGTGTTTTAGTCCCACTCCCTACCTACTTCTGGCAAATGCTACAATTATGAAAAATCTCCCCTTCTCTATCGAATGTGTATTACATGTACCCCCTTCCTAGGGTGGAAGAAGTCTCCCTGTGGATTCCGTGTGTGCGTGTGTTTGTTAACGTTCCATCCATCAGGAGATGGATGAGGTGGAAGTTTAACAAAGGATGAAAGATGAGTTGGACCCAGGTGTGCAGAGAGGAGGGAGTCAAGTAAACACGAGAAATCACCAGGAGTTAGTGCCAGAGGCAAAAAAAAAGAGAAAAAATTGTGAGAGGCCAATGGAGGAAGGGCGGTGGAAAGCTTGCAGGACTGGAAAGTCCGAGGCTGGAATGCCAGAAGTCTGGGAGCAGAAGGTAGTGCCACTGAGGCGTCGGAACCAGAGCTGGGGCTGCTCCCTTCTCTAGTTGCCCAGGGACCTGGAGATACCGAGAGAGAAAGACAGAAATATTCCCGAAGTGTTGGAAGGGCAGAGAGCAGTATGGAAACAGGACCAAATTAGACAGCGTAACTCGGCATAGGATTAGCCAAGAGCAACTTAACAGACGGGAAAATACGTAAGATGCATAACGTGATCCCGACCAGTGGCTACCGAACAATCCGCAAAGGCCCCTAAACTCACGAAGGGAGCTGAAGCAGGGCTGGTTTTCACGTCTGCATTGGCAGAGCATGAGGCAGAGGCGGCCCTCGAGAATTCAAGAACTGGAGAACCTTAGCCCAATGGAAATTTCCAGAATCTGGGAGCAGGCCTTGGAAACCGACAACCACAGGAACCGGGGGAGAGTGGGCTGCAAGGTTATCTTGGGATGCACATGGAAGGCGAAGGAGAGTAACCGGCTTATCGGATGGATAGAATTTAGTAGGATACACAGAGAGGGTCAATTTCATCTTTCTCCAACAAGTGCTTTCGAATTTGCTCTGCGGGACCTGCCTTCCTCTCCTCTGGGCAGTATCGCAGGCATCATTTTCTCATTTCAGAATAGTCCTGTGATAATTCAGATTCACTTTTAGGCCAATGGTGGGGGGCAGCCAACATGGCAACTAGAAGCAACTGCACAGGGCACTTTCTAGGATGGGATCTAAAACCGCAAGCAGATACCTGCCTACCTGTGGAGGGACCCTCCTGGGGAGAGGCTTGTCAATCATCAGAGGACTGGCAGGAAACACTCAGAGTGAGGGAGAGGGGGCCAGGGAGTTCCCCTTCGTTCTGCTGCTAGCATCAGGTTGATTCTCGAAGGTTTTATTTTTTTTCATCCTAAAGTTATAAATCTCATTCGCGGACTTAGAAAACTGCTTCTTTTGCTTATATTCTACTTCTTGAATTTGTTTGGTTTGGGAAAATTGTTAGAAGGCAGGGAGAAAGGGAATAGAGCTTTTTTTTTTTTTTTTTTTTTTTTTTTTCCCCTAGGCATTTTCCCACAGAATTTTAACAGCCTGAAGATAAATGTTTGAAAGATTCTCGAATCATTTAAAAATGGGTTTTAAATATGCTAGTAGGAAAGATTCAGGAACTCACAGTGTGCAAAGACTCTGTAGGTCAAGCAAAGAGCTGTTTTTCATTTAATAACAGCTTCCGTTTTGATTTAAACACAGGACTGCTCAAAGTAAATATTTTGTAACCGTTTTATAATGCTAGTTTTGGAAAATAGGCATAGCACCTGCTTTGGCAACCAGTGACATTATAACATGCTTTAACTGTGTATGGTTTTTGCATTTCTGAAGATACGATTGGATTTGAGATATAACAAAATTTCTGGAATATTTACTGAGCATGTACTATTTACACAATACCTTATCCATAGCAGATGCTCAATAAATAAATATTTGTTTAAAATGCTTCTTTGTTGTTATGAACATCTGGTGCATTTCATTTTCCATACTATAAAACTTCCCTGTTTGAGTTTCAAGGAGTGCGTATTAGTTCTAGTACCTTAATATTTGGCAGATAAGCCTATTTTTATAACTCTCAGGATTTCATAGGCTTCAATCTTATTTTTAAATATTGCTTTCTAAGCTGAAGTCCCATTTGTCTTAAATACAGTCTTATATGAGAGCTCAACCCCGTTCTTCCTTATTGCTTTTGTCCATTTCTTAATCTTTGCCAAATTGGTTATAACCTTTCTGTTCTACAACTGATTAATTAGGATATAAGCTTCCAGGTGCATACGACCTTTTTTGTTTGTTTGTTTGGGGGCATCTTAAGACTTTCTTTGTCTGTGTGTTTTTATTTCTGTGATTTACTCTGAGATGTCTATATTTTTTAAATCTTTCTACCTATTACATGCTGGCTTAATTCATGAGAGTTAGAAAGTCACTCTATTATCTAAACTAGACCTCTTCTGTTCGAACTGAAATTCATTTTCTTGTTCTTTACCCAATGGATAAGGTTTAGCCACCATTTGTCAGGAATACTAATCTTTTACGTCGTTAAACATTCGCATTACAATCAAAATCACACTTTTCTTTTTCAGAGTACATAAACATATGCCCTCTGTATATTCTATTAAGTCTGTTTACACAGGCTCAAAACTTTTTTTCTCTGTGCATTAAGCCTAGACCCTTTAGATATATGTGCATCTTATGTTTGTCCCAATTTAAAGGCTAGCAATTTTTTTTTTTTGAGACAGTCTTTGTTGCCCAGGCTAGAGTGAGTGCCATGGCGTCAGCCTCGCTCACAGCAACCTCAAACTCCTGGACTCAAGCGATCCTCCTGCCTCAGCCTCCCCGAGTAGCTGGGGCTACAGGCATGCGCCACCATGCCCGGCTAATTTTTTTCCATATATTTTTAGTTGGCCAATTAATTTCTTTCTATTTTTAGTAGAGACGGGGTCTCGCTCTTGCTCAGGCTGGTCTCAGAACTCCTGACCTGGAGCGATCCTCCCGCCTCAGCCTCCCAGAGTGCTGGGATGACAGGCGTGAGCCA